>CM076581.1:1322350448-1322433259 GCA_034641835.2 Pinus albicaulis
ACATGGGATTGAGGTACATAAATCTATAATTAGAAATGGGTTTCAATCGGATGTCTTTGTGCAAAGTGGTCTCATAGATATGTATGCCAAATGCGGGTGTACAGAGAAGGCACACAATGTGTTTGAAAAAATTCATCAACGAGATGTGGTTTGCTGGAATTCAATGATTGCAGGGTACACTCAGAATGGGCATGTTGATAAGGCTCTTGAACTCTTCCAGCAAATTCCTATGCCCGATGTCGTATCACGGAATGCAATGATTACAGCATATGCCCAAAATGGACAAATTGATGCAGCTCTTGCGGTTTTTCAACAAATACCTGAGCCAGATGTGGTTTCTTGAAACGCCATGATTACAGCTTATGCCCAGAATGGGGATTGTGAGGAGGCTTTTAAGTTCTTTGAAAAAATTCCTGCACGAAATGTTGTTTCTTGGACGACGATGATTGTAGGATATGCCAAAAATGGACAGAGTTTGGAGGCCCTTGAACTTTTTCATCAAATGAAAAAGGCAAGTTTGAAGCCAGAACCCAAAACCTATACAAGTGTTCTTCCCGCATGTGCCAACTTGGCAGCTCTTGAACAGGTTATGGAGATACATGAAGATATTACTAGGAATGGGTTTCAGTTCAATGACATTGTGGCAAATGCTCTTGTAGATACATATGTAAAATGTGGGATGATAGACAAGGCGCGGGATTTGTTTGAAAAAATGAATCAACATGATTTGGTTTCCTGGAATACTATGATGGGAGGATATGCCATGCAAGGTTATAGCAGGGAAGCCCTTAAACTCTTTGAATAGATGCAACACTGTGGCATGAAACCTGATGATGTCACCTTACTTGGTATTATATCTGCGTCTTTGCCATTGGGACTGATGGATAGAGACCAAGATGCTTGATAGCATGGTGATATTATCACCTCATGCCTTCAATGGAGACATTATGTATGCGGCATTGTTGACCTTCTTAGGTAGTTGGTAGGTTCGAAAAGCCGAAGCCTTCATTAACAAATGCGATTGATCGATTACCCAAGTGTGTGACAATGTCTTCTTGCTGCTTGTAGAGTACACAACAATTTAGAGCTAGGACAACATGCAGCAAAACACCTCTTTAAACTGGACCTTGAAAATTCTGCCCCTTATGTATTGTTGTCTGCTATGTATGCTGGAGGCGACGATGGAGTAACTACAGCTGGCTCACGATATGGTGACAGTCAAACTCATAATTAAACAAAGAACAACTACCATAGTTGGGAAATATGCATGTAAAATTAGACATCTGGATGCTGATTATTAAAAATTGGTTTTAATTCAAACGGGAAAGGTGAAAAGTCAAAGCCCGAATTAAACGAAGGATATTAACCATAAGCAGAGAAATAGGGTCGATTTCCCTATTTTTAAATTTAGTTCCAATTCAAATCCAGTTTTTATCTTTCAATTGGCCATTAGAAATTTGCAAATGGTAAATGCAGCGTAGTTCTATTTTTAGAACAAAATCGATGAATCTCTCCCTATTTCTGTAATTTCAGTTGAAACAGCGCCCTTGTTTTGGGTCAATCTGTTTTCTCCTGAGCCTATTTATTGTATGAAAAATCATTTGTAAAGGGTTGAAAAAGTTCTGAAAAGCTGTGGGAGGAAAAACCCAATGCTCTCCTTTGTCTGGTTGTCGGAGGAATAATGAAATGTGCAGTATTTCGAGTTATAAGATTCTTGTGGTGTGAAGTTTAACATATGTTTTTGTACATTTCATATGTCTTTTGTAATGTTTCATAGCTCATTCATAATCATTTCCTTGAATACTTCTGGTAAGAAAGGTAGAATTGATCATTTGCTCTGCTTGTAAGTGTTCGGATGTTCTATGTTTTCTTAAATACGTAAGGATTCATTGTTTAATGCCCTTTTCAGCTTTCTTAAACTGTCTTTACATTCCATTTAATTTCAGTTTAATTTTTAAACTTCATTCCTATCTCGCCTTATGAAATACCCTGTGCCTTTGATTAAATCTCTATTTCATGCTGTTCTTGATCCCACACTGCCCAGAAAATTCATCCATTTATCAAAAACCCCTTTCCTATCTCTTTACTAGCCTAAAATCAATTCCCATTTTAAGTCATCTCGCACCCTATTGCTCATTTTATCGAGATTGACTGGAGAGAGCCCTCCCCTGTCCTCGTAGGGCTAGCTACGAGGCTGAGCTTGGTTTGCTATTGCCTCGAGTTTTTCCTTCTTCAGCTTGAGGCAGATTCGAGCGCTAACATAGTGGCGACCATACTGGGGAAGATGGTTTGCTGTTGATGTGACATTCGACTTGTAGATTGTCTTGCCCCAGTACATGAAATCAAGTTGCAGATCTGATGCTGATGGTGGACAACGGTCAGACACAAATGAAGGCTGAAACATTCACCTGGCGACTCCAACTCAATCCAGAGTTTCCAGTGCTCGCTGATCCACTCATGCAATGGTAGGGTATGTGGAAAACCCTGCCCTGTGTGAAGCTATAAAAGAAGTTAGAAATAAGTTAGTGGATTTTGAAATTAATGAAGAATTTTTTAGTGTATTGCTTCAATGTTTGAAATGTCTGAAGTTTCCTCTTGAAGCTAAAACTGGTGTCTGTGAGTTAATTGTTGAAATATTTGAGAAGGAGATTCAGTATTTAAATGATCAGATCCAGTCATATGAATTCTGAGATCCCAAAAAGTTCTTGGAAACTCTCCCTCCTTCAAAACAAGAAACAATAGAGCTACCTGTGGATGTTTGCATTGACAGTGTGCAGCTGGAAGTATGTATTGCAGAGTTGGGGCAACAAACAGAGTCTGGTTTTTGTGATCCTATTGCGATGTAAATGGAATTTTTTTTCAGTTTGAAAGATAGATCAGATTGTCTTTTACGTAACCAGACTCATTACGTGCATGCATGGCTGCCAGCAATTACATCTGTTTCCTGGTGGAAGCACTCTCAAGCAACATCCTTCTCAGATTTACTTGAATGGTTGACCTGGCATTACAGCATTACTTGATCTATTGGCTCTGCAGAAGAGTAGGGTAGATTTTGTAAATAAATAAGCAGCCAAAAGGCAGCATTTCGTTCTAGTTTCATTACAGTTTTAGTTTGAAGTTTGTCGAGTCAGTTTTTCAATCATTTCAGTCAAGTTTCAGTCTATAAATGAGTCGAAAGTCTCGTATTGTCTGTCGAAATAATGATTCCATTACCCAATGGATGGAGGCACTATCTGCTCTCCCAAAGATACATTTTCTTGGCACCTCCACGGAGCAGCATTGCCATCCCCATTGGAACCAATGTTAGACTCAGTCTTTTCAGCCCTTCGTCAGAGTCAAATTCACCAAATTTCATTTCTCATCATTTACATTCTTGTTTGATGTCTAGGTCAGCAAGGAGTTAATTTGGTGTTTAGGTCTAGGTGCAAGTTGTTGTTCTCAAGGTGCTTCATAATACCTGCAGGCCAGAGGAAGAATTCATGGAGCTTTCTCTGGACTCATACTCTATAGGTTCATCATCTGACAGTGAGTCTAGTACTGATGACCAGTATTTATTTTATTCCTCTAAAGTTCTATAGATGGAAAAACTGTTTCCTGTGCAGATGCAGATACTAATAATGATAATGCAAAAGGTGAATCTAATATAGTGCTTGAGGATTTCGATAAAATAAGTGGAAAATGTCAACATAGTTCATTGTTCAAGGATACATCCCGAAATGCTCTAGATTCAAATAGAAGATTCAAAATTGGAACACACAGTACTGTCTCGTGCAGATGATATGTTGGTAGATATAGGCGGTGGGAGAATTCCTCAGAATCTGACTAAAGATATGCCACATGCATGCAAGACAACACGGCACATGGTTCTGGAGTTCACATACAGTGTGAGAGGAGACAAAACAATCGGTTCATTGCATTCTATATTCATCATAGTTTGGAAGCAGAGCGAAAGCATTTTGAAGCAAGAATGGGAAACTGGACCTCACTATTGGGAGATTGGATAACAAAGGCAGAGCCACCTCCGCCTGTGGTTTTGGTACCGCCATTATTTGATTTTCCACCTCTAGCAGCACGTTCCAGGATGGCAGAGTCATCTTATGACTTTTTATTTACCAAGGTTTCAAGGGCATGCCTTTTTGCGGACTATTTTGAAGAGTCGGGGAAAATGATGGCTAAAATCATGTTGAGGCCAGTTGATGACCCTCGTGTAGACTTTATTGCTTTGGGAAAAATACCAAAATGGGTGTTAAAGGAGATGCAGTATTTCGTTGGCAGCGAGATCCAGATGATCCAAATACATTTGTAGATATCAAGATGTCAAACTTGGATGATACTCTGCGACTGCGTTCATGTGCCTTCTATCCAGAATATGGCATGGGGGCATTCACTATTCTACCTCTACTGATGAAGCACAGGCAACTTTATTACCAGCATCCAGCATAAGCCGAGCCTAATATAGCAATGGCACAACCGTTCATAATTATTAAGAACAAGAAGGCATTGTTTGTCGAGTCAATGTTTCAATTTTAGGTAGTAAACTATAGCTCTGCTGTTCTCAGAAAGGACGACACTATCAAGGTCAATGCTTCTGCTGAGGACTTGAGAAAGTTTTGTAGACAGGGGTGATTCAAAGAGGCATCGAAGGTTCTGCATATAATGGATAATCAGCCTATAGATCCCGTTATATATGCTTTCTTCATACAACTGTGCATTGAGAAGAAAGCATTCTCAGACGCCAAATTAGCGCACACCCACATGAAGGATAGGGGCAGTATACCAGACAAAGTTTTGGGTAATATACTTGTGAATATGTATGCCAAGTGCGGGAGTCTGGTAGATGCTCGCAGAGTTTTCGATGCAATGCCTGACAGAGATGCGTGGACATGGACTGCCATGATTGCAGCTTACTCCAGGCATGGACCTGTTGAGAAGGCATTGGCTCTCTTTTACCAGATGAAAAACAGAAGAATCCAACCCAATCAGTTTACCTTTGCCAGTGTTCTTCTAGCGTGCGCCAAAATGTCAGCTCTGCAACATGGGATTGAGGTACATAAATCTATAATTAGAAATGGGTTTCAATCGGATGTCTTTAACCAAAGTGGTTCTCGTAGATATTTTTGCCAAATGCGGGTGTCTGAGAGAAGGCACACAATGTGTTTGAAAAAAAAATTCATCAACGAGATGTGGTTTGTTGGAATTATGGAATTCGATGATTGCGGGATAGCGCTGAGAATGGGCATGTTGATAAGGCTCTTGAACTCTTTCGGCAAATGCCTATGCCGATGTCGTATCCCAGGAATGCAATGATTACGGCAATATGCCCAAAATGGACAAATTGATGCAGCTCTTGCGGTTTTCAACAAATACCTGAGCCGGATGTGGTTTCTTGAAACGCCATGATTACGGCTGTACGAGAATGGGGGATTGTGAGGAAGGCTTTAAGTTCTTTCCAAAAAATGCTGCACGAACTGTTGTTTCTTGGACGACGATGATTGCAGGATATGCCAAAAATGGACAGAGTTTGGAGGCCCTTGAACTTTTTCGTCAAATGAAAAAGGCAGGTTTGAAGCCAAAACCCAAAACCTATGCAAGTGTTCTTCCCGCATGTGCCAACTTGGCAGCTCTTGAATAGGTTATGGAGATACATGAAGAGATTACTAGGAATGGGTTTCAGTTCAATGACATTGTGGCAAATGCTCTTGTAGATACATATGTAAAATGTGGGATGATAGAAAAGGCGCGGGATTTGTTTGAAAAAATGAATCGACATGATTTGGTTTCCTGGAATACTATGATGGGAGGATATGCCATGCAAGGTTATAGCAGGGAAGCCCTTAAACTCTTTGAACAGATGCAACACTGTGGCATGAAACCTGATGATGTCACCTTACTTGGTATTATATCTGCGTGCTGCCATTCAGGACTAGTGGATGAGGGCCAAAGATACTTCAATAGCATGAGTCAATATTATCACCTCATGCCTTCAATGGAGCATTATGTGTGCATTGTTGACCTTCTTGTCTGATCTGGTAGGCTCGAAGAAGCGGAAGCCTTAATTAACAAAATGTCAATTGATCCCATTGCAAGTGTGTGACAATGTCTTCTTGCTGCTTGTAGAGTACACAACAATTTAGAGCTAGGATAGCATGCAGCAAAACACCTCTTTAAACTGGACCCTGAAAATTTTTCCCCTTATGTATTGTTGTCTGCTATGTATGCTGGAGGCGGCGATGGAGTAACTACAGCTGGCTAACGATATGGTGACAGTCAAACTCAGAATTAAACAAAGAACAACTACCATATTTGGGAAATATGCCTGTAAAATTAGACATCTGGATGCTGATTATTAGAAATTGGTTTTAATTCAAACGGGAAAGGTGAAAAGTCAAAGCCCGAATTAAACGAAGGATATTAACCATAAGCAGAGAAATAGGGTCGATTTGCCTATTTTTAAATTTAGTTCCAATTCAAATCCAGTTTTTATCTTTCAATTGGCCATTAGAAATTTGCAAATGGTAAATGCAGCGTAGTTCTGTTTTTAGAACAAAATCGATGAATCTCTCCCTATTTCTGTAATTTCAGTTGAAACAGCGCCCTTATTTTGGGTCAATCTGTTTTCTCCTGAGCCTATTTATTGTATGAAAAATCATTTGTAAAGGGTTGAAAAAGTTCTGAAAAGCTGTGGGAGGAAAAACCCAGTGCTCTCACTGTACAGTTTGACAGAGGAATAATGAAATGGTACAGCTCTGAGTTATAAGATTCTTGTGGTGTGAAGTTTAACATATTTTTTTCTTCTTTTTCATATGTCTTTTGTAATGTTTCATAGCTCTTTCATAATCGTTTCCAACTGAATACTTTACAGTAAGAAAGGTAGAATTCAGTCATTGCTCTGCCTTGAGGTGTTCAGATGTTCTATGTTTTCTTCTGTCTGTAAAGGACTCATTGATTAATGCCCTTTTCAGTTTTTTTAAACAGTCTTTCACCCCATATTATTCCAAATTTGATTGTTAAACTTCATTCCTATCTCGCCTTATGAAATACCCTGTGCCTTTGATTAAATCTCTGTTTCATGCTGTTCTTGATCCCACGCTGTCCAGAAAATTCATCCATTTATCAAAAACCCCTTTCCTATAAATTTACTAGCCTAAAATCAGTTCCCTTTTTAAGTCATCTCGCACCCTATTGTTCATTTTATCGAGATCGACTGGAGAGAGCCCTCTCCTGTCCTTATAGGGCTAGCTATGAGGCTGAGCGTGGTTTGATGTAGCCTTGAGTTTTGCCTTCCTCAGCCTGAGGCAGATTCGAGCGCTAACATAGTGGCGACCATACTGGGGAAGATGGTTTGCTGTTGATGTGACATTCGACTTGTAGATTGTCTTGCCCCAGTACATGAAATCAAGTTGCAGATCTGATGCTGATGGTGGACAGTAGTCAGACACATATGAAGGCTGAAACATTCACCTGGCGACTCCAACTCGATCCAGAGATTCCAGTGCTCGCTGATCCACTCATGCAATGGTAGGGTATGTGGCAAACCCTGCACTGTGTGAAGCTGTAAAAGAAGTAAGAAATCATTTAGCAGATTTTGAAATTAATGAAGATTTTTTCAGTGTCTTTCTTAAATGTTTGAAATCTCCGAAGTTTCCTCTTGAAGCTAAAACTGGTGTCTGTGAGTTAGTTGTTGAAAGAATTGAGAAGGAGATTCAGTGTTTAAATGATCAGATCCAGTCATATGATTTCCGAGATCCCAAAAAGTTTTTGGAAACTCTCCCTCCTTCAAAACAAGAAACAATAGAGCTGCCTACAGATGTTTGCATTGACAGTGTGTAGCTGGAAGTATGTATTGCAGAGTTGGGGCAGCAAACAAAGTCTGGATTTTGCGATCCTATTGCGATGTACATGGAAATGTTTTTTAGTTTGACTGATAGATCAAGCTGTCTTTTACATAACCAGGCTCATTATGTGCATGTAGGGCTGCCAGCAATGGCATCTGTGATCTGGTTGAAGCACTCTCAAGCAGCATTTTTCTCAGATTTACTTGAATGGTTGACCTGGCATTACAACATTACTTGATTCATTGGCTCGACAGCAGAAGAGGGTAGATTTTGTAAATAAATAAGCAGCCAAAGGCAGCATTCTGTTCCAGTTTCATTGCAGTTCTAGTTTGAAGTTTTCCGAGTCAGTTTTCAATCATTTCAGTCAAGTTTCAGTCCATAAATGAGTCGAAAGTCTCGTGTTGTCTGTCGAAATAATGATTCCATAGCCCAATGGATGGAGGCACTATCTGCTCTCCCAAAGATCTGTTGTTCTTGGCACCTCCACGGAGCGGCAGCTGCCATCCCCATTGGAGCCAATGTTAGACTCAGTCTTGTCAGCCCTTCGTCAGAGTCAAATTCACCAAAGTTCATTTATCGTCATTTACATTCCTGTTTGATTTCTAGGTCAGCAAGGAGTTAATTTGGTGTTTAGGTCTAGGTGCAAGTTGTTGTTCTCAAGGTGCTTCATAATACTCGTAGGCCGTAGGAAGAATTCAAGCAAACCTTTCTCTGACTCATACCTTATAGCTTCATCATCTCATTGTCGTTGAGTCTAGTACCGATGACCGCATTTGTTTTATTCCTCTAAAGTTCCCATAAGATGGACAAATCAAGCTCTCGTGGAGATGCAAACATACTAATAATGATGCAATGCAAAAGGTGAATCTAATATAGTGCTTGGAGGGATTGGAGGAAAATAAGTGGAAAAAATTTCCCAGATAGTTCATCGCTCAAGGATACATCCCAAATTATCTAGACATTCAAATAGAAGATTCAAAATTGGAACACACAAACATTGTCTCTGTGGCCGATGATATGTCACAACACAGGAGGGAGAATTCCTCAGACTCTGACTAAAGATATGCCACATGCACGCAAGACAACATGGCACATGGTTCTGGAGTTCACATACAGTGTGAGAGGAGACAGAACAATCAGTTCATTACATTCTATGAGGCAAATGTATTCATCATAGTTTGGAAGCATAGCGAAAGCATTTTGAAGCAAGAATGGGAAACTGGACCTCACTATTGGGAGATTGGATCACAAAGGCAGAGCCACCTCCGCCTGTGGTTTTGGTACCGCCATTGTTTGATTTTCCACCTTTAGCAGCACGTTCCAGGATGGCAGAGTCATCTTATGACTTTTTATTTACCAAGGTTTCAAGGGCATGCCTTTTTTCGGACTATTTTGAAGAGTCGGGGAAAATGATGGCTAAAATCATGTTGAGGCCAGTTGATGACCCTCGTGTAGACTTTATTGCTACATTGCAAGGTCCATTTGGGAAAAATACCAAAATGGGTGTTAAAGGAGATACACTATTTCGTTGGTAGCGAGATCCAGAGGATCCAAATACATTTGTAGATATCAAGATGTCAAACTTGGATGATACTCTGCGACTGCGTTCATGTGCCTTCCATCCAGAATATGGCATGGGGGCATTCACTATTATACCTCTACTGATGAAGCACAGGTAACTTTATTACCAGCATCCAGCATAAGCCGAGCCTAATATAGCAATGGCACAACCGTTCAGAATTATTAAGAACAAGAAGGCATTGTTTGCCGAGTCAATGTTTCAATTTCAGGCAGTAAACTATACCTCTGCTGTTCTAAGAAAGGACGACACTGTCAAGGTCAATGCTTTTGCTGAGGACTTGAGAAAGTTGTGTAAACAGGGGCGATTGAAAGAGGCATCGGAGTTCTGCATATAATGGATAATCAGCCTATAGATCCCGTTATATATGCTCGCTTCATACAACCGTGCATTGAGAAGAAAGCGTTTCCAGACACCAAATTAGCACACACCCACATGAAGGATAAAGATAATTGCATAAATTTTTGGGTAATATACTTGTGAATATGTATGCCAAGTGCGGGAGTCCGGTGATGTTCGCAGAAGCGATGCAATGCCTGACAAAGATGTGCGCAGTTCATGGACCGCCATGATCGCAGCTTACGTGCATGGACCTTTGAGAAGGCACTGCCTTCTTTACCAGAGATCCGAAGAATCCAACCACCGCCACTGCGTTGTTCTTCTAGCGTGCGCCAGAATGTCAGCTCTGCAACATGGGATTGAGGTACATAAATCTATAATTAGAAATGGGTTTCAATCGGATGTCTTTGTGCAAAGTGGTCTCGTAGATGTGTATGCCAAATGCGGGTGTACAGAGAAGGCGCACAATGTGTTTGAAAAAATGCATCAACGAGATTTGGTTTGTTGGAATTCAATGATTGCAGGGTACGCTCAGAATGGGCATGTTGATAAGGCTCTTGAACTCTTTCAGCAAATGCCTATGCCCGATGTCGTATCACGGAATGCAATGATTACAGCATATGCCCAAAATGGACAAATTGATGCAGCTCTTGTGTTTTTTCAACAAATACCTGAGCCAGATGTGGTTTCTTGAAACGCCATGATTACAGCTTATGCCCAGAATGGGGATTGTGAGGAGGCTTTTAAGTTCTTTCAAAAAATTCCTACACGAAATGTTGTTTCTTGGACGATGATGATTGCAGGATATGCCAAAAATGGATAGAGTTTGGAGGTCCTTGAACTTTTTCGTCAAATGAAAAAGGTAGGTTTGAAGCCAGAACCCAAAACCTATGCAAGTGTTCTTCCCGCATGTGCCAACTTGGCATCTCTTGAACAGGTTATGGAGATACATGAAGAGATTACTAGGAATGGGTTTCAGTTCAATGACATTGTGGAAAATGCTCTTGTAGATACATATGTAAAATGTGGGATGATAGACAAGGCGCGGGATTTGTTTGAAAAAATGAATCGACATGATTTGGTTTCCTGGAATACTATGATGGGAGGATATGCCATGCAAGATTATAGTAGGGAAGCCCTTAAACTCTTTGAACAGATGCAACACTGTGGCATGAAACCTGATGATGTCACCTTACTTGGTATTATATCTACGTGTTTCCATTCAGGACTAGTGGATGAGGGCCAAAGATACTTCAATAGCATTGGTCAATATTATCACCTCATGCCTTCAATGGAGCATTATGTCTGCATTGTTGACCTTCTTGGCTGAGCTGGTAGGCTCGAAGAAGCGGAAGCCTTCATTAAAAAAATTCCAATTGATCCCAATGCAAGTGTGTGAAAATGTCTTCTTGCTGCTTGTAGAGTACACAACAATTTAGAGCTAGGACAGCATGCAGCAAAACACCTCTTTAAACTGGACCCTGAAAATTCTGCCCCTTATGTATTGTTGTCTGCTATGTAGGCTGGAGGCGGCGATGGAGTAACTACAGCTGGCTCACGATATGGTGACAGTCAAACTCAGAATTAAACAAAGAACAACTACCATAGTTGGGAAATATGCCTGTAAAATTAGACATCTGGATGCTGATTATTAAAAATTGGTTTTAATTCAAACGGGAAAGGTGAAAAGTCAAAGCCCGAATTAAACGAAGGATATTAACCATAAGCAGAGAAATAGGGTCGATTTGCCTATTTTTAAATTTAGTTCCAATTCAAATCCAGTTTTTATCTTTCAATTGGCCATTAGAAATTTGCAAATGGTAAATGCAGCGTAGTTCTGTTTTTAGAACAAAATCGATGAATCTCTCCCTATTTCTGTAATTTCAGTTGAAACAACGCCCTTGTTTTGGGTCAATCTATTTTCTCCTGAGCCTATTTATTGTATGAAAAATCATTTGTAAAGGGTTGAAAAAGTTCTGAAAAGCTGTGGGAGGAAAAACCCAGTGCTCTCACTGTACAGTTTGACAGAGGAATAATGAAATGGTACAGCTCTGAGTTATAAGATTCTTGTGGTGTGAAGTTTAACATATGTTTTTCTTCTGTTTCATATGTCTTTTGTAATTTTTCATAGCTCATTCATAATCGTTTCCAACTGAATAATTTACAGTAAGAAAGGTAGAATTCAGTCATTGCTCTGCCTTGAGGTGTTCAGATGTTCTATTTTTTCTTCTGTTTGTAAAGGACTCATTGATTAATGCCCTTTTCAGTTTTTTTAAACAGTCTTTCACCCCATATTATTCCAAATTTGATTGTTAAACTTCATTCCTATCTCGGCTTATGAAATATCCTGTGCCTTTGATTAAATCTCTGTTTCATGTTGTTCTTGATCCCACGCTACCCAGAAAATTCATCCATTTATCAAAAACCCCTTTCTTATCAATTTACTAGCCTAAAATCAGTTCCCTTTTTAAGTCATCTCGCACCCTATTGTTCATTTTATCGAGATCGACTGGAGAGAGCCCTGTCCTGTCCTCGTAGGGCTAGCTACGAGGCTGAGCGTGGTTTGATGTAGCCTTGAGTTTTGCCTTCCTTAGCCTGAGGAAGATTCGAGCGCTAACATAGTGGCGACCATACTGGGGAAGATGGTTTGCTGTTGATGTGAAATTCGACTTGTAGATTGTCTTGCCCCAGTACATGAAATCAAGTTGCAGATCTGATGCTGATGGTGGACAACAGTCAGACACATATGAAGGCTGAAACATTCACCTGGCGACTCCAGCTCAATCCAGAGATTCTAGTGCTCACTGATCCATTCATGCAATGGTAGGGTATGTGGCAAACCCTGCTCTTTATGAAGTAGTAAAAGAAATTAGAGATCAGTTAGCAGATTTTGAAATTGATGAAATATTTTTCAGTGTCATGCTTCAATGTTTAAAATCTCCGAAGTTTCCTCTTGAAGCTAAAACTGGTGTCTGCGAGTTAGTTGTTGAAAGATTTGAGAAGGAGATTCAGTGTTTAAATGATCAGATCTAGTCATATGATTTCCAAGATCCAAAAAAGTTCTTGGAAACTCTCCCTCCTTCAAAACAAGAAACAGTAGAGCTGCCTATAGATGTTTGCATTGATAGTGTGCAGCTGGAAGTATGTATTGCAGAGTTAGGGCAGCAAACAAAGTCTAGCTTTTGTGATCCCGTTACAACGTACATGGAAATGTTTTTCAGTTTGACTGATAGATCAGGCTGTCTATTACATAACCAGGCTCATCATGTGCATGTAGGGTTGCCAGCAATTGCATCTGTGATCTGGTTGAAGCACTCTCAAGCAGCATTCTTCTCAGATTTACTAGAATGGTTGATCTGGAATTACAGTATTACTTGATATATTGGCTCTGCAGCAGAGTAGGGTAGATTTTGTAAATAAATAAGCAGCCAAAAGGCACCATTTCGTTCTAGTTTCATTACAGTTTTGGTTTGAAGTTTGCTAAGTCAGTTTTTTCAATCATTTCAGTCAAGTTTCAGTCCATAAATGAGTCGAAAGTCTCGTGTCTGTCGAAATAATGATTCCATAGCCCAATGGATGGGGGCACTCTCTGCTCTCCCAAAGATCTGTTGTTCTTGGCACCTCCACGGAGCAGCAGCTGCCATCCCCATTGGAGCCATTGTTAGACTCAGTCTTGTCAGCCCTTCGTCAGATTCAAATTCACCAAAGTTCATTTCTCATCATTTACATTCTTTATTTGATTTCTAGGTCAGCAAGGAGTTAATTTGGTGTTTAGGTCTAGGTGCAAGTTGTTGTTCTCAAGGTGCTTCATAATACCTGCAGGCCAGAGGAAGAATTCATGCAGCTTTCTCTCGACTCATACTCTATAGCTTCATCATCTGACAGTGAGTCTAGTACTGATGACCAGTATTTGTTTTATTCCTCTAAAGTTCTATAGATGGACAAACTGTTTCCTGTGCAGATGCAGATACTAATAATGATAATGCAAAAGGTGAATCTAATATAGTGCTTGAGGATTTCGATAAAATAAGTGGAAAATGTCAACATAGTTCATTGTTCAAGGATACATCCCAAAATGCTCTAGATTCAAATAGAAGATTCAAAATTGGAACACACAGTACTGTCTCGTGCAGATGATATGTTGGCAGATACAGGTGGTGGGAGAATTCCTCAGACTCTGACTAAAGATATGCCACATGCACGCAAGACAACACGGCACATGGTTCTGGAGTTCACATACAGTGTGAGAGGAGACAGAACAATCAGTTCATTGCATTCTATGAGGCAAATGTAGTCATCATAGTTTGGAAGCAGAGTGAACGCATTTTGAGGCAAGAATGGGAAACTGGACCTCACTATTGGGAGATTGGATCACAAAGGCAGAGCCACCTCCGCCTGTGGTTTTGGTACCGCCATTGTTTGATTTTCCACCTCTAGCAGCACGTTCCAGGATGGCAGAGTCATCTTATGACTTTTTATTTACCAAAGTTTCAAGGGCATGCCTTTTTTCGGACTATTTTGAAGAGTCGGGGAAAATGATGGCTAAAATCATGTTGAGGCCAGTTGATGACCCTCGTGTAGACTTTATTGCTACATTGCAAGGTCCATTTGGGAAAAATACCGAAATGGGTGTTAAAGGAGATGCATTATTTCGTTGGTAGCGAGATCCAGAGGATCCAAATACATTTGTAGATATCAAGATGTCAAACTTGGATGATACTCTGCGACTGCGTTCATGTGCCTTCTATCCAGAATATGGCATGGGGGCATTCACTATTCTACCTCTACTGATGAAGCACAGGTAACTTTATTACCAGCATCCAACATAAGCCGAGCCTAATATAGCAATGGCACAACCATTCAGAATTATTAAGAACAAGAAGGCATTGTTTGCCGAGTCAATGTTTCAATTTCAGGCAGTAAACTATACCTCTGCTGTTCTCAGAAAGGACGACACTGTCAAGGTCAATGCTTTTGCTGAGGACTTGAGAAAGTTGTGTAAACAGGGGCGATTGAAAGAGGCATCGGATTTCTGCATATAATGGATAATCAGCCTATAGATCACGTTATATATGCTCGCTTCATACAACTATGCATTAAGAAGAAAGCGTTCTCAGACGCCAAATTAGCACACACCCACATGAAGGATAGGGGCAGTATACCAGACAAAGTTTTGGGTAATATACTTGTGAATATGTATGCCAAGTGCGGGAGTCTGGTAGATGTTCGCAAAGTTTTCGATGCAATGCCTGACAGAGATGCGCGGACATGGACTGCCATGATTGCAGCTTACTCCAGGCATGGACCTTTTGAGGAGGCACTAGCTCTCTTTTACCAGATGCAAAACTGAAGAATCCAACCCAATTAGTTTACCTTTTCCAGTGTTCTTCTAGCGTGCGCCAGAATGTCAGCTCTGCAACATGGGATTGAGGTACATAAATCTATAATTAGAAATGGGTTTCAATCGGATGTCTTTGTGCAAAGTGGTCTCGTAGATGTGTATGCCAAATGCGGGTGTACAGAGAAGGCGCACAATGTGTTTGAAAAAATGCATCAACGAGATTTGGTTTGTTGGAATTCAATGATTGCAGGGTACGCTCAGAATGGGCATGTTGATAAGGCTCTTGAACTCTTTCAGCAAATGCCTATGCCCGATGTCGTATCACGGAATGCAATGATTACAGCATATGCCCAAAATGGACAAATTGATGCAGCTCTTGCGGTTTTTCAACAAATACCTGAGCCAGATGTGGTTTCTTGAAACGCCATGATTACAGCTTATGCCCAGAATGGGGATTGTGAGGAGGCTTTTAAGTTCTTTCAAAAAATGCCTGCACGAAATGTTGTTTCTTGGACGACGATGATTGCAGGATATGCCAAAAATGGACAGAGTTTGGAGGCCCTTGAACTTTTTCGTCAAATGAAAAAGGCAGGTTTGAAGCCAGAACCCAAAACCTATGCAAGTGTTCTTCCTGCATGTGCCAACTTGGAAGCTCTTGAACAGGTTATGGAGATACATGAAGAGATTACTAGGAATGGGTTTCAGTTCAATGAAATTGTGGCAAATGCTCTTGTAGATACATATGTAAAATGTGGGATGATAGACAAGGCGCGGGATTTTTTTGAAAAAATGAATCGACATGATTTGGTTTCCTGGAATACTATGATGGGAGGATATGCCATGCAAGGTTATAGCAGGGAAGCCCTTAAACTATTTGAACAGATGCAACACTGTGGCATGAAACCTGATGATGTCACCTTACTTGGTATTATATCTGCGTGCTGCCATTCAGGACTAGTGGATGAGGGCCAAAGATACTTCAATAGCATGAGTCAATATTATCACCTCATGCCTTCAATGGAGCATTATGTCTGCATTGTTGACCTTCTTGGCTGAGCTGGTAGGCTCGAAGAAGCGGAAGCCTTCATTAACAAAATGCCAATTGATCCCAGTGCAAGTGTGTGACAATGTCTTCTTGCTGCTTGTAGAGTACACAACAATTTAGAGCTAGGACAACATGTAGCAAAACACCTCTTTAAACTGGACCCTGAAAATTCTGCCCCTTATGTATTGTTGTCTGCTATGTATGCTGGAGGCGGCGATGGAGTAACTACAGCTGGCTCACGATATGGTGACAGTCAAACTCAGAATTAAACAAATAACAACTACCATAGTTGGGAAATATGCCTGTAAAATTAGACATCTGGATGCTGATTATTAAAAATTGGTTTTAATTCAAATGGGAAAGGTGAAAAGTCAAAGCCCGAATTAAACGAAGGATATTAACCATAAGCAGAGAAATAGGGTCGATTTGCCTATTTTTAAATTTAGTTCCAATTCAAATCCATTTTTTATCTTTCAATTGGCCATTAGAAATTTGCAAATGGTAAATGCAGCGTAGTTCTGTTTTTAGAACAAAATCGATGAATCTCTCCCTATTTCTGTAATTTCAGTTGAAACAGCGCCCTTGTTTTGGGTCAATCTGTTTTCTCCTGAGCCTATTTATTGTATGAAAAATCATTTGTAAAGGGTTGAAAAAGTTCTGAAAAGCTGTGGGAGGAAAAACCCAGTGCTCTCACTGTACATTTTGACGGAGGAATAATGAAATGGTACAGCTCTGAGTTATAAGATTCTTGTGGTGTGAAGTTTAACATATGTTTTTCTTCTGTTTCATATGTCTTTTGTAATATTTCATAGCTCATTCATAATCGTTTCCAACTGAATACTTTACAGTAAGAAAGGTAGAATTCAATCATTGCTCTGCCTTGAGGTGTTCAGATGTTCTATGTTTTCTTCTGTCTGTAAAGGACTCATTGATTAATGCCCTTTTCAGTTTTTTTAAACAGTCTTTCACCCCATATTATTCCAAATTTGATTGTTAAACTTCATTCCTATCTCGCCTTATGAAATACCCTGTGCCTTTGATTAAATCTCTGTTTCATGTTGTTCTTGATCCCACGCTGCCCAGAAAATTCATCCATTTATCAAAAACCCCTTTCCTATCAATTTACTAGCCTAAAATCAGTTCCATTTTTAAGTCATCTCGCACCCTATTGTTCATTTTATCGAGATCGACTGGAGAGAGCCCTCTCCTGTCCTCGTAGGACTAGCTACGAGGTTGAGCGTGGTTTGATGTAGCCTTGAGTTTTTCCTTCCTCAGCCTGAGGCAGATTCGAGCGCTAACAGGACCGACAGTAATGACTGGAAAAAGAAGAGCTGGATGAGCGCATTTTTCGAGTATAGACTTGACACGGATGACACTTTTTGACCGATTCGATACAATCCTTGAAAATCGAGGGCCAAAATTACCCAGCACGCAAGATTTTTTGGGCTGTAGCAAGCCCAGATAAATGACCCCCACAAGCTCCACTGTGGGAATCATTCAGCACAGCCTCAACTTCTTCGAGAGTTAAGCAGCGTCTCAGGATTGAATCAAGCCCTCGACGATATAAAGCATCACCAATAATCAAATAATTATTGGCCAAGTGACGCAGCTTACGACGCTCATCTTTCGAAAAAGTAGAGGGAAACTTCGCAGTTTGAAGATACACAATTATATCTCCATACCAAGGATCCTGTGAAGAGATAAGAAACAAATTTTCATCCGGAAAGGATTCATCATAGATCATCTCCTCTCCACAGGGCAGCTCGGAGATCAATTCCGCGAAAACTAATGATTTCTTGGACTTGGCAGACATAAACTCAAGATCAAACTCCTGTAAAATTACAATCCACCTATTGTATTTTCCCCCAATCACTCGCCTACTGAGGACAAACTGAAATGGATTGACTGCTGCCAAAACATAAGTTTTTCGAAGAATAATGTAATGCTGGAGTCGCTGCACAGCATGAACTGCTGCTAAAGCTAACTTTTCTATCGGAGTGTACCAGAGTTCAGGTCCTACCAAGCCTCGACTAAGGTAGTATATAACATGCTCTGCAAGAGCATCATCCTCCTGAACCAGAACCATACCAATAGTAGATTCTGCTGCTACCAGATACAAAAGGAAATCCCTGCTATAATCAGGTGGACTCAATAAAGGAGCAGAGGTCAATGCTTTTTTCAAAGCATCAAACGAGCGTTGAGCGAAGTCATCCCAAAAAAATGGAACTCCCTTCTTCAACAATCTCATAAATCCCTTTGTAACTTCAACATAATTTACGATAAATCTCCGAAGAAAATTAGACTTTCCTTGTAGACTTTGAAGTTGATGGATAGAGGACGGGGGAGGCAACCGAAGTATTGCCTCAACCTTGAAGGGATCTACCCTAATACCTTCCCTAGACACAATGAATCCCAATAACCGGCCAGATGTAACCGCGAAAACGCACTTGTTCGGATTCAATCTAATCTTATAGAAACGACATCTTTCAAATATTTGTCGGAGGTGAGCAGGATGATCCATCCTCTTTCGAGAATAAGCAGATAAATCATCCAAGTATGCCTCGATAATCCTTTTGATGTCATGGAAGGCATATGACATGGCCCGCTGAAAGGTAGCCCCAGCATTTTTAAGACCAAAAGGCATCTCCTTGTATGCAAAAGTACCCCAGGGACAAATAAAGGCAGTCTTATGTTAATCTTCAGGACGGATAGTAATCTGATTATATCCGAAGAAACCGTCCATGAAGGAGAAAATCTCATTACCGGCACACTCGTCAATGATCTGATCGATAAATGGTGTGGGGTAATTATCTTTAGGACATGCTTTATTTAGGTCTCTGAAATCAATGCAAACTCGAATCGTTCCTTGCTTTTTATCTACGGGAACGGGATTTGAAACCCATTCAGTCAAAGGAACAGGGAAAATGAATCCCGCCTTAAGTAGCTTCTCAACCTTAGCTTTGATAGCTGCTGCCTTCCTAGGATTGACCGGACGAAGTTTTTTCCTCATAGGCTTAGCGTTTTCATAAGTCTTGATCTCATGTTGGACAATAGATGGATCTATACCAGGCATTTCCTCATAAGACCAAGCAAATACATCCCTATACTCTTTAAAGAGCTCGGTGTAAATTTGAACCTCTTCACGGGAACATTCAGCTCCGATGAAGACATTCTCGATAATATTGGGATCCCTGGAAATGTTCACCAGGATAGTAGGAGAAATCATAGCCATGTTCCCTTCAGCATAAACCTGTGTTGGTGCTAAAGGGTTCAAGACTGGGTGAACAGGACCAGGAGACTGAGGACTTGGAAAACTCGTTTCAACTTCGCTCAAGTTAGGTAAAAAGTAAGACCGATGATGCAAGTCATCCCACGGTCTATCTATACCAGTCATGGCTTCCAGGATGGCCTCTTCAGATGGAAGAGTGGTATCAAGGCAATCCTGGGCCGAAGAAGAACTAAGTGTCCAAGCCGGAGCCACATCTCCATCCAACTCTTCCGGTGACAGAGGAGTTGGGATGGAATCTGCAGAGTCAACAATAGACTGATAAGCAATCTCTGCTGCAGACATAGGAAATGTCATTCCACCCACTTGACCTTCCGCTAACGTGGCAGTAGGGGAAGGTAAGGTCCAAGGGTCCGAAAAATAATGAGTTCTGAAGAACTCTGTTCGAAGAGGAGCCTTGGAGGATGAAATAGCATTAATATGAACCGTAGGAGGAGGAATATCAAAAGTACCCATCAAGGAGGAATACATTCCAACTCCTAAATTCTCAACAGGCACCTTAGTATTATCCAACTTAGGAATAGATGAGTCAGTAGACGCATTCGGGTCTACAGGAGGACAGTCCAGTTGATCCACTGTAACAATCCTCCCTTCGTGGGGGAAACATATAATTCGAAATAATGAGGATGTAATGGCATCCATCTCATAAATCCAATTTCTCCCCAATAGAAGGTTGTAGTCCAAGCTTGCATCCACTACCTCAACCTCTATATTGGCAGTTTTTCCCCCAACACAGATGGGCAAAGCTGGGAAAATACCATGGGGTCTGTGAGAATGACCATCGAACACAGTAAGAACAGTGCTAGATGGAACAACTTTGGGAGATCCAAGTGTCTTCCAGCATGCGAGAGACATCACGCATGTGGAAGCACCCTCATCAACAACCGTTCAAAAGATATTGCACTTCCGATACGACGATTTAATATGAAAAGCCATGTGATGAAGAAGTCTCTTCTTAAAATTAGTCATATCAAAAGTAATCAGAAGAGAATTTTTCGGATCAATAGCCCCAATGGCAGTGAGCAAATCACTGCGCTGAGCCGGACAAGACTGGAGTACCTCTAAAGCTGACATAGCACAAGGACTCTGCGCCAGATCTTCCACAATCGAGTAGTTCTGGGCAGCCCTAGCATTTGGATTAATCGTTGATCGCTTAGAAGATGCTTTGGGCATCCGAGGCATAGACTCAACAGTAGGCTTGGTAATGTGAAGCGACTCAGTAGCATCAGGAATATCCCTAGCTTTCGAAGACTCTTCTCTACCATAATCACAGGATCTCGTAGCGATATCCGTGTGAGCACTCATCATGAAAATGTTCGATGGAATTTCCCCTTCCTGGGTGCCCCCAGAGGAAGCCCCAGGATTTTGATTCGCGCCAACAACTAATTGTTTCCCTTGGGGAAAAGGGTTTGTTAACACAGCCTGGGAACTAGAAGAACCCTGCTGGGCTAACAAGCGCTGCGCATCCTGAATTTTAGGGCAAAGGTGCGTAAGATGGTCTCCAGCACATAGCTTGCATGGAAACTTCACTTTCCTTTTCTCCTTTGGACCCTCACCAACATGCTCGTTGGTTTTATTCGCATTACCCTTCCCGTTCTTGCCCTTTTTCTTATTATTTCGTCCCTTCTTCTTCCCTTCGGATTGTTGATTTCCTTTGGGATCAGAAGCTTGGACATCATTTATGGACAAAGACTGGGAAGGTGATGACTCAGCAGGCACAGCCTGACCAGAAGGAGCAGATTGTAAAGACAACTGCTGCAATTGAGTAAGCAGGCTGGCTGCACCACTATTGATCGATCCAATCAGTCCGTCACCATGAGGACCGGGCTTAGTTTTAGATAAATCTAATTTGGAGCGAGGAGCATTGGGCAGATATTTATGGAGGACCCCAGACTGAGAATAGATTAGTTCCAGCTGCTGGGCCCTAAAAATGGCTTGCTCCTCAGAAAATACCCCAGAAAGGGATACATATTTCGAAATATCTGACTGCAGGGATTTCAGAAACCATTCCAAAAGGAATTCTCCTGGAATATGAGCTTTAATAAGCCTCTTCCTTCTCCTCCATTCCTGAATGTGATCAGAAATGTGGGTTGCGTCGTCCTACTTAAAATTAGCTAGGAGTTCAGTCCCAGCATCATATCGGACAGGCAACTGAAAATGGTTCAGAAATGTAACAGCCAGTTCTCCAAATGTAGCAAAACTGCCCCCAGTTAGCTCAATATACCATTTGGCGGCGTTTCCAGTTAGGGTGCATTGAAATAATCTCAACCTAATCGAATCATCGATCAGGGAGTTCGAAGAACACCATAAATGGAAAGTAGTGATGTGGTCAGCCGGATCTTCTCCATTCTTACCTTCAAACTTTGGAATGTCTGAAGGAAGTTTGGTGGGAACCGGAGGCCACCCCGGACTATAATGAATCGGATCATTAGTCAACTTCGACAGATCTGGCAAGTTTAACGTTGCCAGAAAAGGTAAGCGAGGCGGAGCCTGAGGATTCCATCCTTGATGGGATGGATTCCCAACATTCTGAAAAGAATACCCTGGATTTGATGAGGCACCAGGTTGCCAAAAAGGACTCGTAGAAAAAGGAGAAGAACCTCCTCCCAACGCAGAGTTACCAAAACCCAGACCAGCTCCCCCCGCTGAAGTATGAAATGAAGAGGAAAGCCCCTGATAGGGGTTCCAGGCATTAGAAAGAGGAGAAAAGGTATGATAAGCACTCGACGAAGGGAAAGAAGTATTCCCTTGGTGACCAGCGTAAAATTGATTCCCTGCCCCCACTGTAGTGAATACAGGGTTCCATCCTGTAAAAGTGGTCGAATTCTGACCTCCAGACCAAGGATTGAAACTCTGGGTCTGAGAAGTAAACGGAAAGGACCCTAAAGAAGGATTGGAACTAGGAATGTGCCCAGTTCCAAAGGGGAACCCCTGAAAATAAGCTGATCCACTAGCCATGGAAGACATGGGTGTAGATCCAGCTGCAGCAGCGGAAAAGGAAAAAGAAGGAATCCTACTAGTGGGCATTTCGAAACAGAAGGGACCAGAATGAGAAGCTTGTGCTTGGGTGAAACCAGAGCCAAACACAGCAGCACTAGAAGCAATCGAAGATAAAGCAATAGTGCCTCCTCCTTCAACAAAAGAAGGAGTCTGAATGCCTGCAGCACTCACAGCAGAAGTCACATTCCCAGTCGTGGCCATCGAAAGGTATGAATGATACGGAAGATCTTCCGGTCTCTCTGACTCAGGTCCGATGTATTGAACAACGAACGGATAATCAGGAGGAAGAGGAGATGGACCTGACATAGGAGGTTCAGGTACTTCTTCAATTTGAAAATCTTCTTCCTGAGGAAATAAAACTCGTGAGGAGAGCGGAATGCTCCTCTCGGAACCGATACCAGAATCAGCTATGAAACCTTCAGACCCTTGTGGAGGATCTCTCTCCACTGCGTCAGACGTCACAGGGTGGTAACCACCTGCTAAATCACTCCTACGCCTTCTCGAAGAAGGCTCTGAACTCTCGGGAGATAACCCCCGGATTCTCCTCGATCGACGAGGTGCTTGATCAGCCACTTTAACAAATTTTAATTAGACTCAAAAAATATAAAGTTAAGCAAGCTAGGAGCAAAGAGCACTCACTATAAGAAAAATCCCCGAGATACAATCAAGCAAACAACCTTCAAGTATTTCCGCTCTGGGTGATGAGGACCGGACACCAAAATACAGGAAAGCGAAATATAAGACCTCCCGAAAGCAGTCTGGGATAATTACGGCCCAGGCCTACTAGCGAAGGTAACAGAAACAGTTACGCCGACCTCCTAATGATAGCCTTTGCCGGCTCAAGCACCCAAGCTTCGCAAGGGCACCCCCCAGAAGTACTGCTGAAAGTGATGCGACGTCTGCCTCAGGTACCACGGGTATTCCCCCCCGCAGTCACCTGTGTGGAACCTAGGAGTGGAAACTATGGGCACCAATCCGTATCAGAAGCCGGGCGGAACGGTCTTGAGGTCAGATTCAGCTAATCGGAGGGGGGGTATCCCTCTTCTCAACCTTCACTTCCCCTCGCGCTTGACTCTCTGGAGGAGAGCTTTCCCGATCCACCTAACGGAGTTGGATTTCGCTCAATTAATCAACTTCTATGTTTTGTTTGAGCGACCTTGGAGATTTAACTCTCCACTCACCTAATCCAAGGCCCTACAACCTAGCTAGTTGGTGTATGACACTTAGAAAACTTGCTAGTTGATTTTAAATTAAATCGCTTATTTTAATTGGCTGTTATGTTAAGTCAAAGGGATGCGGAAATGAAACTTATGGTGTTTTGACGCAGAAAGAAATTAATAAAAACAAAACTACATGCAAATGCAGTTATTGTCTTTCGATGAAAAGCAACTTCTACACAGGTTCTACGAGATTAAAAATTATATTTTTCTTTTCAGATAACAAACTCAAACTCACAAAAACTATGAAAATGACTAAATGCTTAAGTGCACCTGATGCAAATCACTACAAGCATGCAAATTCTAAGATGCAAAATCTCCTAAAGCAGAGCGAAATTTCCCAAAAGTCCTTCAGTTTTATCTCTTTTTGGTTGTCCAGAAAGCTAGTTCCCAAAATCAAGAACTCTTAATATGAAGACACCAAAAACGCTTAAAAACAAGAGGAAGAAATCAATGACAACTCCTTTCCAAAATCAAGCCAAAATCCAAAGGCAAGAAACCTCAACAAAGCTTCAAAAGATACAAAGAAACGAAAACAAAAATGCAAAAACAAAAGCAAACAACAAAGCAAAATGTTTTTTGAGCTTTTGAATTTTATAAGGGAAGAGTTCGAAAAGACCAAGCAAAACTATAAAACCCCCAAGCCAAACAACACTGAATTTCAAGAAAAAACTTCAAAAATGCTCCAAATCTTATCAGGCTACCTCGTAGCAAGATCGATATGAGCAAAAGAAGACAAGAAAACTCAGCCACTCAGCCTAGAAGAATAGTACAACCTTGCCGCAAACAAAAACTTCAAAGAACCAAGAAAGACTCTTCAAAAGTTGCAACAAGACCTAGCCGACTGAACTCAAGAAAACCAACCAAGAAACGGGCAAAAATCGTAGTGCAAAGCAAAACACAAAGATAGGAAAGAGTAAATGAGCAGGAGCTCTCTGTTCTGATGAAGCAGAATAGCCAAGAATCCCCAGAAAGAGATCTTGGTACTCGAACCAGAAGTGCCAGCACCAGAAACAACACTTTTCCAAAAAGACTAGTTTTCGATCAAACAAGAGAGAGAAAAGACCAAAGACCACTTTCTTCACAATCCAGAGGATACAAAGACACTGCAGGAATAGGTCTCCACAGACAGAAAGGACTAAAAAGTCAAGAAATCCAAAATTTCAAAATCTTCCTAGGTATACGCAACTTCACAGTTTAGCAACAGGCGTGCATACGCGACTGTGCTAAAGGAAACCCGCGTATACGTGATTCCATTTAACAAAAAATGCATGTATACGCGACTGTGTGAAGACAAAACCGCGTATATAAAGGTAGATAATGAAAAACAAAAAGGATCAAGCCTGGACAAGAAACCAGGACTTCAATCTGACTGAGAAAGAGTAAACTGGACTGGAAATAAAAGTTAAAACTGTTGGAAACCTATCAAACAGCTGAAACCTCCCAACAGGGGAATCACAAGAATGCGATCCCCAGCGGAGTCGCCAGTTCTGTTTCGGGGAAAATCACCCTAGAGGTTTGTTGGGTTACAACCTCCACAGAGCAGGGCATGCTAGTCAAGAAGGACTCACACAACCATACATGTTCATGAAAAACTAAATAGAGCAGATCGAGGAACTTACCCGTAGGTCCTACGGTTGAAGTAGATCCCGCAGGGTCCAAACCCCCAGCAACCCTTCTTCCTTCTTAGCCTGAAAGACAAGAAGAAACAAGCACGAAGAGCTGGTTGTACAGCATATATCTACTCTAAATGTTAGTGAAATCCATATGAAACATTAGATAAACCATAATAAATGCTTAAATAACAATATTCTCATATATGCAAGCGGACACTAACACGTATATTTCGGGAACAAGATGGTTCTTCTGTATTATAAATAGCATGTACAAAAATAACAAGTGGATAGATCACCTGAATCCTTCCACGATCTTCGAGCAGACCGTCGTCCGGATCCGTCCCACCCTTGCCTCGCTAAGATTCCTTCCGAACTGGAGCATACGAGATGACATATAGAGAGATGAGCATCTCCAAGAAACAAGGGTTTCCTGTAATGAACTGGGAAGTGCAGGAGGCACGGGAATTCAGACTTGGATAGAGGATTCCAACAGAGTATAATGTCAATAATTTCTCTCTCCCTTAGGCCATGCACATGAGGGGCTTTTATACTCCCTCAAAGTAGTTTCAACAGTTGGAAACAGTTGGCCACGTGCTAGGGTGGTTGAACTACCAGAGTAACCATCAACCCAGCCCGAAAATAGGGAATTTTAATATATTTTTTAATGATTTTAATGGCATACGCGGGAAAGTACATGTGGACTCGCGTATACACGCGGAAAAGTCTGGGCATACCCGCGTATGGGGATTTTTACACTATTTTTTAGTGAATTTTGTCCAAGTCTGTAGGAATGGGTGCCCAAAGCCATAAAAGCAATCATGAATCATATGAAGGTGAGAAATGATGCTATAACACTGATGACATCGGATTCAGTCGAAATGACGTTATTCGAGTCGCTCCTTCCTAGGGCTCGTTAAATGTACTAGGATGGATTCGCCCGAAAGGCGGACTTATATTACAAGCATATGCTATCCCCTTCAAGCTTGTTATCAAAAAATAATTAGGGTACTCGCCAGAAATGGTGGGGGAAAATGGAACCAGCATCTTTGTTGTGTCGGTAGTATGTCGCTCTTGAACATGGCACTTGTCTGCATTCGTGTCGGGTTGGGGACATCTCATCTCGTTCTTCACTTTGCCTCCATGGGTTTGGATAATCCCTTTTGACCTCTCATCTGCTCATTGCCTCGTCACTATGACCTTTGATCCGTTGATGTCAAATACTTCCAAGTCCACTGTCGTGCCGTTTACATGTTCAAGAGAAGTTGACCTCTGCAAGTATCAACCTTCCTCTGATTCTCATATGGTCCTGATTCACAAAAAACATCATGTTCCTCTGTCTCATGTCGATGATGTGGGAAACATTATGGCCCACCTTCGATCAAGGTCACTTCTTGTCGACTTCAGCTCATTATCCAGGGAGATGGTCTAGAGACTCTTTCATGGTACCTTGGAGCCTGCATGCCTCAATGGCAGGTTCGTCGCATTCGACGTGAGGTTTTCATCATTGGCCCCCGATCGAGTGATTCTACGGGTGTTCGACACCAGCTCATTGATTCACACGCCGTAGATTGTACCTATAGTACCTATAGTACCTATAGTATGCCTGAAGTAATTTTTGGTGTGGTGTGTGTACATAAGTGTGTGTTTTTCATTTGTGTGCATGTGTGATGTGGTTTGCAATGTAAACATCTTTCTGCTGATCGGGTCTTCCTGATTGTGCAGATGTCCATTCATCCATTTGTTGGTTTCACGGATGGTGCCTCCCGCAGTACCAGGAATCTGTCTTCAGCAGCCTGGGTAATCTACGATCCTGCTGGTGAGTTGGTCAACCTGCAAGGTGTGTGTCTAGGACATACTACAAATAACATCGCAGAATATAGCGCTGTATTAGAATTATTAACCGAGGCTGTGAACCTTGGTATCCGTGAATTACTTGTGTATCTAGACTCGCAACTTGTAGTATTACAATTGAACGGTCATTATTCGGTCAGAAATCCATCCATCTTACGTATGTATCTGCGTATTCGTTTACTGGAAAGAAACTTTGACTATATTACATACCAACATATTCCTAGGCATATGAATGCGTTAACTGATGCGGTAGCTAATTTGGTTTTAGATAGGCATTTGCGCAATTTGTAAATCATCATCACATGAAAGCGAAAGATCCATCCATAAATAGATATGTATATATATATCGAAATGTTTACATAGTGTGCATCACATTAAATCAAAAAATATATATGTTTGTCTTAATACATCCGGAGACGACATGTCTCTCAAAAAATATGCATGATAAAAGTCCTAGGAGTATAATCCGCATGGTGCTCATGATAACAGGTAACTGCACACACTAAGCGTCTCAGAATTCGGTGGAGGCGACTGGGCACTCCCACCGTGTGTCTCTGGTACGCCATCGGTACATCCGCCAGCCAGGCGTAGTCTGGGATCCCTCGGGCGATGCCCTCGAGATTCTGGATTAACTCCCCCCCCTCTGCACCCTCTGCCTGAGGATCAGGTGCGGGAAGAGTCCTCCGTGCGATAGGAGACATACCGGTTGGTCTCTCTGGACCCACGTCTACATGCATATAAAATGTGTTAGGAAGAACATGTATTAACAAAAAAAAATTATAAAATATAAAATCAAAAAGAGAAGGGGTCATACCCAACTCCTCGTCCCAATCATCTCCCTCCGGCAGTGGGAGATATGGATCACCAGTGAAATCGGTACCGGCATATGGCCAGTCTTCCACTACGATCAGCTGACACCGCAACCACCCAAAAAATTCCGGCCTCCAGGACATCTGTTGGCCCCTTCCAGATCTGGGCATCAGTGCTGCCTAGCGAGCCATTCTTGGCTCTCGTGGAATAGGCTCAGCTACTATGGCCCCTTGGCCCTGGAAGATTGGTAATCGTTCCAGAATGAACGATACCAGGATAGAACCATAGCCAAACTGTTTCAGCTTGGCTTGTTTGCATTTGGTCAGTTGCCTCTTTATGTTTATCATCACTGCTGTGGCCTAGTCGAACAATAGAGGAGTCATACACTCTGAGGCCAACAAAAGTTGGGCCTTTGTGGCCTCTTGCGGTGCCTGCGACCCTGCAGCCCGCGTGATGGTATGCAACACCACTCTCAGTGCTAGATCAGGAATGGTATGGATGTCCACCTTTCCACTTCCGGATCCTAGTTGCGCCCCTCAGCACACTCGTGCCATCACTTGCTCCATTTTCTCACCAGAGGATCTGCTCTCTGTCAGTATGGGCACCGGACCTCTGCGCGATAATCTGGTTATGAAGTACACGTCAGCAACCTCCAGTTCTAACACTTGGTCTCGCAGTTTGAATACTTGTTCATCTGCGTCCCACATATTGATCAAGTACTGTAGAATCTCGGGCTGAGCTCGTAAACAAGGTGTTAGGAAGAACTTTTTTAGCCCACAGTTCCTGAGGGCATTCATGCAAACTTCATTTTCCATGGCTTGTTCATCCTCTTCACCGTGCTCCCTTTCTTTCCACTTAATCACTATTTTGCTCGGTTTACTGCATCAACATGGTCAAAACCCTTAATTAGATCTCTGATGAGCTTCAAATTTCATTCAATTTGATTAAAAATCTCGAATTTTTAGGCGAAAAATGAGGTTCTGCCGCTGGCGCGAGCCCTTTGCATGTAAAAGCTCATTGGCGCGGGTCCGTGCCCGATACCCGCGCCAATGAGTGGAGCCCTAAAAATTTAAAAAGTGGCCTCAGAAGTCAAATGCATGATGGAAAACTGTTAAAAAATGGATTGAAATGGAGTGAAAAGAAGCGCCTCTTACCTGGAACTGACAGAACTCGGAATGGTAGCCCGGATCGGTCGTAATCACTGTCAGAAGTTTGCACACCAAACTGGACCACTGCTGCTCTTCGGTGAGGTAAATAGTAAAAAGTAATTCTATTTTTACCATTTGACATATTTATAACTTTTTGAACTCGAAATAGGTTTTGAAAGTTATTTTTCTGAATATTTTAATATATTTGTGTCGAAAATGGGTTTTACACTTGCCTTTTTGTGCAGCAGCAGGTCTTTCACGCAACTGAAACGGTGAAACAAGTTGTATTTTATACTTTTTCAGACTCGATAAATACACGAAAAAGTCACTCTGGAGTCATCTTTCAGCTCTTTTCTGACTCTCTAAACATGAAAAGATTGCCGAGGCCCTTGTCGTTTCGATCTCGTTAAAATGGACACGAATCGACATCTACCCAATATACGTTTACCCCTTTTTCGGGCTGGGATAGATTGATTACGAAAAAGGAATACCCTAGCCTATCGCGACTAGGAGGTTTTCTCGGATATTGTTTTCTACCTTTTTGGATCTGAGGAACTATTTACGAAAAGGGACCTGTGGAGTTTACTTTTTTGCTGTCTTTTCAAACTCTCTAAACATGAAAAGACGCCGAGTTCTCCCTTTGTCAGACTCGTTAAACCCTGATGACATCGGATCCAGTCGAAATGACGTTCTCCGAGTTCCTCCTTCCTAGGACTCGTTAAATGCACTAGGATGGATTCGCCCGAAGGGTGGACTTATATTACAAGCATATGCTATCCCCTTCAAGCTTGTTATCAAAAATAATTGGGGTACTCGCCAGAAATGGTGGGGGAAAATGGAACCAGTATCGTTGTCGTGTCGGCAGTATGTCGCTCTTGAACATGGCACTTATCTGCATTCGTGTCGGGTTGGGGACATCTCATCTCGTTCTTCACTTTGCCTCCATGGGTTTGGATAATACCTTTTGACCTCTCATCTGCTCATTGCCTCATCACCATGACCTCTGATCCATTGATGTCAAATACTGCCAAGTCCACTGTTGTGCCGTTTACATGTTCAAGAGAAGTTGACCTTTGCAAGTATCAACCTTCCTTTGATTCTCATATGATCCTGATTCACAAAAAAATTATGTTCCTCTGTCTCGTGTCGATGATGTGGGAAACATTATGGCCCACCTTCGATCAAGGCCACTTCCTGTCGACTTCAGCTCATTATCCAGGAAGATGGTCTAGAGACTCTTTCATGGTACCTTGGAGCCTGCATGCCTCAATGGCAGGTTCATCGCATTCGACGTGAGGTTTTCATCATTGGCCTCCGATCGAGTGATTCTACGGGTGTTCGACACCAGCTCATTGATTCACACGCCGTAGATTGTACCTATAGTACCTTGAGAGGCATTGTCATTATTGGTGGTTCCTCTCGCGTCTGTTAACAGCTTTCATCATTGGCTGGTAATCAGACGATGTTCTTGCATGTTCGACTTCAGATCACATATTCGCATGCTCGAACTTGTACTTTGTTCGGGTCGAGATGGAGCGCAAGACCATGGATTGTGTCTGTTGTAATCCAGGTTGCGATATTGTGGATTATTATGATTATTTACATGACTCACTGGTTGGATGGCTACGACCATACCTGAGTCTATTTATCGATCTTCATTGGATGGCTGCGTCCATGCCTTGGATCTAGATTATTGTACACTCTGTTATGGATTGTTGCTAGACCCGATCTGGGCTAGTAGGGATCGCCTCTGTCCGTAGAGGGGATTTACCTCCTCAACATTCACACACTATTTTGGCTGGGTTTTATTTGAGGCAAGAAAAAATATCAAAGAACCACACAAAACCACTTTGGAGACTAGGACCTAGCCTTCCTGGGCTCAGAGAGGGCTCTCTCTGTATTTATGATTTACTGATTCTAGCTTTATGATTATATTTTCTGATTTTAGGCTAGTTATAAATATTGGGGTGTTTGTTTGTTTTGTTTGGTTGGATAGATAGAAAATGTGGGAAGCTTAATCCATTGGCCTGTGGAGTCATAAAGGGTTGAATTGTGCATCAAATTTTCAATGGTTTTCACAGGGCAAGCTAACTATATCAAATGGATCTCTTTGGCAAGATGAATATGAGATGATAGAAAAGTTGTGAATTCAGTAAGGCTAAAGGGAAGTTAAGAATCCTTCAAATATACTTCAACTTAAATGCAGAGCAGACAGTCTCTGAATTATGCATTTAGGTCCTTAAAGGAAAACATTCAAGATAACAGTTCAATAAAATTAAAGAGTAGTTAAGAATTCTTTTACTGAACATTAGAGAAGGTTTTAAGACAACAGTTCAGTAAAACTAAAGAGCATTTAAGAATTCTTCAGCTAAAATTCACAAAGAAAAACCTTAAAACAACAGTCCAGTAATACTAAAGATAATTTAAGAATTCTTTAGTTATACTTTTAGAGGAAAGCATTAAGATAATAATAACAGACAGATTTAAGGTGCTCCAACAACATATCTCAATCTAAAATTTATGTTCTATTATCAAAGAAATTGATGTATAGTATGGAAAACAAAGAGAAAACATTAACAAAAAGGGATAACATCACCATTAACATAGCTCAAGGATCCCGTGAAAGTGCTTGTATTACTGATGTCCAGCTCAAAAACAGTTACAGTTCTCCAGTGCAATAGTCTTAGCAACTCAGAGTCTAAACAACGTCAAGCTAACCAACCAACAACAACCAACAATGAAAATGAAAATACATGCAGTATTTAACTGCAACTGAGGAGGTTTCCCTAATCTAGGGTGACAGATTTGCATTTACTACAAAGTAAATGAATTTTTGACAATTTGAGACCATGCAAAGCCCAAGCCAAAAATATCCCTGACACATATACTGTAGTAATAAATTTCAAATTAACTCATGAGCTAACTTTTAGATATTTTTGACCACTGACTGCACAATTAACTTTTACAATAACTTATGAATTGATGCTAAAATATCTCTGACTGAAATATTGACTTTGGTGGCTTTCATTAAATCAAATTCAAGCTGGAGGTGGCCTATGTGTTTGAGAAGTAGTAAATGCTAGCTCAACATCTGGTTTTGTCTTCCTTCGTTGATTCATTCTCTGATTTATCCTTTAAACTTTAAACTGTACTTATTTGTCTATCTTTTCACTTCTTTTGCTATTATCATATATTCTTCATTTTACCTTTGACTACCTTTTCTTCTTTCACCTCTTTATCTTCCCTTTCCTTAACTCTGTTCTTCAACTGTGCATTTCATATATTTTTATCTTCACCCTTGATCACACTGTGTTCTTCTATTACCCTTCACTGTCCTTTATTCTGAATAAACCTTGTTGTCTTTGGAGTAAAGGAATGATCTTTGATAATCATGACTATCCCCCTTTACACTCCATTTTTTCTTTTTATTTATTCTTCCGATCATACTCCTCTATAGAATAAGGCTTCCAAATCAAAATCCAGAAAGCCTGGATTATACAAATTCTTCAGAACTAGAACCTATAGTTTGTTTATCCCATCTTTTGGCACGTTAATCACCTGCACAAATCAAAACAATCATTCATAAAGCGTAGGTCTGCAAGGAGATGGGAAATGGTGATTGATCGCATTGCATGGGGTGAGGTGAGTGGGTTTGAATTTACACAGGGGATGTTTTTATTATATGTGAGGAGGCGGTTTGTGCTTTTATTGCGTGATGATAAGCGGTTAGGCGGTTTTGGATGGAGGGATGTGATAAAACGTCAGGATGACATGTGGCAGATGGGAGGGGTTGCGAAACCACCCGTTTCACAACCCTCCGAAGGTTTTAAACATCGGGCATTTGGATTTGCGATACGAGGCGAGGGTCGTTGGATTAGGCGATGGGGGATCGGACAGTTGTCGGGCATGGATTAATCATGTGTCGGGATGATATGATGTGGTCAAGGTTGAAATAAAGTGGCAGGTTATATATAATGCGGGGCTCGGGGTATATTAGAGAGGGGAAGTAGTATAAGGCAGAGGATTTTAAATATAAAGGCGAGTCGGGTCTTTTATATAATAGGGGTCAGGAAATTTAATAAACACAGGGTTTTTAATATAACGGGGTTGGGTGAAATAGACAGGGTCTATTTTAGAAGTGGGCCATGATAGATTTTATTTAAAAACCATATAAAAGTGTGTTTATATTGTTTTTTATTTGAATAAAAGGGGAATGAGCAAAGGGGAAGGATTTTTCAAATGGGGATGGGGTTTTGGAAGGGGGAAAAAAGGTTAAAATGAGGGTTTGGGGTTAAAGATGGGATTTCAGAGCATGAGAATATCATAAAAGGAAAAATGAAAGGTAATGGAGAGTTTAAATGGAGAATAATGAAGGCAGTGATATTTCTGAAAATAAATGATAGTGAGGGAATATTATTTTCAGCAAAAAAAAATATAAAAGATAAACAATCATCTTGTGATACTGTAGAAATACAGGAGAGTAACAGGATCTTTCATTTATAGTCACAAGCTCTATGTGTCGACATTTCTTCCATGCAACACACTCTGACCTGAAATATTTCTTGAAAGAGCCAAACACAATAACATCAAGGGGTTGCAATCTGTGAGTGGTATGAGTGGGAAATGTTAAAAGGTCAATGCCCAAATTGTTTTCTTCCTCAATTTTTTGTACAACCATGTGGCTTCCATGGCCATCTAATATTAGTAGGTGTCTGTTATTAGGTGAGACACCACTGGGCATAGATGCAGAAAAGTGGAAAAGCCAAATTAAAAAAATTTCTTTAGTCATCCATGCATGGGGATGTGTAACCATGCATGCACCTGGGTCACAATTTTGTATATAGTTTTTTAGCTGATTTTTACCTTTGAATGGATAAAATCCCGGGATTGAAGCACCAATTACATTGACACAACATAAAATGGTTATCCACTCCCTGATTTTAGGCAAAATCTTTGGCATGTTTCGGTTCCCTCATAAATGACCTGCATGCCACAATTCCTTCCCGCCTGTAAACCTGTTTCATCACAGTTCCATATATGGTCTGCACCATAAGAATGTTTATCGTATGCACCAGAAAGAGTGTCATATAACTTACATACAACAATAGGGCGAAAATTTAATGCTCTATCTCTGTCAATGCCCTCAGATGTACGCAGTAAAAGGTATGGATGCCTTTTTTTAAACCCAAATCACCATGATTTACCAGGAAACCCATCTTTGAATGGGTTTGGCCTGCCTTGATAGATTTGAGCAATTGCGGATTTGAGTTGTATCAACTCTAGCCCATGTCCCATTGGGCCATTTATTTACACCATTCAACCACCTCAGCCTCCTCCTCTTCAGTCATAACTGTAAGAGGCCCTCTACGTTTGGTATGAGTGAGCCCATTTATTCAATAATGTATTGATGAGGTAGGAATACCATGTTTCTTTGCAGATGCCCAAACTGAATATCCATTAAACTCTATGTCGTCAATTGAAGCTAACATTTCTTTTTTTTCCAACCTCTTATAGCGCTGATATTTTTAGTTGAACTTTCCCCTTGGACTGTGGTTGACAGTGGCTCTGTGAGTGATGGTGTGAAAAAATCAACTCCAGCCACATGGTCATCCTCAACAACATTTCTTGGAGCATTGTTGACATTCACATCACCTATCATGTCCTCATATGATGAAGTACATAACAGTTGGGCACCCCTAGTCAATCTCCTGCCACTTCTCCTTGTACGAGCCACATAACTAACTCTTGCCATAGATGCAACTACCTGCAGAATTATTGCATGCATTTAGTTAAGAATAATTTAAAAGTATGCTTTCATACAAGAAAAACGTATCTCTGCTTTAGTACAAGAATTATCAACATGTATGTTAGTAGCAGCTCAAGATATTTTCATACATATGCCTTTTTGACAGTATCCTTAAACAAAAAATCTATAGAAGGAATTAGTTGTATGTCTTCAAATATATCAGTGATTATTGTTTTGATAACTTGTTTTTACACTTAAAATACAATTAATGTATTTGTACTTGGAAAAATACTGCCAGTGTGTTGAAATTGACCTATAATTGGTTGAATGTCTTCAATTATATAGAAGCTCTAGGAGGAATTTCAACTAAAAAAAGTGACACTAGGTTCCTTTTTTGGTTAAGATGTTGATTTGGTAGTTATTGATGTTTGAATTAAGTTGTTTAGCCTCATGTTTGTCATTATTTTTATTCATAATCATCACAATATCCAAGCATGGAGGAATTTGTAGGCTTGCATTGCTAAAGGAATTTACTATTGATCGGGTGTAGTTACTGTTGTTTGAATTCAATTAAATCCTTAAATCTTGAAAATTGTAAAATCTCCATTTAAACTCTCACAAGGTTGGAGACACTCATAGATATCCTAGGTTTGGATTGGGAAGTCATGGTCATTTTGCAAGTTGTTTGGCTGTTGAGGGTAGTCTTAGCTCTATTCTCAGACATAGTTATAAAGTGCACTGCCTAGAAAAAGAAGTTTTTGATGTAGTCTAGTTAAATTTGTTATACATTTTGTTAATTTTGTTACTGTAGATGTTCAAACTTACAGAGAATTGAGGTGGTCCCTCATATCATTTCCTAGATGATTTAGTCCCTCGTATCATTTCCTAGCCCCTCATAGAATTATACATGCTCTATGAATAGATGGTAGCCAAAAATAATTAGTAGTGGTAATTTTTCAGACATTTTCACTCCCATTAGAATTGATCTCTCATCTTTGAGTTGTAAAAAAAGATAGAATGGTCAGCTCAAAAGACTTTAAAGCCTGGAAATGTTGGAGACACTCACAGACATCCTAAGTTTGGATTGGGAAGACATGGTAATTTTTCAAGTTGTTTGGCTGTTGAGGGTAGCCTTAGCTCTATTCCCGGACCTAGTTATAAAGTGCACTGCCTAGAAAAAGATTTTTTTATTGTAATCTAGTTAATTTTGTTATTGTTTATGTTCAAAATTACAAATAATTGAGTTGTTGATGTTTTTCAAGAGCATCACAGTGACAAAATTATTGTACAATAAATTATACATGCTCTATGAATAGATGGTAGCCAAAAATATTTAGTAGTGATAATTTTCCAGCCATTTTCACTCCCATTAGACTTGATCTCTCACCATTGAGTTGTAAAAAAAGACATAATGGTGAGCTCAATATTTTGATGTTGTTCTGGTCTAGTTACTGTAGTTTGAATTAAATTAAATCCTTAACTCTTGAAAACTGTAAAGTCTCCATTTAAAGTCTAACAGACATCCTAGGTTTGGAGACACAAATAGACATCCTAGGTTTGGAGTTGGGAAGACACGGTAATTTTGCAAGTTGGTTGGTTGCTGAGGGTAGCCTTAGCTCTATTCTCAGACCTAGTTATAAAGTGCACTGCCTAGAACTATTGATAACATTAATAACAAATGCAACTGAGAGAAATGACAAAGATCGCTATTTTGGTCATAATTTGGTGAATATTTTTTTTCTGCATTTTGTTTACTCTATTGTTTTAAATGGTATCGACAAGCTATTATTTACAACAAAAATCAAGATCTCATTGTCAAAAATACATGCTTTACAAACCTATTGGATACTTGCTTGCACTTAGTAGGCATAATATGGTGATAGGCCTTCCCTCATTGAAAAATACATGCTTTGTTCTCTAGTTTTTTAGACAAAGAAAATAACATAAATCCCACAAGTAAATATTGGGAAATTTCTCCATTAGACCTGGTGCACATTTATTTATGTGGACCCATGAAACCTAGTGTTAGTGCAATTCAATATTTTCATATTTTTGTAAATGATCACTCGCAACAAATGTGGGTATACAAATTGAAGACAAAAGATCAATCCTTTCAAGTCTTCAAAGAATTCAATGCTCATGTGGAGTGACAATCTGGTTGCCACATTCATCTCAAATCAAATTAAAGGAGAGAATACACTAGTGATGAGATCTAACATTCTGAAAGCACATGGAATTCACCAGCACCTGAATGTTACATATACATCACACCAAAATGATGTTGCTAAGAGGTAGAAGTGTATCATTATGGAAATGGTGCACAACATGATTGAGGAATCAAACTTGGATTGTTCATATTAGGTAGAAGAAAATTTCACATCAGTTTACTTGCTGAACTGTGTACCCACCAAAACACTTAACGAGATCACACCACATGAAACACGGGGTGGGTATAATCCTTCTAATTAATTTCTTGATGTTTTTGGTTGCAAAGCTCATGTGAATCTTCCAAATAAGAAGGTAGATAATTAAGCCTTTACAATGTACATTTATAGGGTACAATGAAGAGTCAAAAAACTTACCCACACAAAGATCCTAAAATCAGGTAAATATACATAAGCCGTAGATGTTGTATTTGACGAAAATGGTGGGTCAATCCACCCTCCACACAGTGAAAGGGTGAATATTGGTGAAAGATCACTGCATCTTCTAAAAACGACGTGACATTCATCTTATTCACTAGAATTTTAATATAAAATTCATACAGATTGGTGTCATGCCTCAAAAAAATATGACAATTACTGCAAGGAAGGGAAGCATAAAGTAGTTTCTACGTCTATTTTTTCCATTCCCATTCCAAGTTTGTCACTGATAGCGAGTTGAGAGAGAAGATGTTGTCATTTATCGCTAAATTATTTGCCACCATTTATTTCCTCATGTCATCAATTTATGCTATAAAGCCTAAACAATCTTTTCAAATAATTGTGTGGAGTCTCCTTGTTTATTCATGAGGTCATCTAATTGTTGTTAAATTGTAGCTGTGAGCTGGTTGATTTTTCAATTAATTCTAAATGAGAGGAATTAGTTTTTATAACATTGTTTTGGCTTTGGGATGAATGTCTAGAACTTGAGATGAAGTCCTTCCTGCTTGGAAATTGTACTGTAGAAAAGAATTGGTGTTCAACTATAAATGAGTTCTGTTATTTTTCATATGTAGCTAGCCATACTAGCCAATACAATGCATTGTGGTTGTGTTGTATTTTCTAGTCAACTTGAAAATGATTCAGAATATAGAAAAATAGAAAAAAATATATTTTTTCATGAAAATAAAACTGTAAGAAAACTGAAATAAAGGCTCATAAATGAAAATAAAATTGTAAGAAAATTGAAATAAAGATTCGGAAATGAAAATAAAACTGTAATAAAATTGTGTTGTAATTGAAAAAACTAACCTGAATATACTGTGAAATGTTTTGGGGTGTGTTCTATGCTAGTTTGTCTCCAGGGCTAGTGATTGTTTTGAATGTGAAGCATGCATATTCAGCAGTGGTTGAACTTCTTTTATATTTTTTTTGCACTTGAATTTAATTGGTGGAAATGATGGACATGGATTGCAATGGCTTCATTTCGCATGTGTGATCAAGATTGATTTTGATGTGATCCAATGGCTGAGAATTTGTTTTTGTTGATCCATGTGCTTTGATATGTTTTAATGGGAAACAAAATAGGTTGAATGTCATTTATTGAGATTATTGGATGGGTGTCATTTATTGCACAGAATGGGTTTAAATGTTGTTATTGGGTGGGTGTCATTTATTGAACACAATGGGTTTAAATGTTGAATAACACAGTAGTTATGGCTGACATACATTAACTTTTATTATGTGCATGTATGGATATGCATTTGGATATATAACATTAGTTCTGAAATATACCATTTTGGAAGGATTAATGGTTTTATGAGTTTTCTACCTAAGAAAATATGATTTTTACTCTTAATACTTAACAAACTATTTACACATATCTCAGTTTTTGGTGGGTTGTCCCTGCACACCATTAGACATCTCTCCCCTAGCAAATCTTAAAAAATTCTTCAAGAATTTTGAGGCAGAGTAGTAAATCTTAAGAACTCTTTTTTTATGGGGTGAGATTTCATTTTATGGTTTTTTTTCATGGTTGTTTGAAGCTTCTATTTGTTAAATTAGATATTCTTGTGTGATGGTATATTGGTTGTTGGAATTGAAAGCAATTTAAATTAGTTTTATTTAATTATTTTAAGTCTTGGAGTTTTTTTATATAATACATTAAACATTTTTTTGTCGGATTATAATTTTTTATTATTTAAAATATATTTTTGAATGCATAAATTTAATAAATACAACTCCCTACAAAATTCCTAAAACACCTCCAAAATATAAAACATGAATCATAATCTTTATATCACTAATTTTAATATTTAATTCACATATTAAATGCTAAATTCCTATTAGTAAAATTGGACAACACTATGAATTTTTTCAACATTTGTTATAAATATATCATTTTTTTTCGTTCAACTAGTGAGACATGTCCCAGAGATTGGATTCCCATCACTTGGATACACAAGGGCTTAACAACTGCCTTTTTCCAATTATATTATCGTGAACAAACCTTATATATCATAAAATAATAAATGTTTATTATTTTAAATATTATTTTTTTCAATAATTTAAATTTAATTTTAATTTAATGCAGTACTATTTTTTTAATTATATTTAATTTTAATTAAAAAACAAATTTTCATTGATAAAACTTATATATAAAAAAAATAACCTCTTCTTAATATTTTTATTCAAAATAATTTTCAAGATATCTATACCTTCATTAATTTTTTAAATATTTAATAAAATTATATATATAAACTTTACTTACTTAATATAATTTTTTTTTTTTTAATTTAAAATATTTTTTTAATACATCAATAAATTAGAAAAATATTTATAACACTTAATTTTATAAAATTATGATTATAACAAATTCAATCACAAATTTCCAAATTAATTATTAAGAATAATAATAATAAGAATAATTAGGACAACATACTTTAATATAAAAGCTTTTAAATTCATAATTTTTTTTATTTAATAAGATTATTAATAATAAATCACACACTACAATAAAAATAATGAAAAATTAAAGTATGTACACTTCAGGTGCAAAAGTATCTCTAACGAACATATTAAAGCCAAGCATTATTGGAAGGGAGTTGTTTACCAAAGCAACATAATAGCTAGGATGGTAGTTTTTTTGCTCGAATCTGGTAAAAAAAATTCAAATAATTAGATAGTTGGAGTGTTTGAATTGCATTTTTAATGGTAGAAATAGATTCAGCACCATCAAAATCTTTAAGACACTCAAAAAAAGTAGTTGAAGTGTTTGAAGTGTTTGAATTGCATTTTAATGATAGAAATAAATTCAGCACCATCAAAAATCTTTAAAACACTTAAAAACTGAAGTTTAACGATTATAAATCAGATTTTCAAAAACTTTTACCAATTTTTTTCATAATCTCACCAAAAATTCTGAATTATTCTCTAAATTTGTAGACTACGACTTTGAGTAACACACCTTACTCACACCATAAGTCAAATTTGTTTTCTTTTGTTTCGTTCGGCACTTCCATCGAAAATAATCTCCATCATTCAATCAACGAATTGAGAGAAAAGTTCAAAGGCAAACTCCATCATTCAATCAACGAATTGAGAGAATAGTCCAAAGGCCGCACATGCTCAATTTAAGAATAAAAAAATCGTTATTATTGTCGGTTGTGGACCCGAGCCCCGGAGAGCCTGTTTCTCGTGGAGGGCAAGCAATATTTGTAATGCTATAAGGTATTTAAAATATCCCTCCCATACAGCATCCAGATCCTGATTTGACTTCTACGATGCCTGACGGATCGGTTGGTGAGGATAGAGGAAAGAGCTTTCGGCAATATATATTTTTCAGTTTATAAGTTTATTAATGTGTTAGGGTCACGGGTGGTATATGTTTACCCTCAAATTCAAATAAGTATATTGGTCGCCAGAACTTTCGGTTCGGTGACTCTACCTGCCAAAACACCACTTTGTCTTAACTCTTCTGACACTACGAAATTTTTTAAATTGAAATTTCAAGAATCTGCAGGGATCCCTCTTAAATTGTCTTCCAGAAAGTCGAAATACGTGACTTGGCTTACCTTTGGGAGCACATTTTTCCACCATTGAGAAGCAGCTTGGCAGTTTGGAATGGGAGCCCACTTTTCCACCGTTGAGAAGCAGCTTGGCAGTTTGGAGTGAGGAAGGGAAAATGTTGCAGAGGGCACTCTTCTCGGACTGACTTAGTTTATCAGATAGTTTTGTCGTTGCCATTTTAGCGCGTGCATTCGAAGTAAACAATATTTGGTGGCCTTAATATATGTACCTATGATAACAATGTTTTCTCATAGATGAAGCATTTAGTATAGCTTTTCTCTTTCTTTGTGTTTTGTGCATGCTTTCCCGTATCTCACTATTATTTAGATGTTTTTTTTAATGGAGATTTTTATATTATGTATTTGCTTTGGAAATAGTGAATAGTAGTTTTATTTGGAGTTGTTTTTAATCTAATATTTTAGAGTTTTTGGTGGTTTTTTTGGGAGAATTAGTTTAAAAATTTAAGGTAAAATTTTGATTTGTGTTATTTAAATTGGTTTTTTGAATGTATATATAGATTGGGCACCATAAAAACTCTTTTTAAAGCATTTTTATTATACAGAGTTTATCCATTAAACTTGTGATTTCAATAAATTTTTACTAAATTTTATAATAAAAAAAATCAAAAAACTTTTCAAAACATATTATTAAAAACAACTCTGATTCAACCCAACCCTGCATTTTTACACTTACTCGGTGCTCTGGACATAAAGCCAAATTATGTGTTATGTATGTATTCTAATTACCTCCTCATTCATTGATCCATTCAATAGAATACAATACAGACTTTTCTCTAACTAACATAAATACATGTTTGTATTCATATTTTTTTTTTTTTGTGGAAGGGACTCATATGATTTGGCAACCAGGGGTGGGCTTGTCAAGACCGACTGCACTAAAGCCCCTTTTGTTGCATTCTTCAGGAGGTCAATGTTGCTGCTTCTGCTAACTCTGCGGCAGAGCAATCTTTAGCCTCGAAGCAACATCAAAGCTGCTATTTATATTAATTCCCCGTCAGAAGAAGCGTTGAACTCAAAAAACCAAGAGAATAGAGGCTTCAAAGGCCGCGAAAGTGAGCCCACAACTTTTATCGAATTATTCTCACCCTGAACTCTTACTATTTAACCAAGTAAATTTAATTTAATCTGAATTTAAAAGAAAGGATCATATCAACCTAAATAATATATTAAAATAACAATTTTAATTTTAATGGTGTAAGATTTAAAATTTTTATGGTTTATAATTTAGATAAATGTTTTTCGAATTAATCATATTATCCTGTTCATTTTTTTGGTCCACTTTTTTAACCATCTAATATGAAGATGCATTCAAAAAACTATCTAATGTTAATTCACACTATCTAATTCATTGCAATGTATAATTGCATAAGAAAAATTATTTATAATTCTGTAATAAAATAAATGTCTTAGTTTGAATCTATAAATATTGATGAGTAAGAAGAGTTTTCAAAGATATATTTTTAAAAAATCATATATATAGAGAAAGAGCTTAAGAGTTTAGATAGATGTTTAGTGAGTGAAAAATTGTTATTAGACATTATATATTCTAAAATTTATGTATATACAAAAATGTAGGCAAACAATGTATATTTGTCACTAGTAAGAAAGAGTAAATTTCAACTTAGGTAACACAAATATTCTAGACAAGCCAGTTTTGCTTCTCATCAACCATGGTCATAATAAATGTTGGCACCATATAGATTTCACATACCTAGTTTGTATTGTGAGGGTCTTACTTAGTAAGTAAAAGCTTGTAAAGTTTACACATTGATGCAATCACTTCAAAGCAATGATTCAAAAGGGAAACAAATTTGAATTTGATCACAAATTACATGTCAAAAGTTGGTCTTAAAGATTTAAAAAGTTGAATTCCAACCTTGAGTAATTTGTGTTGATACTGACATTATGTAATCAATAGGGGTTCTTCCATAATGAAAGGTTTCAACTAGACCCTAGACCTTGCATTGTTTGAACATTCTGACTTTGGCCCGACAATCTTTACTAGTTTTGCATTTCACCAATTGTGGCCCGGTCCACCATTTAGACTTTTATGAGGTGCAATAAATGAAATACAACTACTTTAATATGAAAAATGCAAAATGATTCCCAAGCTAATCTAATGTAACCAAGGGAATAAACAACACACCAAATATCTCATCAATCATATTCTTAGCATGAAAGCTACCATGTAAACAAGTGCAAAAACCTAAAAACTATATACATACTAGAAAAAGTTTGAAAATCAATAGTTGATTATAGTAAAATGCTTATGGATATAGATAAGAAAATTAATTCATATTGCTCACGTGAGGAAAATATCCTTCCTAGTTGATTGGTTCTCCTATCAAACTATCATTTTCTCCCATTCAAAGGCTTCGTTTCTCTTGCCTACTCAAATCTCTTGCACCACCTCCATCACCATGGTATTAGTAGTGAACATCATTTCATAATCTAAGGAAATTCTCCTATATATATGCTTCTACCTTATTACTTGCTTCATTTTCTTATCAAAAATAAATAATATCAAATTTGCAACTTAATTAACTAGTGTTGGAATAAGGTCATCATCCCTTATCAGACTATCATTTTTTCCCATTCAAAATTTCAATTCCTATTGCCTACTCAAATCTCCTGCACTACCTCCCCCACTTCCCTAGGGGATTTGAATCCCCTCCTTTAGGAGACTATTCCAATTGGCTCAATGAAGCTCCTTCTCTTTCTTTTCTCCATTTTATTACATAAGTTTTCCATGCCTCAAATTAATTTTGGTTAAGAGAACCCCCTTAGGGATAACTATGTTGTTTAAAGGAAGCTTCATATGTTGTAATACTTTGTTTTATTCATTTTTCAAATTTCTCCAAATCATGCAATAAATTCTTGATCAACATTATGTCCTTTGTGGGGGTTTCATAAACCTTTGGATAACTTAGTCACTCCAATATTATTATATATATGAAAAACTCCTTTATTTATCGATCAATAGGGCACAAAAAATATGTATGGTAAGAATACAAAGAAGAAATATGCATACACAAAGAGAGTGCACCAAAGAAAATGTACACTAGTAAAAAAACGAAACATGCATGGTAAGTGTGGTAGCTTTAGAATTTATTTGATTTTTTATTCGAACTTGAGCATCAATATAATGTTAAGTGTTGTAATTGTGATAAGAAAAAAGTTGTTCTAGAAATTTTTGTCACTCATAACACAAGATATTTTAATATAAAATCAAATTGAATTGGTCCAAATTTTATTATAAATATTATTTTGTTTGTTACTATTAAAAATTTATTGTATATTTCAAATCTTTGGATGTAGTGCTTTTTCCTTAATTGTTAACGCAACAATTAACAATTAATACAACCATATCATTTAATATGAAACACATTATACTTAAATATTGAAAGAAATTATCCTTAAGTATCAAGCACATCATCCCCAAATAACGAACATGTCATCCTTATTAAATTATTGTGATAAAAATGTAATCGTAAGTTTTTATATATTGATCTTTTGTCAACCTTCATCAACCTTGAATAGGTTATTGGGCAAGTAATTATGTCAAAACTAAGTTTCTTTATGAGATCAAACTAAGTTTCCCATCCTCCATTAATTGTTTTCCAATACTATAAGTCAAGTTAAATCTATGATTAATATCAACTCCAAAGTATTTATATGAATGAAAAAAACAATCATGCACATGATAAAGATCATATACATGAACTAAATAATAGTTTTAAAAACAAATTGTATTAAATTTACCAAAAACAATATAAATTTAAAAAAACGTTAAGCTAAACCAAATTATATAACTAAATTGAGGTTTTGTATATAAAAAGAGTTAATAAAAACAACGTTTTCCTTTGTCTTAATGTATAAAAAATCTTAAAAGTTAATATCGCTCTACCTATTGTCGCTATGACAACAACCCTCCATTTTTTTTTCCCAAGTCAATTTTGGAGCTTACATGAACTGTCGTTTCAAGTCCCTTAGCGTCGTCGCGTTGTTTGATTTGTTATTCTTATGTTTTCTATAAGTGTCACATCCTCCTAAGTCAATGTTTCCTAAGTGTCATCACCTAACCCTTAGACACTCTTGTGTTATCTAGCCCATGGTTAGGTGAACCCATAACTTTTCTTGACTTAGAAACTAGTCTTATTCACCATGCACACATGAAAAAACACAAAAAATATCACAAAAGAAAGAAAATCCCCCTTTAAGGAAAAATAGCAATTCAAGTTGACGAAGAATTTCTCTTGTGTTGAGTGCACTCCTTCAGGCTGAAGAAGTGTACCCTCCTTGAACACACTCCTTCATGCTCAACAAGTGTTCCCTTCTTGGACTCATTCCTTCAGAAGGAATACATGCACCCTTCTAGAATGCATGCATGAGTTTCTCTATTGTACATGAGGGTACTCCTAAAAAACAGGATCCCACTTAACTTACCTTAACTAACTTAGTCGCTTGTCAACAAGTGGCGAGCATGCATGAGACTGATTCTTCACAATCATTCTAGGGCACACATCTTTGGATCAAGATACACTTCATCAATCTGCTTTCCAGGTAAGTTGCATGTCAAATATATTGATTATATTTCATGATTTTGTTGTCAATATTACTTTTCTTGCAGTTTATTTACTGGAATTATATTCATTATTTCTTCTACAAGTGTTCATTTTTTTTCGCATGTTGTGACTCTGCATATTCCTCAACTCTTCACATTCTATCATGATTGTGACAACACCCATAAAATATTGTAGATCCTTCTTCTTCAAATTTCTATCATTAAATCTCACTGCAAGACTTGTCCTTGAGCGTTTCTCTGGAAGGGCACACTTTTGGAACCCAAAGCACCGAATGACTCGGAAAACTACTCCCAGAAAAGACAAGTTTTCCTCTTGAGCACACTCCTTCGCCACGAAGAACTACACCCTCCTTAAGCACATGAGCACACCCTTAAGGCCTAAATGTTTTCCCTTCGTCTATTCAGCATGCCCTAGTTTTCCCTCCTTTATATTGAGCGCATGGGCACAATTTGAAGCCCTGAAGGCCTGAAGCACCTTTGGAGTGTGCCAGTGGGACCTGTCAGTCTCCTTGAGTGCATGAGCACACCTTGAAGGCCAGAATGTTTCCCCTTCGTTCTTCGTCAGTGCGCCCTGTGCCCTAGGTGTTTTCTCTCTCTTGCTTGAGCGTAAGAGCCCACTTCAAAGCCCCTAATACCCTTGAACTGCCTTCGTTCTTTGGAAGTGTTCCCTACTTGTTTACATGCATATTTCTCATCCATGCAAATACTTATGTATCGTCATTGAAAATATTACATCTTCAGTTGCATTTAATGGTTTTTTGAATATGATTTTATAATTTGTTGCTTGAATATATAGTAGATTTCATAAAGCTAATCATTGTCTCCATGAGTGTTCTTTCACAAGAAAATGTTTAAACTACAAGTATTGTCACTCTTTCATCATCTGTTGGAACCATGCCTCCAGCTACATGTAAAGTGGCCTCCAAAGAGGTTTTAGAGGAAAGCACTTAGGAAGTTGTTGAAGTGACAAAGCCTACCATTCCCATTTATGTAGATACATAATGCTTCAAAGATAAGTCAAATAAGGTCACATAGAATGACATAAAAGACACATTCCTGCAAAAACAATTTTCTAAGAACTTGGAAGATTTGCAAGAAAACATCAATATCAAAAGGTCTAGGATGCATAGGGTCGCATGCAAGTTCCCTGTCATTCCGTGTGAATAAGTGATTGAGTGGATTATTACACACATGGATGATTCTCATCTCGTGCTTCATAGTGAAAGTGGTGATAATATCGCCACCTATTATGGAGAGGATATGCAAACTTACTATATGATGCTTAGGCCCATAAAATATGAAAATAATAACTTCTACATCATATGAGTCAATCTCGACACAAGCAACATCATTAAATCATGGTATCGATATCCTGCTAAGTTTCGTCATTGTCCATTCGACTGAGATTCTTAGAGATGTATATCAATATCTAATAGATATGTGTTGTCAGTTGCATGGGCGCAAGAACATTGAGGTGTTTGAGGAAAACTTGATATGTATGCTCAACATGGTGGTTACTCGTGGTAATATATTCAACTGGGTAAATATATTGTCATTTGAGTTGCAACATCACGTTGGGAAGGAAAAGACATCTTTGAGGGAAAATCAAGGACCACAATTCTATATATTTGCATTTCTATTGGACGAAATCTATGCACGATATACTTTTCCAAGAATATATTGGAACTAATAATGTAAACTTTGAAATGGGAACTGAAACGAGTACCCGCATTTTTGAGGTAGCAAAAAATCATCTGATTTTGAAAAGTTTTGATTCAGAATACACATTTTTTTTTAGGTAGAAAAAAATCATCTGATTTTGAAAAGTGTTGATTTAGAATACACCTAATTTTGAGGTAGCAAAAAATCACCTGATTTTGAAAAGTGTTGTTTCAGAATACACCCTTTTTTATAGCATATTTTTGACACTTCAAATTTTCTTATGTATCAAGTAAGAATATTTTTTTCTAAATGTTAGAGATTTTCATGCTAATTTTGAAAACAGTTGATGCAACATCAACCCCTTTTTTTAGAGGGCTTATTTTTGACACTTTGAATTTTATAATGTATGAAGTGTCGATTTTGTTTTTAAATGTTGGTGATTTTCATGCGAATTTTGAAAAACATCAACAAATTTTTTAAGGCATATTTTTAACACTTTAAATTTTCCTATGTCCTAAGTAAACATATATTTTTTAAAATGTTGATTAACCATTTTTCAAGTTGTCCATTTTCTTTTTTCCTTTGAAATGTTTTTTTATAATGAAAATTTTATTTTTTTTCCTAAGTATACAAAAATAGTAAAATTAATATATTCATGTGATGAGTTCTTTTATATTCATATGTTGTTAATTAATATTTGAATATACATAACATAATTCTCACTAAAAAAATAATAATTTTAAAAACTCAATAAAAAATATACATTTTGCATATACATATAATTAAAAATATGTCTTTTAGTACATTTTCGCTAAAAATAACAAGTTGAATAAAATAAAATTATGGAAATTTTGAATTAAAATTTTGAAAAGTAACAAATTGTATGAAATTATTAAAAAAATGATGACACTTGAAAATATAAAAAAAAATAAAAAATGATTCACATAAAAACTTAAGTATTAAAAACTAAAAAAATAAAATAAAAAATAAACATACAATTTAAAAATCATAAACATAAAAAAATTTTAAAACGAAAAATATAATCAATTAAAAAAAAAAACATTGAAAAAATTAAATTAAAACAATGAAAAACAATAAAATAAGAAAATTAAAAATAAAAAGCATTTAAAAAAACAATTTAATTAAAAAAACACACACACACATATATATATAATTAAAATTAAAATATAAACATAGATCTTTAAATTATTAAAAAAATAAAAATAAAAAAACATTTCGGCCCCTAGGGCCACTAGGAGGGCAGAAAGTCGATTCTCAGAATCGAATTTCAGCCCGTCGGGTAGCCTGAGGGGCCTCCGCCCTGGGTTGGCAGAGTTGTGTAACTCCACCAGCCCAGGGCGGAGGCTCCTCAGGGCACCCAGCGAGATGAAAGTCAATTCTCAGAATCAACTTTCAGCCCACCAACCCTGGGTGGAGGACCCTCGGGCCACCCGATGGGTTGAAATTTAATTCTCAGAATTGGCTTTCGGCCCGTCGGGTGGCCCGAGGGGCCTCCACCCTAGGCTGGTGGAGTTGTAAAGCTCTATTAGCACAGGGAGGAAGCCCCTCCGGCCACCCGACGGGGTGAAGGGCACGACCAAGTGGCTCGAGGGGCCTTCTTCCTAGGTCAGTACAAATATGCAAATTCGCTAGCCTAGGGCGGAGGCCCCTCAGGCCACCCGACGAGTTGAAGGCCATGACCGGGTGGCTCGAGGGGCCTCTGCCCTAGGCATGCAGAGTTGTGCAACTCCTCCAACTCATGGCAGAGGCCCCTCGGGCCACCTGGCGAGCTGAAGGCGATTCCTTAGAATCTCCTTCAGCCTGCTAGGTGGCCCGAGGGGCCTCCGCCCTGGGCTGGTAAACAGCAGCCCAAGGCGAAGACCCCTTGGGCCACTTGGCAGCCTGAATGTGATTTTTAGAATCGCCTTCAGCCCATCGAGCGGCCCGAGGGGCCTTTGCCCTGGGCTAAGAATCACCAAGCCCAGGGCGAACACCCCTCAGGCCATCCGACAGGCTGAAGATGATTATTAGAATCGCCTCCACCTGACAGAGATTCTAAGAATCGCCTGTAGCTGAAGGTGATTCTCATTATCATTCTGAGAATCTCCCCCACCGAGAAGTGATTCTGAGAATGTTGGAGGCGATTATGAGAATGATTCTTAGAATCATCTCCAGCTGAAGGTGATTCTCAGAATCATTGCTGGGAGGTGGAGGCGTTCTCAAAATATCCTTTAGCTGGAGTCAATAATGAGTTGGAGGTGATTCTCATAATCGCCTTTAGCTGGAGGCGATTATGAGAATTACCTCTAGCTAGAGGCGATTCTGAGAATCGCCTCTAATCGCCTTTAGCTCGAGGTGACTCTGAGAACCACCTCCAGCTGGAGGCAATTCTTAGAATCACCTCCATGGAGGCGAGGCAATTCTCAGAATCGCCTCCAGCTGAAGCTCATTCTCAATATCGCCTTAAGCTGGAGGTGATTCTCAGAACCACCGCCAAGTGGTCGTGATTTTGAGAATCTTCTTCAGCCTGTCTGGTGGCTCGAGGGGCCGATTTATTTATTTATTTTAATAAATTTTCTATATAATATATATATACAGATATATATGTTTTATTTTTATTTTTTTATTTTTTATTTTTTTTCTTAATTTTCTTATTTTTCATTGTTTAAATTTAATCTTTTTCAATGGGTTTTTTATTATTATTTTTTAATTTATTATTATTATTATTATTGAAGTTTTAATGCTTTTTTTTAATATATTAATTGTATTTTTATTTTTAACTTTTTATGTTTATGAATTTTATTGTTTTTTAAAATTGCATGTTTATTTTTATTTTTTATTTTTTTTAATTACTTAAAATTCCATGGATCAATTTTTTTTTTTTAAATTTGTATTTTTTGAATGCTCTTATTTTTTATAAAAAAAATTATAATTTTTTTTTTCTAATTTTTTATTCAAAATGTCCATAATTTTAGTTTCTTTAATGTGTTATTTTTAGTTAAAATGTCCTAAAATACATATTTTTTTAATTATATATATTCAAATTGTATATTTTTTTGTCCAGTTTTTAAAAATATAAAAGAAATCATAACCTCAGAATATTAATTTTTTTATTTTTTTTAAACCTTGGAAAAAAAATTAAAACTTTCATTATAAAAAAACATTGTAAAGGGAAAAAAAACAAAAAATTAGAAAACCCTTAAAAACAAAATATCTTAGGACGAAAAAAGAATAATAAAAAAACATTTCGGCTCCTCTGGCTCTCAGAATCGACTTGAGGTCGCCCAATGGCCTGAGGGGCCGCTGCTGAGAGCAATGACCCCTCTCGCTAGCCGACGGTCTGAAGTCGATTATGAGAATCGGCTTCAGCCCGTCGGGTGGCGAGAGGGGTCATTGCTCTCAGCAGCGGCCCCTCAGGCCATTGGGCGACCTCAAGTCGATTATGAGAGCTCGAGAATCGGCTTCAGGCAGTCGGGTGGCTAGAGGGGCCTCCAGCCTAGGTTGGCGAAAATATGCAGCTCCGCCCACGAAGGGCAGTGACCCCTCGGGCCCTTGGGCAAGCTCATGTCGAATATGAGAATCGGTTTGAGCTCGCCTAGGGGCCCGAGGGGCCGAATTGTTTTTTATTTTATTTTTTATATATTTTTTATTATTTTATTTTTATTTTTAATTGCTTTTACGGTTTTTTTTTATGATGATTTTTTTTCTAATTTTTTTTTAAATTAATTTTTTTTAATGTTTTTATTTTTATTTTTTTGTATTTATTTAATTATTTTCTATAATTTTTTTTTTTAATGCTTTTTATTTTTAAGATGTTTAATGTTTTTTTAATTATTTTGAATTTTTTTATTATGTTTTTTTTGAATTTTTTGAATTTTTAAAATTTTAAAATTTCATTGATTTTTTTAATGACTTTTTTTTAATGTATTATTTCTTGATTTATTTTCAAGTTTTATTTTTGTTTTCTTTTTATTTAATTATTTAATAAAGTATTGTTTATTTGTTTTTAATTTTTGTTTTTGTTTTTTGTTAAATTTTTTTCTTTAATTATGTTTTTTTTGAATATATATATATATATATAATGTTTGATAGGTTATTTTTGTTTTTTTTATATTTTTTATATTTTTTATTTATTTTATTATTTTATATATTTGAATTTTTTTGTCTTTTTTTCTAATATATATTTGTATTTACTTTTGTTATTATTTTTTATTTTTATTTATTTTTTCATTGTTTTAATTTTATTTTTATTTGTAAATTTTTGTTTTCATTTTTCTTTGAAATTTTAAGGTTTTTCATAGTCATGATATTTTTACTTCCATTATTTCAAAATGTTGAAAAAAAAATGGTATTCTAACATCAACACTTTTTTTTTCAAGATGTCTTTTGCACAAAAAAAATCAGTTTTCACTGCCATTTTTAAAACATTTTGAAAATTTACCCCATAAAAAAATTGTTATTCCAACATCATCACTTTTCGTTTTCGAGCTATTTTTTCGTATTTTTGGGGGATTTTTTTGCTAGAGTTCTCATTTTGAGTTTATAGTTCCCATTTCATAGTTTACATTGTTAACTAGACCCCTCAAAACAAGTTTCTAGACTTTTACTTTCACTGTAGAGTGTTCTCAAAATCAAGCTTCAAAGGTGCATATCATAGGTTGGATGAGCATTGCTTTGCATTCATATTCTATATGATATATGATATAGATCCTCCTTGCATGACCGTTCAAGTGAAGGAGTTACTACAAGACATTACGGATTAGTTTGTAGCACCAGAGGGTACATACATTTGATGCTTTGGTTGTTAGATATCCCGCACCAGCACTCTGCATTTCGGTGCCATCATTTAACACTTTTTGACCAGTCTTGGGAGAATCAACTTTTGACAGGTCAAATCAACTCCAATCAGAAAAAATAGGTATATTTGGAAATTATACTTCAAGAGCTTTCCAACGAGCTATTGTAGGCCCAATTTGGACACCGAGAAGGACTCCAAATACGGTCTGTAAAAAGGCATTGCGCGCTCAGAAACTGGCACTACGCCCTCATCCCTTGGTGCTGTGCCCTCAGCACTGGCGTTGTGCGCTTGGACAAAGAGGGTTTCTCACTCTTCTAGCCTCTCAAATAACATCAAATTGCCTTCAAATATTTGCTCAAGTCTTCTAAGGCACTGATAAGGGATAAGTGCATGCTCTAACCCACTTTGAAGCTATTTTGATCACTTTTAATAGAATGAAAAGGAAACCCTAAAGTAAACCCTAAGTTTTAAGCTTTAGATCACTGGTTAAACCCTATTTCATACTCCTTGAATAAAATCCATGATAGACATGGAAATTACATTGCTTAAGGGCTACCATTCATGTTTCTTGTCACAACATCCATTCCATTCATTCCCTTCATTTGAAAAATTGCCATTTCATACCCTCCCTTCATCTCATTTCACATCAGCCCTAGGGTTTCCAAAATAGAGTTTACAATGTCAGAAGGAGAAGATGGTGGTGTTGAGGCATGAAGGCCAAGAAGAAAGGATAAAAAAAGAGGAAATGTTGTCTAAGATTATGAGAACTGGACTAATTGGTCAACCAGTGAAAATTTTAGCTTTAGATCCCCTCTAGCCTTTAGAGATAGCTCAAGGCATGGTTTACCTCAGTAAAATGACATGGAAGAATACCTTCATCATGATCAAGAGAGAGAGAGTTTGACTTTGTGGACTTGGATGACCTAGATGACCATGACAACTCAAAACTGATCATCCAAGGGATAGATTCCAAGATCACACAACTCAAGAAAAAATTGAAGGAAACCTTAGCCAAGCAAAAGGAGAAGGGGGAGTTAAACATTATTGCTAAGGAATCTCACCATACCTCCCAACCTTGATCATCAAATAAAATTCCAATTTTGGGAACAATTGGTACAAATTTTGATTTTTGACTGTTTGGCTTACATATTCATGATCCTCATAGCAATTACATCATCCACAAAAAAATTTAGGTCATTTGGAGCAGAACTGGTCCTTCAAAAAGGCCAAAAACCACCTAAAAATTAACTTTCTGCCCTCTTTTCAGCATTGGAGCTGCGCCCTAAGTAGTCTTGGGAGAATGGATTTTTACTAGAAAAATGGGCACCAATCTAGAAACTAAAGGCAAATATAGAAACTAGACAGGACAGGCTTTCCAATGAGCTATCATGGAGCTCATTTGGACATTGGGAAGGCCTCCAAAACTCAGCTGCAAAAAAGGAATTTTTTCCAGTTTTGGCATTGCGTGTTTGGCCTGGCACTGCACCCTCTAGAAGTGGCATTGCGCCCTTTCCAGAAAGTCAAAAAAAGACACAAGAAGTTATTGAAAAATATATTTTGAAGGCTTTAAGGACAAATATCTCTAAAATTAGCCGAGGAGTCATGTTAGAAGTTATTTTTTGTCATGAATGAGTTTGGATATTTGTGCCTTGGGTCTTGCATGGTCTCAATGGTCAAATGCATTTATTATGTCATTAATGACTTCTAAAACCCTAGCTAGGGTTTACTTCATCATTTGGCAGATAAATACTGCATGTAAGGCTTCATAACTTTGTTGGTTGACTATTGAGCTCAATATACATAGACTTGGAGTTGTGAAGAAATTGGTTTTGGAGCTCTGTGTTTGTCTTGGATTGAGCATCAATGGAGCAAGCATATTCATAGGATTCATGAAAATGGTTAATGGTGATGTTGTTCTAATTTAGTAATTGTTTCCTTATGTTTTCATATTGTTTCATCTTTTCTCATGCAATAGAGCAGAAAATTTAGGTTAAGATATGTTGTTTGAGGCACCTTAAGACTGTTTGTCTTCTATTTCTTAGACGTTTTCCTCTGCTAGGTCTGATTGGAGAATTTTTTATTTCTCTCTAGTTCCACTTAGCTTGTTGTCTTAATAATTATTTAATGGAGTGAAGCCAAATAAGTTTATGGTATTCCCTGTCCTTTGGTGTAGCTTAAAACATTGTTTTTGAGGCATTTTCTTTGAAGTTTACTGATTAGGTTTTAGGCTAAAGAAGTTTATGGTTTGCCCTATCCTTTAGTCCATATTAAAGAGTCACTTTGAAGGTATATAGTCTGATTGAAGGAACTTAGGAGTTCCCTTCTCTTTTATCATCACTTATGTGTTATCTTACATGTTTTCTTTCTCTGAAGGTGAATAACTAGAGAATTTAGGATTTCCCTACTCTCCAGGGTTTACTGGATTGTTGTTTTTAAAGTTTACTTGGTGGAGTTTGACCAGAGAAGTTTATGGTGTGCCCTGTCCTTTGGTTACTTCTTAAGCATAGTGATCTTGAAGGCCCTTCTTGTTATAGTATTTGTTAAAGGATTCTTAATTTCCCTTTAAACCTACTATGTTCACAAATTGAATGCTCATTTCACTCACATAAGCTACTAAGATCCATTTGGCTTTGTTAACTTGCCCTATGAAACACCCTTGATTCATTTTTGTCTCTTTCAATCCTTTCACAGACCCCATAGACCAATGGTTTGAATTTCTCTTACTCTATATGTTCTTCTTGACAACCTACCCAACCAAACAAAACAAAACAAACAAACCCTGTCAATTTAACTAGCCTAAAATCAGCATCCTAAAACAAGAAAATTACATATTTTAAACAAATATAGAGAGAGCCCTCTCTGAGTCCAGGAAGGCTAGGTCCTAGGGCTCCAAAGTTGGTTTGATGTTACCCTTTTCTATTTGGTCTTGCCAATCTGACAAATTACAGGGACCTAACATAATGGCGATCACGGTGGGACCCGAATAAGTAATAGCTTAAATATTCCTTCAAAACTCAAAAATCCCCTATCAAACTTAGATAAATCAAGTGTTATCCAAGAATGATATCTAGTTGATTTTCCATACTAACATAATGGTGAACATACTGGGGAACACTCATTAAAATTCTTAGTGTTACATAAAGAACTCAGAAAACCCAAAAAATATCTCTAGATTGGTATCCAATTGTTGATGGTAGAAAACAAACAAACCTTCAAAACAATTAGCATCATCCACCTTGTGACTCCATTGTTTCTCACAGACTCCCCTATGAATGCATTAATCAATCCTAATAGCATAAAACCCAACCACATACTGTGTGAATTCATTAATATTTCAGATAGGTCTGTTTTTAAAACTCTTATAGAATTTCAGCCTCTCTGTGTTGTGGGTCTAAAATATGGGTTCACAAAGAATCTACACCAGATCTCACCCTAACCCAAATCCTTCTGATATAGTCGATGATCCTGAAAGCATCCCTAGGAAGTCTCCTAGATTTAAAAAACCCAACTGTTAGAATACCTATCCACAAAGCAAGTTCCCTACCTGAAAACCTTAAAAACTCGCAAAATACCTGGTTACTGATGGTGGATAGTAGCCTACCTTAAGAAAGTTGAAATCTTCCACCTGGCTACTCCAAAACATTCAATAGACCTAAAAGAATCCACTGGTAGAAGACTATGGACTGGTTATAAAGATGCAGTAGCCCTTTCCTCTGACTGATTGACAAAGATGAATCCAAGGATACAACGCAGGTATGCTCTTTGAACAGAGATCACATCCCTGGATACCCACAAAAAATGCCTCAGATAAATTGGGACAATAACCTTCCTATGCTTCAAGATGAAAAATTTTATGACCCCTTGTTACATCTCATCAAATTTCATATACATACATGGAGGTTAAAAGTTGAATGGCATGAGGACTGCCTCATGAAAATGTTCATGGGGACATTAGAAGGTAAAGCAAGAGAATGGTATGAAGGCCTAGACCCTGGTAGTTTGTTTTCTTTAAAAGATTTCCACAAGGTATTTTATGAGCATTATAAAGAAAATTGTTCATATTTATCATTAGCTAAAAATTGTTGTGATCAGTCTGAAGATCTCATACAATACCTTGTAAACATTGATGAAGATTTGGGAAATTGGCATCCTGAAGATCTATTAGAGGAAATTCATGCATTTCATACACAAGTTAACTGTCATGACAACCAAGAGGAGTTGGTTGAGGATAAAATCAATCAGGAAATAAAGGAAGATCCACAAGATCTCTCTAAAGGGACAAGTGATGATTCATCATCTCTTTTTTGTAAGTCTCAAGAAGACATTCAAACTTATGATATTACACAAGAGAAAGAAAACCATTGTGTTTCAATCCCAAAAAAAAGAAGAAGCTATTGGCCATAAACACTCTCCTTTTAATCCCAACTACCATGTATCAAAAAATAAAATTATAGGTCAACATATGGTGGAGCAACCTACTAATCTAGTGTGCATATTGGATGACATTCATTCTATGAATAAGCTACCCAATTATGATCAATATGATGATGATTATGTTCTCTAGACTCAAGCTAACACTACAGAAAAATCAATAACTAGTTTGTGGGACAAAGGCAGTCATTTTCAACAGCTCAAATATAGTGATCAACAAATACAAATCAACTATGAGAGTGAAGAAGAAAGTGCAGAAAATTTGGAAGAAAGGGAAGGATATTTACCTCTTTGTTGTGCTTCATTTCATTTTATCAAAGAAAACCTTAATACAATCAGAAATCAGCAGTCTTTGAGTATTGACAAAAAAGAAGACATTCAGCCTCATTATCATTCACAAGAGGAAGAAAACAATTGTGGTTCTATCCAAAAGAAACAAAAGATTCATCCTCCTTTAGCAGAAGAAGAAATCAATCAGATGCTTAATAGGCAGTCGGCCTCCAAATTTTTATGTAAAGAAAATATTTGTTTATTCTACTATTGACCTAGCCATTGAAACATTTTTTTCAAGTAGAAACTATAGAACAAATTGATACTAATGTTGGGTTGCCTCCTCTGGAAGACTTATTGTCAGAGAATTCTTATGATAAGGACCTCCACATAAAATTCAACCCATTCAATCAAAGCATATCAGATTTGTCTAAAAACAGAACAATAGTATGTAATGAGGCTGCCAAGTCAGATGATGAAGAAGAAGAGGTGGGGTTTCTTTCTCAAAAGCATCCCAACCACAACCAAATGGAGCAAGGAATGGTCCTGGATACAACTGATTATTCAAATACTCAGAGCCAGGTATTATTTCAAGATCCCTTTGTTGTTTTCTTAGAGGCATTTAAAGAAGGAACATGCTATGCCAGGAATGGTTTGTTGCAGAGTGTAAAGAAGGTCTTGATCACTGTTGTTCAAAATAAAGTGAGATGGGAGTGGCATTTTTGTATTTTAAGCATACACAAAGGGCTAAATGAAAATAAATCATGTAGTCACTTACTTGATTGGCTGTATTGGAAAAGAGAGTTCACCTAATGTAGATATCATATACAAGTTAGATTAGGATAGATAGTTGTGCAAATAAGCTCAACACTATGAGCATCTATTTAGTTTTAGATTGTTTAGAACACAAAGAGAGAAAAAAGAACAAAAAGAGGGTAGATAAAATAAAAGGTAAATCCCCATACCAAAATAGAATATGTCTGAAAGTGTGCAAGTCCAAATGCCACTAATTTTGAGGAAGAAAAGTCTTGTTCAGTCATACAACCTAACCATGATTGAACATGTTTTAAATTTATGCTGATAAGTTAGAAAATGAAGATTTTCCAAACCATCTAAACATGGCTCATCAATAGACTAGGTTAAGTAAAGATATTGGTTCTCAAAGGTCAAACCTGAACCAAAGAGAAAAGAGAGGGATGAGTGACAAGTTTTCAAATTATAACCCTCGGTTTTCTGGTTTTACTTGTACAAAAATAAAATATGTGTGCCACTTGTCCAAGATGCCACAGCTCATGACAAACCAAACTGCTTAACCTTGATTTGGTCATGTTTTAAATTTTGTGTTGATAGGTTAGAGAATGAAAATCTGTCAAACTGCTTAACCTTGACAGATAAGTAGATTAGGTAAAGAATAAAAAGGGCTCATCAGTCTAATTTGAGCCTTTGGATGATATAAGGGTAGAAATAGATAGCTTTTATGCTTTCAAAAGAAAAAATGATGTCAAGGGGTTGCCAATCCAAATGCACCCAAGTGAAGAAAAAATGTTAGGAAAGGTATGATGGGTAGGTAGTGTTGATATTGAAGCAATCATGTTTTTTAGATCGTAAGATCACAACTTCAAAGAATGGCAGCAAAGATCAGCATTACAAAATGAAAAAAGAGAAATCTTCCAAGCATGTGAGGCATATCATCTGCAAAATCAGAGATCTGAGGTTCTTGACACCTCCTGAAAGGAGCTGCCCTCCCCAAGTGGAGCCAATGTTAGTCATCAGTATTTTTCACTATCTTTAGATGACTATAGGATGTTTATAGATTTCTGAAAACAATATTCCTTGAATATCTTGAGTTTCAGAAATCTCACTGCCTTCATTATCCTTATAAACCTATTTTCACTTTTCCTTAGTTAGTCTTCCAAAGCCACCTTGTTGCTCCTAAAAGATTCATCATAGTCTTATACCTCTCATTTTCATCCTCTTTCCCTGCCTGTGTCCTCATTGCCCTATTTTTCCCGTGTCAATAGATTCCATCCTCCCTCTAGGGCTTCTTTTTTTTATCTCGTTTCCATGTCCTTTTTGGGCATAATAACCCAAAACAAATAATCTGTTTTCACTTGGAAATATCCAAGCCAATTTTCAGTCAAAATTAGGCCAAAGGACCCTCCCACTAGGTCATTAGGGTTTTTATAAGTTTTAAGGTCATCATTGGATGTTTCAGGCACTGGTTTTCCTTTGCTAGAATCTGGCTAAGATGTAATAGAATTTCAAGACATGGTTATTCAAGAAGGACCTAAAATTTCCAAAAAAGTTTGTCTTATCAGTTCAGGGCCTGCAAATGAGGAAAATGGAAAAATTTCAGCACTTCTGCAGGAGTTTTGAAAGATTTATCAACAGAAATTACTGATGAGGTAGACTATCTACCCCTGAATCAAGACAACTTACAGCAAAGGAAAGAGGAAAAACTTGGTCTTGTAGCGAACTAGGGTTTATATACTTGTTAGTCCATTTGAGTGCCAAACAATGATCACTTGCAGAAAATGACATGGAGGAAGCACACAAGTCCAAGCATAAAGAAAGTCTAGCAGAAAAGATTGATGGAATATGGAAAAAGGTAAGGTGACCTAGACATAAGCACTAAACCCTAATTTCCTCTTCCACTAGGCTAGGGTTTGCTATGGAAAAGAGGCATAGGAGTAGAGGATCCATATGGTAGGTCATATCAGTAAGCATGAAGCCATACCAACTCATAAACATCATGCCTCCATCATTTTCCAAGAATTCATTTCAAGAGTCAAGCCATTTATCACTCATAGATCCAGTTTTTCTTCAAACTATGTTTTGAAAAGAAAAAGATGAAATTAACAAAAGTGAGAGAGGTTTTTGTCCCTAATAGGTCAAGGAAGAAAAACCTCCTTCAGTGTTTACTCAGGTATCATGGTTTGGGATAAATTTCAAATTTATAGGTGCTACAAGAGGTTTTCTGTGCTTCTGGAGTGACCTTGGGAAAATAATGTTTTCTCATAGAAGGATTGTCCAAATTACTTTCTTGATGATTCAAATGAAAACTATACTGGAAGAGATTTCCAATGAGATATCATGAGCTAAATTTGAAGTTGAGGAAGGCCTCCAAAATTTTCCTGCAACAACACTCTGCATTTCCACACCATCATTCAACACTTTTTGACGAGTATTGGGATAATCAACTTTTGACAGGTCAAATGAACTACAATTAGCAAACAAGACGTATATTTGGAAAGTATGCTTCAAGAACAAGCTATCCTGGGCCCAATTTGGACACCGGGAAGGCCTCCAAATACGATATGCAAAAAGGCATTGCGTGCTCAGAAAATGGCACTGCGCCCTCAGCCCTTGGCGCTGCGCCCTCATCATTGGTGCTGTGCGCTTGGAAAGAGAGGGTTTCCCACTTTTCTAGCCTCTCAAATCACATCAAATTGCCTTCAAATATTTTCTCAAGTCTTCTAAGGCACTGTAATGGGGTAAGTGCATGTTATAACCCACTTTGAAGCTATTTTGATCACTTTTAATAGAATGAAAAGAAAACCCTAAGTTTTAAGCTCGAGATCACTGTTTAAACCCTATTTCATAATCATTGAAGAAAATCTATGATAGACAGGGAAATTACATTTCTTAAGGGCTGACATTCATCTTGCTTGTCACAACATCCATTCCATTCATTTCACTCATTCCCTTCATTTTCAAAACTCCCATTTCATACCCTCCCTTCATCTCATTTCACATCAGCCATAGGGTTTCCAAAACAGAGTTTACAATGTCAGAAGGAGAAGATGGTGGTGTTGAGGCATGAAGGCCAAGAAGAAATGATCACAAAAGAGGAAATGTTGTCTAAGATTAGTAGAACTAGACTAATTGGTCAACTAGTGAAACTTTTAGCTTCAAGATCCCCTCTAGCCTTGTTGGCTCGAAGGGGTCCTGACCTAGGTTCAAAGGTTCAAGGTTTGCCAACAAACCCCTATACTACTGACCCTTTTGACAGTGACCTGCTTACGCAGGACAAAGTCTCACCCGAAGTAGTATGGGTGGGTGTTGGAACCAGGTTTCCGCACCCTGGAAGAGGGTAGGAAAGTCAAGCCGAGTTGCGTTCAGTCTTATAGCAACCTGATCCGATATTACAAAGTCTAGATCTATAGATTCCCTTCGCATCCACGTGCTTAATCGAAATGATACTCACAGTAATCAACAGATCATGAACTTATATAAAGATAACACAGCTTTCAAGATCTTCTTGCAGAAAATGTAACAGAATAGTCCCATATCGCAACATAAACAAGTAACAAAAATATATTCATAGCTTGAATCAATAACACATCAACATATTAATCAGCCAAGCATCATAGAGTCATTCAAACAGATTCAGATATCCAACAATACTTCTGCATTCAATAATCCTTCAGATCCACTTACAATACCCAAATCCCAACCTGCGCACACAATAGTAGGGTCCGCACACAGTAGGACAGGGAATCTCCGCGCACAAAGCAGCAGGATTCCTTCCCCAACAACCCTAACCAGATCTATCAATCTACACTTAGCATCAATCTCTTATCATTCTTAATCTCTCCTACTGCTAAAAAAGGTTCAACTAATTATACTATTTTACCCTACGCATCCAATAGGGTTTGCGGACTCTTGGTCTGCCCTTGATCCGTTTATGATGCTTTAGGGGCTTTGACCCACCCCAAAACCCCTGCGTTAGATAAATATAATAAAAAAATGTACAAAATGGATTAGTTTCACAACTTGCAGGAGACCATGTTCCAACAGTTCCCCAACACAATCTTGTGACTCGTCCTGAGTCACTGTGGTGGTAGGGTCTCCACCTACGCACGCAGTGCATTGATGGCAGTGATCAGTGAAGGCAGCACTTCTTGAATCTGAGCAGCAGCGCTCTGTGCAATATCCACGAGCTTCTGGGATGTAGGTCCTTCTGTTGCTGCAGTGACACTTTCCAGCGTCCAATTGAGCTGCTTAACCACAACATCAATATCTTGTGATATCTGGAGGGCGGCGACAGTCCAAGGCTTCAATCATTCCCCGATGGTGTGTTTCTTGCACCAGAGTTGATCAATTTCATCTTTGAGAGCGTTATTGGTTCTCAAATGTGCCAATCGCTGTGCAGGAACTAAGGAGGGAAATGTAGCCTCGACCCGATCAAAATCTTCTTCCTTCTACCACAAATCCTGATTGATTCTCTGGAGGACCGGATCGCGTTGGATCGTGGTCCATAGCTGCATAGCATCCTCAATTAACTAGGCGCCTTGAGGAATATGTCTTGTAATGGTGTTGGTAGCCTCAGTCACAAGCGTAGCGTGCTGGGCTCGTACCTCCGGAGGTGTTTCAGGCTTCAATTTGGCCTGTAAGTCTGTGATTTACTGCTCCAACTGCATCTTTACGACCTGCATCTCCATCCTGGACACCTTTAATGCTGTGACTAATCCCTCAACTTTAGCCCGGGGGGTGGCCGTGGCCGGGATCTCTTCTGTAACCTCTGTGTAGAGCTGGTGGATCAATGTTTCAAGCTCCTCTTGCTGCGCCATAGCGAGGGACACTTCAACGCTTTGTGCTGCAATGGTTTGCTCAACCATACTGAGTTTTTGGTGCACTTGTTGGTCCCAGTGATGAACCTCTAGAAACACAGCGGTGTGGAGACCTTGTAGTTCCTCATGGGACAGTCTGACCAAATTCAACTACACCTTTGCACTAAATTGGGGTTGTATCCCGATAAGGGTGGCCCCAGGGAGGGAGTAGAAATGGTTCTCTCCTGTAACTGTTGTCGTACTACTGGTTGCCAAGGGCGGACGTACCTGAATTACACTGGTTTGTAGGGCACGGATTTCGCCCTAGATTGTATTGACCGCAGCTTATTGTCGTGCTTCTAAGGTGACTTATTTCTCCTCCACGGCCAGGGTTACTACATCTGCTATTTGTTCGAGATTTCCCTTAGTTAGCGTGATTGTCTCATCACGTTCCCCTTTCTGAGATCGCTTCTTCTTGCAGGGTTCTTTGACAGGCTCACTTGTTTGTTTCGCACCCCGGGGGGAGGGGTACCTCCAATATCTAATCCAGCCATGCTCAAATCCTGCCACGGGTCAACCTGAGGTTCAACCTTGGTGTCCTTCGTGGTGGTCTGCTTTGGCTATGTGTCATTTTCCATGGCTGTGTCTGAGCCTGCGTTCTCCTTGATGGTGGTTTTGAAGCCTATCTTCCAGGCGGGGCGCCATAGCGCAATCAAATTGTCAATTTCCTCATCTGGTACCATATAAGGAAGTGACGTCCAGGCCTTATCCTTGTGGCTACGGATCTTAATGTTGTTCACAGTAACCTTAAATGTTGCGATATTCTTGTACTTGTCATATACTGTGGGGGACAGCCGAGGTCAAGAATTGATAGCTGCAACCACACTACTTTGGAAGAGGACCCAAAAGACCTGGTTATCTTCAATGCGCTGCGCATCCTTGGAATCCCACAAATGGGCATACCAGGCTCCTTCGTACATATCTGGAGTGAGCTCGGGGAGGACCAACTCCTCAGGGGATTCCTAGGAAACAAGGGCTATAAGAAATAGTATCCATGCATAGCAGAAGGCTTTGCCCTGCTCCTATGATTCACGAACATTGGTTAAGAACTCGTCGCATAAGTACTGGGCCCAATTAAGGCATACCCCCTCCAGACATTGACTAGCTAGCCAAATGACATAAGCAGGCATAGTGGCGACCTGGCACTTTCTCATGAGCTTAAAAGCTAGCATTATGGTACCCATCTGCGTAGCTGGGTCGCTGATGGATTTTATGATAAAGCCCCGTGTATTTCTTTGCACATGGTAGGTCTACCGCACATGTTTCACAGTGTCCCCTTCATATTTCTTACCCACATGCTCCAAAGGGTGTTGCCCTCTCATGGGAAGCCTCGTGATTCTGTGGACCAGTGCAGCATCTATGGGGATCCTATCCCTAATCCATAAGCAACCACTATGAATTAGGGCGAGCAGCTGTCGAGCTAGTCGATCTGTGATATTGTAATGGCCAAAGTGGGGCATACGCAGCAGGTTCAAAAGCCCGGATCCGACCAATCCGCTTACCCATCGCTGAGGAACAATTGTGACCCCATCGTCTACGTGAATTGTGTCGAAGTACAGCTTGGGGTTTAGTTCAGGGAAGGCTTCGTAGTTTTCCAAGTCATGATCGTCGAACTTAACCTCATGGAGCCTCCAGCAAGGGTCACTTAGGATGAGAACTTCCCCAGGGTTAGCGGCGTCTGCAAATAGATCACCAGACTATCAAGGTTCTTTTGTGTGCATGTTAAGGGCCTGCATGGGTAGACAAAGGGTGGTAACCAGTTGATTGGATTAGCAGGCAGGGCTCCTTCCTGGGCAGCCTAAGCCTGAGGCGCTGCTCACAGGGACTTGGCTTGCCTTGGGGAGTTCCTGGGCTTCCCTGAAGCCCATTTCGCTACTTTTGGGGGCTTTTCTGAGCCCTATGCTTTTTATTTTCCCTTCCTTGTGACTGGTGTAGCGAGTACTTCTTCATCCTCAGACCTAATCTCCATTACGTCTTCACCTTTTGGTTTTGTATGGGTCAAGGGTTCAGCAGGGTTCATGGCTGTCATCCTAGCGCGAAAAATTAATCCCCCGTCTAGGTGGCCACTGTTAGACGGAAGGGGTTGTGCCGACATGAAAGGGACAATGAAAACCCGAAAAATCCTACAGCTTACGTTCATTCAAGGCAAAGATGGTAAGTTCAAGCTATGTACGTGAGATGGAACCGTCGATCGAGCTATCCTACCTTTTTTATAATGTCTGTGATCGTCCAACGGTAGGGCATACTTTACCTGGAACTTCCGAGTAGGTAAACGGTAAAAAATCCCTGAGATTTGCCTCATTAAACTCCAATGGCCTACCCTTTGCAGCCGTAACTTGGGTTTTTTTCCATTCGTTAACGTACCAATAGCTATTTTTCGCACCTTTCGTGTGCTTAGTAGACCTACCACGCTTGGGTCAAACACTAGTGCCTTATGCACACCCTCCCCCAACACAGGCGTGTTCCCTAGGGGCCTCACAACCAAAGACATATTTTCCTAACAGGTGTCATCCCATGTGGGTATTTCCGGTGCGATAACCAAGTGCGACTTACCCCATAACCCAGCGTCAATGTCTCGCAGAACTGCGTCAAGCACCCCGGTCCCGCCTACTAACCCAAATGTTCCTAGGAATTCTTCCTTCAACGTTTCCCAGTGGCAGGTGCGCCAATGTAGTTCCGCATCTAAGTACCATGTAGATGGAAGCAGCCCTAGGTCATGAATCAGCAGGTGAACCCACTTCTTATTCGTCCTGTCACACCACTGCTCTTTCCATGTAGACATATATTCGCGTGGATCTTCCGATCCAAGGAATGTTTTGACCTACATGCCATTTGGGGATTCAAATCGTAGGATCATCATATCCCAACATTCCTCCCAATCCTGGACTGCCTCTTCATGCATCTCCCACCACTGTGCAGGTACCCCTCGCATGGCCAACTTAAGGGCCCATAGCCTTCATCCCATGGGAAACTCTGCTTCGAATGCTCGCAAAAATTCCTTAATGCTACCAGAACCATAAAAGTAGAGTAGGTCTCTTACCTTTGAGGAAATGCAATGGAAGTCCCTTGTGACTCGAAGACATCGCAACGCCAAGACATCGTGAATTCGTTTTTGCCAATTCTCCATTTACCCATCAGAGTCAGAGAAGCATTCATTGTCCTTTTCCTAGCAGATTACTCCTTCCTCCATAGGGTTGATCCAATCTTCATCCCACGTAGTCAACTTATAAATGTGATCCACCTCCTCTTCATTGTACACTAGCTCTGTGTATCATTCACCTTCCGCAGGATCTGATGGTGCTATCACCCTTGTACTGTTATTCTAAAACACCATGCTTCTCTTTTTGAGGTTGATGATACCGCCCATATCTATCACCCAGTCCAACCTTAAGAGTGTACGGTAGGGGTCTGCATCTTCTATAATTTCAATTACTTCAAATTCGGCTCGGGCCTTTACTCCTGCGATATCCACCGTAATTTTAGACAACCTTCCTAGAGGGACGATTTTATGTTGATTTTCCATGTGTAGCTGGATAGTGGACCATTCCAACTTGGGCTCTCCCATTCATTGCCAATTCTGTTTAGGTAACACATTCGAATCTGACCCCAGGTCCAAAATAACCTGACTCATCTCGTAGTCACCAATCTGCGTAGACAACCGCATTTCTCTTCCAATGTGTTTCTTAAACCTGTATAGTTTGTGCACATCCTTGACCTCCGGAGATAGATTGGGTTGTGTTGCACAGCTATCTATTAATGCCTGAATATTCTCCACAGCCTTTGGGTTACGCAGTAGCTTCATACATGCCTGCAAAAAGGGCTTGACCTCCTCATCTGCCTTGTGGTTCGCAAGTGGCCGAGTAGTAGCTGCCTCTACCCCAGCAAAGTCCTTGCAAGCTATGATAAATGTTTCTCTCCCCTTTCTTAAGTCCAAACCTTCTTGTTTACTAACAGCTTGTTGAATCAGAGGTTCCATCGGAGCCTCCTCCTCTGATCCCCTAGTGGCCATCCCACTACGTGTCACCACATTCACACTCGGATCTTTGTCTCGCAGCTCAGCCTTAACTCTCTGCCCATTCTGCGTAGGTGTCGAATGATTTTCCTGCATTTTTTCTATCAAGATTGGACAATCTTCAATCGCATGATCCAGATGTCTGCAATACCGGCAGGATTGCCTAGTGGGGTTCGGGCAGTCCCTTGCAAAGTATCCTGCTTCTCCATGATTAGAACAATTTATCTGACCTCGTCCCCATCCTGCACTTCCTCCTCGACCGCCTCCCCTGCCCCTAGCCGGGGAGCCGCCTATGCCTATCAGATACCTTGGTGACGCAGGATCTGTTTGTACCCTATATAATTTTCCTCAATCTATCATTAGATCATACATTTGACAGTTCTACTCATCATGTCCTACTAACTGGAAAAACCTGCACCACTGTTGTTTTACTTCTGGGACGTATGTACCTAGGCGGGGGAAATGGTTTTTATTATGCAGGCCAGCTACGCGACAATCCTCACACCACAGCGCAGGTCTGCTGGAGCCTAGACGCAACAGACTAAGTCCTCTTCTTGATCCTGGGCACAGCGGACTAGTCCTCCTGCCTGCATATAGTCTGTTAGTAGAGGGCAATTATCTTTGGTGTGACCATTCACTCTGCATCGTATGCACCACCTTTCAGGACTAGCTTCTGCTGCTCGCTCTTGTCACAATTTTTGGATCTCCACATGCATTGCTTCTAGCTGCCCTTGGATTTGTTGGATGCCCAGCCGGGTCTCATCTCGAGGCATCACTTCTAACTTCATCACAGCTTCCAAGGCTTTCTCCTGCAAGTCGAAAGTTTGGTGACCCATAGGTGTGCGTAGGTGAGGCAGTAACATGGCGATGAACCATTCTTTATGTTTCCTATCATCATATTGAAATCCTCCTTCTCTAATCAATTTCTTCAGTCATTGATCGGCCTCCCACACTGACTCAGAGGGCCCTTGCTTGAAATCTTTGAGATCAACCACTATTTTCAAGTCGGACTTAGGCTTCTTAAATTTCTACTTCAAAACGTTCTTAACCTCCTTAATTGTTGTGTTTGCATGTTGTCCGATGTATCCCATGTATCATTCCAATGCTCTTCCTTCAAAGGCAAGGGATAGTTGTGCCCGCCTCACTGCATCACTAGCTACGTTCCGCGTAGTCCACACCGATTCTGTGACAAACCAGAACTGATCCATGTCTTCATCTCCTACACGCTTAAAGGTGGGTACCTTCATATGCGCGGCCATGTCGTATTTTCGCGGTGACGGCAGAGGTGTAGGTGAATTATTACCCTTATGCTGGTTCGAAAGTGATGTGGTTGGAGGACTCTGCGAAGCTGCTTCCCTTACTGGACTACAGATAAATCTATCTCCTTCTAGGTTGGTCCTGTAGTATTTTCCACTTCGCGTTGTGCTCCCGTCCAGATCAGGGGTCATTCACTCAGTATGGCTACACATAATACTCTTTTCGCATAATAATATCTTGATTAGAAATGGTAAGGTCTTCAGAAACTTACCTCGGAACCCAGTGAAGAATCTTCGCTCTGATTCAGAGTAGGGTACAAACTGATCAATGGAAAATTCTGTCACAAATCCTCCTAACACACCATCTACCCAGTGGTCCACTGTGTGAGTGATGGTGTTATCAGTCTTTTCTAATTGCTAGATTATTTCGGGGGTCCACTCTGTGATCCGCTCATCCTTCCAACACTTCTGAAATTCTACCAGCCTTGCAAGCCACTCCTGGAGCTCAATCACAATAATTACAAAGAAGGTCTCATAGATCTCTGTGAAAATGTACTTATTCTTCCACTTTTCGGTGGCCAACCTCTCACTGTGGTTTTCTTTTACGAAAACTTCCTGAACTTGCTATTCAAACCAGTCATCAATTTCCTTTTTCTCAGGCTTCCAGTACGGCCATGGCATTACCCGATCCCTCTCTCAAAATTCTCTAGGTCCCAGCAACAGAACCATTTGTTGGCTCAAAGGGGTCCTGCCTCAAGTTCAGAGGTTCAAGGTTTTCCAACAAACCCCTATACTACTGGCCCTTTCAGCAGTGACCTACTTGCGTAGGTCAAAGTCTCACCCGAAGTAGTATGGGTGGGTGTTGGAACCAAGTTTCTGCACCCTGGGAGAGGGTAGGCAAGTCAATCCGAGCTACGTTCAATCTTATAGCAACCCGATTTGATATTACAGAGCCTAGATCTACAGATTCCCTTCGCATCCACGTTCTTAATTGCAATGATACTCATAGTAATCAACAGATCATGAACTTATATAAAGATAACACAACTATTCTAGATCTTCTTGCATAAAATGTAACATAACAGTCCCAGATCGCAGCATAAACAAGTAACACAAATATATTCGCAGCTTGAATCAATAACACATCAACATATATTAATCAGCCAAGCATCACAGAGCCATTCAAACAGATTCAGATATCCAACAATACTTCCACATTCATTAATCCTTCAGATCCACTTACAATACCCAAATCCCAACCCGCGCACACAGTAGTAGGTGTCTACACACATCAGGACAGGGAATATCCACGCACACAGCAGCATAAGTCCTTCCCCAACAACCCCACCCAGATATATCAATCTTCACTTAGCATTAATCTCTTATCATTCTTAATCTCTCCTACCTCTCAAAAAGGTTCAAGTACTTATACTATTTTAGCCTACGCATCCAATGGTTCGCAAACCACAGTTTGCGGACTCTTGGTCTACCCTTGACCCATTTATGATGCTTTAAGGGCTTTGACCCACCCCAAAACCCCTGCGTTAGACTAAATATAATAAAAACCTGTAAAAAATGGACCAGTTTCACAGCTTGCAGGAGACTCTGTTCCAACAAGCCTTCAGAGATAGCTCAAGGCATGGTTTACCTCAGGAAAATAACATGGAAGAAGACCTTCATCATGAGAAAGAGAGAGAGTTTGACTTGGTGGACTTGGATGACCTAGATGACCATGACAACTCAAAACTGATCATCCAAGAGAGAGATGCCAAGATTAGGCAGCTCAAGAACAAATTGAAGGAAACCCTAGCCAAGAAAAAGGAGAAGGGGAAGTGATAAATTCTTTCTGAGGCATCTCACCATACCTCCCAACCTTGATCAGTGAATAAAATTCCAATTTTGGGCACAGTTGGTGCAAAATTGTATTTTTGACTGTTTGGTTAGCAGAAAAAAGGGCCAAACATGCAGCGCCACTGGCGTTGCGCTCTTTTTTGGGGCACAAAAATGAAAAATTTCTTACATATTCATGATCCTAATGGAAATTACATCATCCAAAGAAAATTTCAGGTCATTTGGAGTAGAACTGGTCCTTCAAAAGGGAAAAATACTACCTAAAAATCACCTTTCTGCCCTCTTTTCAGCACTGGCGCTGTGCCCTGAGTAGTCTTGGGAGAATGGATTTTTGAGTAGAAAAATGGGCACCAATATTGAAACTAAAGGAATATCTGTAAACTAGATAGGCCAGGCTTTCCAATGAGCTATCATGGAGCTCATTTGGACACCGGGAAGGCCTCCAAAACTCAGCTGCAAAAAAAGGAAATGTTTCCAGTTTTGGCGCTGCATGTTTGGCTTGGCGCTGCGCCCTCAGCTAGTGGCGTTGTGCCCTTGCCAGAAAGTCAACAAAATACACAAGAAGTTATTGAAAAAGATATTTTGAAGTCTTTAAGGACAAATACCTCTAAAATTAGCTGAGGAGTCATGTTAGAAGTTATTTTTGTCATGAATGCGTTTGGATATTTGTGCCTTGGGCCTTGCATTGTTTCAATGGTAAAATGCATTTATTATGTAATTAATGACTTATAAAACCCTATCTAGGGTTTACTTCATCATTTGGCAGATAAATACTGCATGTAAGGCTTCATAATTTTGTTGGTTGATTGTTGAGCTCAATATACATAGACTTGGAGTTGTGAAGAAATCAGTTTTCAAGCTTTGTGTTTGTCTTGGATTGAGCATCAATGGAGAAATCATATTCATAGGATTCATTAACATGGTTAATGGTGATTTTGTTCTAATTTATTAATTTTTTCCTTATGTTTTCATATTGTTTCATCTTTTCTCATGCAATAGAATAGAAAATTTAGGTTAAGATATGTTGTTTGAGGCACCTTAAGACTGTTTGTCTTCTATTGCTTAGATGTTTTCCTCTGCTAGGTATGATTGCAAAATTCTTGATTGCTCTCTAGTTCCTCTTAGCTTGTTGTCTTAAGAATGATTTAATGGAGTGAAGCCAAAGAAGTTTATGGTATGCCCTGTCCTTTGGTGTAGCTTAAAACATTAATTTTGAGGCCTTTTTTTTGAAGTTTACTAATTAGGGTTTAGGCTAAAGAAGTTTATGGTTTTCCCTATCCTTTAGTCCATATTAAAGAGTCACTTTGAAGGTCTTTATAGTCTGATTGAAGAAACTTAGGAGTTCCCTGCTCTTTGATCATCACTTGTGTGTTATCTTACATGTTTTCTTTCTCTAAAGGTGAATAACTAGAGAATTTAGGAGCCCCCTCCTCTCTAGGGTTTACTGGATTGTTGTTTTTAAAGTTTACTTGGTGAAGTTTGACCAGAGAAGTTTATGGTGTGCCCTATCCTTCAGTTACTTCTTAATCATAGTGATCTTGAAGGCCCTTCTTGTTATATTATTTTTTAAATGATTCTTAATTTCCCTTTAAACCTACTATGTTCACAAATTTAATTTTCATTTCACTCACGTAAGCTACTAAGATCCATTTGGCTTTGTTAATTTGCCCTATGAAACACCCTTGATTCATTGTTGTCTCTTTCAAGCCTTTCACAAACCCCATAGCCCAATGGTTTGAATTTCTCTTACTCTATCTGTTCTTCTTGACAACCTACCCAAAGAAACAAAACAAAAAAAACAAACCCTATCAATTTAACTAGCCTAAAATCAACATCCTAAAACAAACAAGTTACATGTTTTACACAAATATAGAGAGAGCCCTCTCTGAGTCCAGGAAGGCTAGGTCCTAGGGCTCCAAAGTTGGCTTGATGTTACCCTTGTCTATTTTTTCTTGCCAATCTAACAAATTATAGGGACCTAATAGAAACTAAGGAATTTCATGGATATGATCCCAATAAAGTGTGTAGTCTAAACATTGTGAAAGGAATGGTTTCGATTGGGGATATTCATAAATATGTACTATAGAATATGAGAAGGTGAAGAACTGGTACAATGCAATTAGAAAGATACACCCAGGAATGGAGACCGATTCACCCCCAAGATCCACTAGCTCAAGATACATAGGTATAAGAGGCAGAGTAGATAACCCCTCAAGAAAGGGGTGTAGCTCCTAGGAAAAGGATCAAGTATGATTTGACAGGAGAAAGAAGCAGGAAATGGAAAACTAATCCTTTTAACACTAAATTTATTCAAGCGGGACAAGAAATGAGAGAATTAGAAGAAGATGAGAAGAGGAAGCAGGATGAGTTTCTTAGGAAGTGACATAGGCAGTCTTAGGAGGAAGAAAAAACACAAATGCTGGACAAAGAAAAATTGACTCAGGAGATAGAGGAAGATTTGGAGGAAGAGTATACCATCTAGCCTATAGAAAATGAACTAGGTTCTGCAGAAGAATCTCCTATCATGGGTGGTCATCTCCCATTTGGGGAAATGGGAATCACACTTCCACCTGAAGATAGAGTCATGGATATGTGCAATGTCACGTTTGATCAACTTAAGAAGGGGATCTTGCAACAGAGGTGAAAATACTTCCCAAATGATCCTCAGAACCTAGTCTTAGTATCTACAGAGAAGGTGATAATTGTTAATACAAGAAGCACTACTACATTTGGCGGAAATTCCGACACTTGGTTCCGACGCTTTTGACCAAATGTCGGAAATTTCCCCAAATTTTTTCCATCCCACCTAAAACCATCGCTATACCGACGTTTATAGAAAAGTGTCACAATACCGACACTTAGAAAAGTGTCGCAATTGCGACGTTTGGAGGAAGACGTCGCAATTGCGACACTATGGCCCAACGCGTCACTATTGCAACGACTGCCTCTAAACGTCACAAGTGCGACACAATGTCTAAGTGTCGTAATTGCGACGTTTGGAGGCCTTCGTCGCAATAGCAACGCCTTTTCTGCCTTTGGTATAATGACACTTATATGCGCGCTAAATAAAAATACGAAACTTTATGCGCTCTACATAAAAATGATTTTATTGTTTCGTATCCGTCGCAATAGCTACATTAACGTCTGATATCACGCGTGCATTCGCCCTCCGCTCTTGTAGAACAGAATTCACCCTCAGCTCTTGTAGAACAGCATTTTCCCTCAACATTCGCCCTCAGCGTTCGCCCTCAGCTCTTGCAGAACAACATTCGCCCTCAACTCTTGCAAAATGGTAAGTTCTTACTGCAGGCCCTTCCTCCTATAGTAGGGTTGACTCTATTTTGGTTTTTTTGGTCAATTCCATTGGATTGTGTTAGGCTGTAGGGTTCTCTCTAGATTTCAAGAATCAAGATTCAATACCCTCTATTATCTTCATCACCCAATACAAGATTTAAATTTTTCGCAAAGAAACGCTTATTAATTTGGCAGCCATTATTTCTCCCTGCTTTAAAAACCCTACATTTAAATGAAAACAAGCATTGCATTTCAGCTACAAAAATCTATTAGTGTTCAAATGTACATGTGTGCTACATTAACGTCTGATATCACGCGCGCATTCGCCCTCCGCTCTTGCAAAACAGCATTCGCCCTTAGCATTCACCCTCAGCTCTTGTAGAACACATTCACCCTCAGCATTCGCCCTGAGCTCTTGCAGAATAGCATTCGCCCTCAGCATTCTCCCTGAGCTCTTGCAAAACAGAATTCGCCCTGCATTCGCCCTTAGCTCTTGCAGAATAGCATTCGCCCTACATTCGCCCTCAGCTCTTGCAGAACAGCATTCGCCCTCAGCTCTTGCAGAACCACATTCGCCCTCAGCTCTTGCAAAATGGTAAGTTCTTAGTGCAAGCCCTTCCTCCTATAGTAGGGTTGACTCTATTTGGGTTTTTTTGGTCAATTCCATTAGATTGTGTTAGGTTGTAGGGTTCTCTCTAGATGTCAAGAATCAAGATTCAATACCCTCTATTATCTTCATCACCCAATACAAAATTTAAATTTTTCCCAAAGAAACGCTTATTAATTTGGCAGCCATTATTTCTCCCTGCTTTAAAAATCCTACATTTAAATGAAAACAAGCATTGCATTTCAACTACAAAAATATATTAGTGTTCAAATGTACATGTGTGCATCACTTGTGTAGGGTATTCCTTTTCCACTTTCACATTATCCAAGAATGTGTGCGGTATAGTTCATATTTTTTGTGATTTAGATTATCTTGAAAAAGGAAAGGTAAATTATTTCCCATGGAAAAATAAGGTTTTCCCTTTTTACTACTGGAAATGGTACAACAAAGTTCCATTTCTACCCGAAACTCCTATGAAACAGGAACCAAATAAAGGCCATGTCCTCGATGGACATCATTTGGCTTTGAAAATGGCCATTGCACCGTGTTGTTTCTTATATTACATCACGATAGTTTCTTAGGTCATTTCTTGTTTCTTGAGATGAAAAACAACCAAAGAAATTGTGAAGATCGTTTCAAGAAATAAATGACCATTTCTCAATCATATCTCAACTATTTTTTATTTTATTCAGTGGTTGCTTACTTTGAGAGAAATTTGACACTTTAATAAGGAATATAACATAAAAACACAAAATGGGAAGGAATTGATGAGGTAGATGACCTTTAGTTGTTGTCAATTAAGAATTGATAATACACGATGCATGTTCTGTACTACAAACTAGATTCCTTCCTGGAGTTAGGACACAGAGTATTGAATCAAGGTTGTAGTTTCTAACTTCTTGTATTGGTTCATCAATCTTGAAATTCAGACATTGCATTTCTTCATTGCTTCATGTTTGAATAATTTGCATCATATCGTATAATAGAAAATTAGGAATTATGATTATTATTACTTTATGGATCTGTTAAGTTACTTTTAAGTTTGCATGGTTTAGTGTGAAATTATTCTAGTCCCCAAACACATATAATCAAGGAATTATAACATGATTTCAAACATTAAATATCAACAAAATCGTTTAAAGGATATTTAAAGGAAAAAGGTGATGGAAGATAGAAAGTGCCTTACTTAAATACTCTAAGGATTTTTCAATAGTTGCTCCAAAAGCTTCACTTCAAGGCCCTTCAAGATCGTCTCCAACAATGCTATACCATCAGCTTCAACAATGTTGCTCCAAAAATGTCCTCAAGGTCTTCACAACAAGTTTACTAGAAGTCGCTCCAACAATATATTCAATAAGGTCTTCATTGTCAACTCATCTCTTGTTTGGGTGCCTTAATGTGCAATGACATGTTTCCAGGACTGAATTCAATGCAAGGCATATTTGAAAATCTAACTCTGTCGTCCGGTGTCTTATTAGAAATTATTTCAGTTTTCATTTTGTGTTTTTAAGTTAGATATTGTTTTCAAGTTTTTACATTTATAATTTTATTGCAATGTGGCAGACCGATGAGAGCAGTGCAGGAACAACCCAGAGACGGGATGATCGCGGAAAGAGGCCAGCGGAAGAACATGTAAAGTGCCAGCATTGCTCTATCTTCAGGTATTTTAGTTATTTACATAATTGAAATAATATTAATTTTGTTCAAATATGCAGACACTTAGCCATGGTACGCCTGATGATTCCCTCTTTGAGGAAGAGCTTTCTTCATCCCTATCTCCAGTGTTGTTGTTGCAAAAAAAGGCACGAGATGCAAGGTCGGAATTTAATGCTTTGATAGACGCGCCTCAAACACCTAAAACAGAAGAGAGGATACAACATCTTATGAGGCAGCTAAATAGATATCATGTAATAATAAAAAGTCAAAAGGATATTTTTTTTGTTCTGCATGAGATGAATTGTGATAGTTTGATTTTTAATTTTTACATTGACTAAACTAACAAAAAGTTCTTTTGTATGTAGTGTTTTCTGGCACTTGCTGAATCTGGTGTTGGTGGTAGTGGGACACAAGGTCAAGAGATTGCCCAACAACCCTCTCATACACCTTCTACTCCTTTAGGTGTCAGCCAAGAAACACACCCTGCCCAAGCAGACACCCAGCCAACTGCTGAACGTGTTGGCAATGATGAGGCTGATATGGCCAACTACATTATTGCATTTCCTGGAGCTACACATGTCAGCTCCACAGGGACCATTAATGGAACGTTGTTGGTGAACGATGAAGGTGTCCCTATAAAGCATGTACAACTCCCAGGTAAATTTTAATATTTTAACTATTTCATGTACTTTATCTAAAACATATTTATCACGATTTTTATTTTTAAATTAATGATAATATCTTTCTTTTTTTCTGTGTAGGAAACAATGAGTTCTACAGGTATGTGGAGAGCCATGCGTTGGTAATTTTTGGCCCAACCATACACACAGGGTGGAATTCCCAGAGTTCCAACCTGAAAAAAGAACTTCTAGATTATCTAGAAGCCCTTTTTGGGGTCGGCACATTTGACAGAACAGCGGTGGCTCGAGTAGCCGGCAAATATTTGAAATATACCAGGGACACCTATAGGACGCAATTTCAATTTAACCCTAGATATGAGCATCCTCTCATATTTCTAGAGAGTGATTGGAGAGCACTCATCCATGACGAAAAAGAGAAAAGGGCAAAGAAAGAAGGAAAAATGCCAACTGGACCCGCAAGGTAAATTACAACTTTAATTCAATAGCTTGAATTTTCTCTATGTCTAAAATAAAAGTGTGCTACGTCATATCTGACTTTAATCTTTTGATGCTAGGTTGCTTGACACCTCAAGGCAACCAAAGCTAGGATTGAAAAAAAGGGCCATCACAAGCTAGGCCAGGGCGGCTACTTGAAATTGGCCGCAAGAATTGTAATTAAGTAGCTAAACATCTTATAATTAATTGTATCGCCTTTCAACGTTTTTGTAATCCTATCAAATATGATTAAAAATACACAATCATATGTAATGTAGGGTGATGACTTCGGAACAGAAACTACAGAGGAAGATAAAAATATCGCTTTCCATTTCGGTTATCAAGCCGTAGTTGAACGTCGCAGAAGCTTGGGGCAGGTCCCAAGATCCAGAATGCCTGATAAGGTAAAACATTAACCTTTCAATATGTTTGTTTTCATCCATAAATTTAATGTATAACAACTTTGTTTAAATCAGGGGAGCAGCACTACCGACGAGGCAAATAACCCAGTTTTAGAGCCAGATGTAGATGATCCTCACGTGCAACCTGATCATTGTAGTGGGGACCAGGCCGACAATGCTACTATCAGTGAGGGCCGTGACGGTAATTAATTTCCACTTATAATTTTTCTAATTATACCTTGATGGTTGTCCTTATAACGTTTTTTTTTTAAATGACAGAGAATGTTTCCCTTGAGGATCTTACCACCAGAGAGGAAGACAGGGAAACAGTCCCAATGGCGACAACTGATGCACCAGGTAAATAATCTCATTGCAATTTTTTTTATTAATATTACCGAACTAGTTCAATGATATTTAAAAACTGACAATTAAAATTTAATATTATCTGTTTTTGTAGGCGATTCCCCATCACTGGATGAGACCAGACATCGTGACTACGCAACTAGGTCAGCGGCGACAACTGGTGCACCAGGTAAATAATCTCATTGCAATTTTTTTTATTAATATTACCGAACTAGTTCAATGATATTTAAAAACTGACAATTAAAATTTAATATTATCTATTTTGTAGGCGATGCCCCGTCACTGGATGAGACCAGACATCGTGACTACGCAACTAGGTCAGCGCCGACAACTGGTGCACCAGGTAAATAATCTCATTGCAATTTTTTTTATTAATATTACCGAACTAGTTCAATGATATTTAGAAACTGACAATTAAAATTTAATATTATCTGTTTTTGTAGGCGATGCCCCGTCACTGGATGAGACCAGACATCGTGACTACGCAACTAGGTCAGCGGCGACAACTGGTGCACCAGGTAAATAATCTCATTGCAATTTTTTTATTATTAATATTACCGAACTAGTTCAATGATATTTAAAAAATGACAATTAAAATTTAATATTATCTGTTTTTGTAGGCGATGCCCCGTCACTGGATGAGACCAGACATCGTGACTACGCAACTAGGTCAGCGACGACAATTGGTGCACCAGGTAAATAATCTCATTGCAATTTTTTTTATTAATATTACCGAACTATTTCAATGATATTTAAAAACTGACAATTAAAATTTAATATTATTTGTTTTTGTAGGCAATGCCCCATCACTGGATGAGACCAGACATCGTGACTACGCAACTAGGTCAGCGCCGACAACTGCTGCACCAGGTAAATAATCTCATTGCAATTTTTTTTATTAATATTACCGAACTAGTTCAATGATATTTAAAAACTGAAAATTAAAATTTAATATTGTCTATTTTTGTAGGCGATGCCCCGTCACTGGATGAGACCAGACATCGTGACTACGCAACAAGGTCAGCAGTGCGGGTTGAAAGGCACGAAACACGAGCAGAGCATGATGATATTGATGATGTAATTAGGAGCTTTAAAAATAGGAAGAAGAAAAAGAAAATTCGATAATGTAAAATATTGTATTATTATAAGACAAACGTTACCATACTTGGAACATTTTTTGCGTTATATAAAAAACTAATTTATCATACTATTTTTATGTCAAGCATTAATTGCAATGTTTCCTTGCGTACTTTTTGTTGAATTGTTTTTTATTAGTTATTGAATATTTTTTTTTATGCTCATGAAAGTAAAAAATGAAATATAGATTGGGTATTGGGGAATTGAGAGTGATGTGAGGGGGGAGGGGCCATAAGAGCTTCCACCTTCACGTGGTTGGCCCTATTTAGTAGAGAATAATTTATTGGAGCGATTTAATCTTGGAGCAAACCTCCCTTGATCCAGTGTAGCAACAAAAAAGTCATTGTTGACTTAGTTGCTACTCTTTCAGATCGTGGGAGGCTTGTTCCAAGTTCATGCGACTCCAATAAATTGTTCTTGAAACGAAGAGGAGCTTATTCAAGTATGTTTTGAAATTTTCAACCTATGCTCTAACATTATCATAAGAATGCATCTTAGATTAAAAAATACTACATCAATTACTTGTATTTATTGTATAGATAATGATGGATTTTGATTGACTTGGCAGTGCAGGTACAAATCCTCTTGCATCATGAGCAATACAACTTGTCAACCAAGGTCATGTCCAGGATATTTTTGCTTGTACGCTTGACCAGGTTCGTAATGTCACATTTTGTAAGTTCCTTTACAGTTCATAATTCAATATTAAAGTAATGCATAAAGCTTTTCACAACAATAAAAGGAAAGGGTTATGGCTGAGTCAAATTTTATTGTTATTGATAGTGTAATGAAATGTATCTCAATGCTATGGTTTTGGCCTTTTTATTGGTTGAATTAGAGGACCCAGTTGAAAATATTGGGGCCAAGTAGGCTAGTTTTCCTTTTTGCTCATGGTTTGATGTATCTAATTGAATTAGTTGCCTAAGGTATTTTTGGTTGCAAACTCCTTTTCATTTTTCATACAGTATTGGCCTTGTGGAATACATTTGATTGTGTGGTATTGTTAGATCTACAACATTTGTAGTTGTTTAGTCTTATGGCCAAGGTGCACTTTTATTATGGAAATAGTTGATGCAATATTGTCATTTAATCCTTACTGTAGGGTAGCATGTTGATAAGTTTCTTGTGAAACATTTGGTATTCAAAATGACACTTGATCCTATACAGCATCATGCACTTGACTTCAAAATTCATATTCAAAGTGTGCCAGACAATTCTTACAAAATTTCAAATATTTATGTTGTTTTAAACCATTATCTTTTTCATGTATTGGATGTTGAAAATGTGAAAAAGACTTTGGTATGAAACCAACTGGTGAATAATTTCCAGCAAAACAACCACTTCCAAGACATGATTTAGAAGTAGAACATATGTACTTATGAAGCATAGAAAGATATCCTTGATGGATTGTCAATGTTTGGCTAGGGTTATTTTTGGAGAAAATAACTCCTTATTCCTAGAATAGTGATATTCAATACAAGTAAATGCCAGAGAAGAGAGATCATCGTGTGACGCAACAAAACTGAAATTGGACCCCCAAGGAGAGCTGGTGTGTCTACAATCGCTCTGTCGGCATTTTCCCTTGGTGTACCCCGTTCTTTTCCTCCAGCCTGAGTCTTAATTGACTTCTTCTTTCTTCGGGTTTATTTATCAAATTCGTAGAATTTGATAAATAAATACTATCCACAATGGTTGGAATTTAATTTATATTCCTGACTTTATATTATCTCCAAGCCTTATAACCAATGTTTCACTTTCAACACTTTGTATTTATACTCCACGTTTCTTTTTAAATAAATAACTTGTAATGAACTTTCGGCTCTATATTTCACCACCCAACCTTACAACAATCATGCTCCAGACTTATGCTAATTATCTGCCAATCGTTTAATTAAACAATTTCATTATACTCTGGCCCCACCTATATATATCAATAACCAATCAAACACTTGTATCGTACCTGGCTATCCTCCGCACACCTTAGTTAACCTCTGGGCAAGTTCAACATGCGACCACCGTCCGATGGCCCTTCTCCAAATCAACGACTCATGGCAATTTTGCTCAGCTTCCAACGTCGATCTTTAACATGTGATGGCACGGGTTAAACGGTGGTTTTCCGAGGGTCACTTCGCCACATGTCGCATTCCCTATGGAATCTCTCGCGAATAGGAAATACCGCCTACTCCGCAAAAGCGGTGCGATATGGGCAACCCGCTTTTGTGATTCCGCTCATGGTTTTGGTACAGGGCTTGACCACGGGTGCAAGTCTGGTTCTGCTATCCTTTTTTTTGTTAACTCATGTCCAATCCTCGGGTTAGGTTCCGAAAGCTCAACAATATTGTCTCTTTATTAAGCGGGATTTTTATATTTGAACAGTGTTCACGACCCCGGTTCTCTACACACACCTCGCCTTCGGGTGGGGTGAGTTCACAGGGTTATCCAACAATTTATGAGAATTCAAAGACAGAAGAATGGAATTATCAGTACCCAATCGCCTCATAGTTAAACAATTCTTCACAATTAGCAGTTCGAGATAATTCAATGGCAACTAAGCTTGGAAATCATTTAACTGGAAACAATTGTTCACACATAGAGGTTTATTGCATAAATCCCCTCTCTGCTCTCCTCTTCCCTCTCTAATTTTATTCATCCGAGGAATTACAATTTATATACATAACATATGGATCTTCGGTTCCTCTGAGAGGACCGTTCTAGAAATCAAAAGGTCTAATTATAATAATTCAACTAACTCAAACTGTTCGACTCCTACAACGCTAACTAGTCTAAGTAATACAGTCAGCTGAGGTATTGACACCTAGCTGTTACAACTCAAATGTTTTCGAACCCTCCTAGCCACAACATGTGGACAAAACCTCCTACATTGCTGGCTAGTGCCTAATGCCCCTGCATCATCGTGTGACATAAACCTATTAACAAAAGTGAACAGGGAATGATTATTAATTATGGCATACTAAGTTGTGAGTGATTTTGACTATTTGTCTTTAACATGTAAAAATGTTAAATTCCAAACTTACATCATCATGGTTTGGCATCATGAGCTTGACTAATTGTCCACCATGCTCATAATTTCATTATTGTATTCATATCTATAAACAACATTTCAAATAATAATAAAAAAGTTCTATAAGAAAAATCCAGACCTCCATGCTGCTGCTCTTTGTGAGACAAAGTCAAAATTGCATTACACAATCTGACACATAAGAATCTCCTATATCCCGGTGGTATGTATCCAAATTCTTATAATAGTGTCTTCAAGACTTATGTTGACATTTCCAATGATATATTTAAGCAATGAAAGATGGAGCCTTCTTCATTGTTGTATATGTAACAATCTTTTATTAATATAAAGATTGATGGTTTTGTCTTTGTGAAAATGAAATGTAAAAATAATTTATTGTGGTCAATTGAAAAGTTTTTTTTTAAAGCTTTTCATTATGGAAGGGCGACATAGATATATGCCCTTCTAATTGAAATTCGGACATGCCCTTCAAATTTGATCACTGTGTGGGACCTTAACAAACAATAAAACTATTATGTCAAGCGTTATATAAAACATATAACAAAACCTTTGTCAAAACTTCAAACGAACCCTTTAGCCGTGGGTATTTCATCACGAATTGATCATTTTACCATGTACCTTCTTCTAGAGGAATATTCTTCCACTTGATTAGGTACTTCATAATGGTTATATGTCAAAGAGATACAGAATGTTTATCTATAACTTTTTGTGGTTAAAGAATCAACTTTCATTCTTCATCTAATTTTGGAAGTTCTATTTACATTGGCATATTTTTTCCCAAAACCTTTTTTAGGCAAGATACATGAAAAACCTTATGAATGCAAGAAGAAGGAAAATATAACTTCTATACCACTTGTGCAATCCTATGAATAATTATTTAGGGCCATAACAGTTTTGCAGTGTGGAAAAAGTCGGCAAAAAGTCCTGACTTTTTGAATAAATCCTGAATTTTTCCCAGAGCCGACTTTATTGGCCGACTTTTTCATCCTTGAAAAAGTCACGATTTTATCCTCAAAGTCCCGACTTTTTGCCGACTTTTTCGAAAAAATCTTGAGTGAGGTAGTTTCTTTAGTATTTTTTTTTTTTTTGAAAAAATCAGGATTTTTTCCAAAAATGAATATTTTTGTATTTTTTTAGTTTTGCCGAATTTTTCAAAAAACTCCCGACTTTATCAAGTATTTCAACTTTTTGACCCTTACCGATTTAATCCCGACTTCGACTTTTTCCACATTGCATTTTTGAGCTAATTCTTTATTCTTCTTTTTCTTGAATGAAGATTGCTTATAATGCTATAATCTAAAAAATACCCAATTACCCTCCTCAAATTATCTTTCACTTCAATGTTGTTCCCCTTGTTGTTTTATCATGTTTCATGTCATTTGAAGGTTTTCCATAATAATTTTCAAAGTTTCTCTAGTATTTTCCATATGTGACTCTGTTTCCTATACTTTGGACTTATCTTGCAAAAAGTATGAGATACTAGGAGTTGGATATCCATAAAGGGTCTTAAATGGGGAAATTTTAGTAGATGTGTGATAGGTAGTATGATCGTATCATATTACCACTCTTCCTTGAGGAACCCACTTCATCCATTAAGATTGCTTTTCTAAATAGTAACATTGTAGATAACCTTAAAAACATTTGTTAACTATTTTTGTTTGACCATTTGATTGTGTTTG
>CM076581.1:1322433359-1322791243 GCA_034641835.2 Pinus albicaulis
GAACTCGACGTCTTTTCATATTTAGAGAGTTTGAAAAGACAGCAAAAAGTAAACTCCAGCGGTCCCTTTTCGTAGATAGTTCCTCGGACCCGAAAAGGTAGAAAATAATACCCGAGAAAACCTCCTAGTCGCGATAGGCTAGGGTATTCCTTTTTCGTAAATAATCCATCCCAGCCCGAAAAAGGGGTAAACGTATACTGGGTAGATGTCGATTCGTGTCCACTTTAACGAGATCGAAACGACAAGGGCCTCGGCAATCTTTTCATGTTTAGAGAGTTAGAAAAGAGCTGAAAGATGACTCCAGAGTGACTTTTTCGTGTATTTACCGAGTCCGAAAAAGTATAAAATACAACTCATTTCACCGTTTCAGTTGCGTAAAAGACCTGTTGCTGCACAAAAAGGCAAGTGTAAAACCCATTTTCGACATAAATATATTAAAATATTCGGAAAAATAACTTTCAAAACCTATTTTGAGTTAAAACAGTTATAAATATGTCAAATGGTAAAAATAGAAATATTTTTTACTATTTACCTCACTGAAGAGCAGCAGTGGTCCAGTTTGGTGTGAAAACTTCTGACAGTGATTACGACCGATCCGGGCTACCATTCCGAGTTTCGTCAGTTCCAGGTAAGAGGCGCTTCTTTGCACTCCATTTCAATCCATTTTTTAACAGTTTTCCATCATGCATTAGACTTCTGAGGCCACTTTTTAAATTTTTAGGGCTCCGCTCATTGGCGCGGGTATCGGGCACGGATCCGCGCCAATGAGCTTTTACATGCAAAGGGCTCGCACTAGTGGCAGAACCTCATTTTTCGCCTAAAAATTCGAGATTTTTAATCAAATTGAATGAAATTTGAAGCTCATCAGAGATCTAATTAAGGGTTTTGACCATGTTGATGCAGTAAATCAAGCAAAATGGTGATTGAGTGGAAAGAAAGGGAGCACGGTGAAGAGGATGAACAAGCCATGGAAAATGAAGTTTGCATGAACGCCCTCAGGAACTGTGGGCTAAAAAAGTTCTTCCTAACACCTTGTTTACGAGCTCAACCTGAGCTTCTATAGTACTTGATCAATATGTGGGACGCAGATGAACAAGTATTCAAACTGCGAGACCAAGTGTTAGAACTGGAGGTTGCTGACGTGTACTTCATAACCGGATTATTGCGCAGAGGTCTGGTGCCCATACTGACAGGGAGTAGACCCTCTGGTGAGAAAATGGAGCAAGTGATGGCACGAGTGTGCCGAGGGGTGCAACTAGGATCCGGAAGTGGAAAGGTGGACATCCATACCATTCCTGATCTGGCACTGAGAGTGGTGCTGCATACCATCACACGGGCTGCAGGGTCGCAGGCACCGCACGAGGCCACAAAGGCCCAACTTTTGTTGGCCTCAGAGTGTATGAATCCTCTATTGTTCGACTGGGCCACAGCAGTGACGATAAACATAAAGAGGCAACTGACCAAATGCAAACAAGCCAAGCTGAAACAGTTTGGCTATGGTTCTATCCTGGTATCGTTCATTCTGGAACGATTACCAATCTTCCAGGGCCAAGGGGCCATAGTAGCTGAGCCTATTCCATGAGAGCCAAGAATGGCTCGCTGGGCAGCACTGATGCCCAGAGCTGGAGGAGGCCAACAGATGTCCTGGAGGCCAGAATTTTCTAGGTGGTTGCGGCGTCAGCTGATCGTAGTTGAAGACTGGCCATATGCCGGTACCGATTTCACTGGTGATCCAGATCTCCCACTGCCGGAGGGAGATGATTGGGACGAGGAGTTGGGTATGACCCCTTCTCTTTTTGATTTTATATTTTATGATTTTTTTTTTGTTAATACATGTTCTTCCTGACACATTTTATATGCATGCAGACGTGGGTCCAGAGAGACCAGCCGGTATGTCTCCTATCGCACGGAGGACTCTTCCCGCACCTGATCCTCAGGCAGAGGGTGCAGAGGGGGGAGAGTTAATCCAGAATCTCGAGGGCATCGCCCGAGGGATCCCAGACTACGCCCGGCTGGCGGATGTACCGATGGCGTACCAGAGACACACGATGGGAGTGCCCAGTCGCCTCCACCGAATTCTGAGACGCTTAGTGCGTGCAGTTACCTGTTATCATGAGCACCATGCGGATTAGACTCCTAGGACTTTTATCATGCATATTTTTGAGAGACATGTCGTCTCCGGATGTATTAAGACGAACATATATATTTTTTGATTTAATGTGATGCACACTATGTAAACATTTCGATATATATATACATATCTATTTCTGGATGGATCTTTCTCTTTCATGTGACGATGATTTACAAATTGCGCAAATGCCTATCTAAAACCAAATTAGCTACTGCATCAGTTAACGCATTCATATGCCTGGGAATATGTTGGTATGTAATATAGTCAAAATTTCTTTCCAGTAAACGAATACGCAGATACAGACGTAAGATGGATGGGTTTCTGACCGAATAATGACCGTTCAGTTGTAATACTACAAGTTGCGAGTCTAGATACACAAGTAATTCACGGATACCAAGGTTCACAACCTCGGTTAATAATTCTAATACAGCACTATATTCCGCAATGTTATTTGTAGTACGTCCCAGACACACACATTGCAGGTTGACCAACTCACCAGCAGGATCGTAGATTACCCAGGCTGCTGAAGACAGATTCCTGGTACTGCGGGAGGCACCATCCGCGAAACCAACAAACGGATGAATGGACATCTGCACAATCAGGAAGACTTGATCAGCAGAAAGATGTTTACATTGCAAACCACACCACACATGCACACAAATGAAAAACACACACTTATGTACACACACCACACCAAAAATCACTTCAGGCATAGTATTTTTTGAGGTACAGCCCATTTCTGGGCTGCGCCAGTGGAATTCCTTCATAATCTATAAGCTCATAAGCCCCATTCTTCAAAGCGTGTTTTACTATGTAGGGCCCATGCCACATAGGTTGGAACTTGCCAGCCCCAAGCTTATCATGTGCTTGATCGTACAGGAGGACGAGGTCTCCTTCAACAAAGGAACGAGGAGAAACCGATTGATCGAAGTGAGCTTTGACCTGCTTCTTTTGTGCTTCAATAACTAAAGCAGCTAAGTGGCGGTTTTCATCTAACCGTTCCAGATACAAAAGACGTTCTTCCTCGGCAGAAGTGTCGGGTAGAAGCTCCACAGCTAATTTCAACGAAGGAATCTCGAATTCAACCGGAAGAGTTGCTTCCAGACCATACACCAATTGAAATGGTGTGAATCCAGTTGCACTCTTTGTAGATGTCCGGTATGCCCATAGAGCTGAGAACAGTTGGAGGTGCCAATTGGATTTGTGGATACCAATTGTTCGTTGAAGCATAGTGACCAGAACCTTGTTCACTGCTTCAACCTGGCCGTTTTCCTGAGGGTAATATGGCGTTGAGCTATCGTGACGTAAACCCAACTTTGAAGTCAGCTCAGCCATCATATAATCTCGGAAATGAGTACCGTGGTTAGTAACGATGGCTTGCGGGACCCCGAAACGTGCAATGATATGGTTGAATATGAATTGGGCGGCTGTCTTACTATCGGCAGCTAGTGTAGGCATCGCTTCGGCCCACTTGGTGAAGTAGTCGACAGCGACAATGATATACGCATGCCCCCCGGCCGAGTGAGGGTTACACGTCATAAAATCCACGCCCCATTTCGAAAAAGGGCCAACGGTAATAACAGGATGCAAAGGGAGAGGCGGCGCGCGCATCGTGTGCTGAAACACCTAGCACGCGTGACATTTACGGACTGCAATGATACAGTCTTTGAATATTTACGGCCAGAAATAACCTGCTCACAGAATCTTCTGGGCAGTAGCATATTTGGACATATGTCCACCACAGGCACCACTGTGGCATTCATTTAGAACCCTTTCAGCCTCTGCCAAGGTTAGGCACCGACGGAGCACCGAATCTACTCCAACACGGTATAAGGTATCTCCTATGATACGATAGGGTTGACTCTGATGCCGAATCCGACGTCGGGCATCTTTAGTCAACTCAGACCGAAATGTGGAGGTCTGAAGACACACGATTATGTCGCCATAACAAGGGTCGCGAGTACTGATTAGGAAAAGAGTTTTGTCCAGGATATGATCCTCGGAAAGTTGAGGAGCGGAGTCTGTCGGGAGTGAGCATATAAGATCCGCGAAAACAAGTGATTTCTTGGACTTAGCGGTAGTGAACTCTAAGTCAAAATTCTGCAGGATAACGATCCATTTGGAGTATTTGCCCCCCAGCAATTTTCTAGAGAGAATATATGTCATGGGGTTGCAATCCAAAACCACTGTTATCGTACACAACAGGATGTAATGGCGAAAACACTGCACATCGTGTACTGCTGCTAACGCCAACTTCTCGATGTGAGCATAACGCGTTTCTGTATCGAGAAGGTTCCGTGACAGATAATAAACAACATGTTCATTACCGTCATCATCATCCTGCACCAGAACCATAGCAATGGTGCTAAACGCGGCGGCGAGATATAAAGTGAAATCGCGGTGATAATCAGGTGGACGAAGCAAAGGAGCATTAACCAATAACATCTTTAGCTTCACAAAGGACTGCTGAGCAATTTCGTCCCAATGAAAGGGAACATTCTGCTTTAATAGGCGTGTGAATCCTTTAGCCACCTCCGTGTAGTTCGGGATAAAGCGTCGAAGGAAGTTCGCTTTTCCCTGCAGACTCTGTAACTGATATAACGAGGAGGGTGATGGGAGGTTGATGATAGCCTCGAATTTTAAAGGGTCAAGGAAAATTCCGTATTTGGAGACTATGAATCCAAAAAGACGGCCAGAATCCACGCAGAATCCCGCGTTCAGAAGTTTTTCAACTTCTGCCTTAATGGCAGCATCTTTCCGAGGATGCATGGGGCATAAGCGTTGGCGCACGGGCTTCTCACCTGGATAGGTTGGAATCTCATGCACTACGATACTGGGATCAATCCCCGGCATTTCCTCGTAGGACCAGGCGAACACATCTCTGAATTCTTTGAAAAGATCAGTATAGACTTGAATCTCATCAGGAGAACAAGTCACTCCCACGTGAATATTCTCAACGATCCCCGGTTTGACGGAGATGTTGATCGGGATAGTTTGAGTGATATTACTCAGGTTTCCCTCCGAAAAAACCTCGTGCGTCAAAATGGGCATTTGAAGAGGAGAAGTAGGAACCTGAGATGCATAACGCTCCAGACATTCAGACATTTCCCCCAAGCTGGGAATAAAAGAGGAACGATGGTGTCCATCACCCCAAGGCAGCTCCTCGAGAGACATAGTTTCAATGATGGCTTCATCGGAAGGAAAAGTCTCTTTGAGAGGATCAGGCGAATCGGCCTGACCAAGCCAGGGGGATTGAGAGTAAACATCTAGAGCCATGCTCAAAGGAGCATGCTGAGGAGGTGGAGGATCAGATGCAGCAACAATTTCACAGTAGCTAATCTCTACTAGAGTCAAGGGCATTGATTCTCCAAACTCAAACACCTGCTCAGGCGTAGGAATAAGCCAGGGGTCATCAGACCTGGAAATCATGTTAACTTGAGCGGTGTGCGGTGGTGGTGCGGGAAAGATACCCATGAGGACGGGGTCTTTGAAGAGACCGGGTCCTACACTGTCAGGGGGATTCGGAATCTGATCCACGTATGGTACGTTGTTCTCGGAAGTAGAGGTGAAGAAGGACAACTGATCCACCGTGACGATTTTTCCCTCATGAGGGAACTTAAGAAGTCAAAAGACGGTGGATGGCACGCATAGCATGGCATGGGTCCAGCTGCGGCCAAGAAGTATATTGTAGTTGAGCCTGGCGTCGACTACTTCTACTTCCACGTTGACAGTCTTCCCCTGTAAAGTGATCGCTAAACTCTCGAGAACACCCAGGGGTTTGGATTCCCGACCATCAAATGCCTCGAGGGCATTGGGAGATGACGCAAGGGCTGGAGAGCCAATGGCATTCCAGCAAGCGGATGACATGACGCAGGTAGAAGCACCTTCATCCACAACGGCCCTATGGATGTTAAGACCGTTAATCCTGACTTGAATAACAAGAGATATCTGATGTGGAAGTCGGGGGGAGAAATTCTCTAAATCAAAGGTGAGAAGACTCGAATCGGCAGGATCAATGCCACCGATCGTAGACAATAAAGCCTTCTGTTGCGAAGGACAACTTTGAAGAACTTCTAGTGCAGACATAGCAGAAGGTGCCTGTGCCAAATCCTCAACAATGCTGTAATGTTGAGCGGCATGAGCATTCGGATTATAAGAAGATTTTCGAAGAACACCTTTAGAAGGTGGCTTCACAACGGGTTCAGGAGTAGGCTTCTCGATTTCCAACGAACCAGAGACAGGTGGGGGAGGCGGTCCATCCGCAACTGCCTTCCCGAGTGCCTGCCTCGATTCGTTGTAATCCTTCGAACGCGTAGCGACAGAGATAGGTGCAACACTCTTCATCATGAAAACTTGGGACCCAAATGGTGCAGATGGTGACGGCTGTTCGACCATCTGGGTCTGCTGATACGGGAATGGCTCTTTAAGAACTGCCGGAGGCCCTTTTAAGCCCTTGATAAGTTGACTAACCTCGGATCGTCGTGGACAATCCTTATTATAATGGTCTCCTTCACAAATGAGGCAGGGGAACTTCGGTTTACGCTGAGAGCCATCCTCAGTACGAGATTTGGATTCTAGCCTCGGGGCATCGGGTTTGGATTTACCTTTGCCCTTCTTCTTCCCTTTGGAGGCTTTCTCCGTAGGATTGGCCTAAACGGCATTCACCTCCGCGGTTTTGCCAGAATCTGATGAGGCAGGATTAGCAGGAGTATTGTTGGAAGTATTAGACTTCAGCTTCCCATTCGAAGATTTCTTCGAATTCTGAGATACAGAACCAATGACACCATCCACCGCGGGGGTAGGTGGAGCCTTAGAGGTTCCGGACCGAGGGGCATCGGGCAAGATATCATAAAGCGTGCCAGACTGAGAATATACAAGATCTAGATATTGGGCAAGCGCAATGGCTTGTTCCTCCGTCACACACGCTCCCATCGCAATATCTTGGGCAATTTTGTTCAAAAAGGAGGTGGTGAACCAGTGAGTCAGTATCTAATCAGGTATATGAAACTTGATCAGTCTACGATGGCGCCGCCACTCATGAATGTGATCGGAAATGTGAGTGGCCTTGTCCTACTTCAAAGAAGTCAGGAGGTGCGTCCTGGCTTCATAACGAACCGGTAACTGAAAGTGTGTCAGGAAAGCCATGGCTAAGGAATTGAAATCTTGGAAGATGCCATGGGATAACTCGATGTACCACTTAGCAGCAACTCCAATTAAAGTGCGCTGGAAGAGGCGCAAACGAATGGAATCGTCGACCCAAGAGTTAGACGAACACTAAAGATGATACGTCATCACATGCGCTTGGGGGTCCTCTCCGGCTTTTCCCTCAAACTTGGGGCAGTCACCTGGTATCTTGGTAGGAACCGAAGGCCAATATGGATTATGTAAAATCGGATCATTGGTCAGTTTTGAAACATCCGGCAATTCCAAGGTGGCCAGGAACGGCAATGGCAGATTAACCGGCATGCCAAGCCCGGGATGAGGACCGGTACCTGTACTCCACAATGGTTGTGAATATCCTTGCCCCCATGGGTTCTGTCCCGTAGGATTCTGACCGTAGGGGGTGTAGGTCATATAACCAGACTGATTTGGATGCTGGTAACCAGTGTGTGGGGCTTGATAACCAGGGTGTGGACCCTGGTTAGGATTCGGCCCTGTATAAGCAGCATTTGGATTTGGCTGCTGAGTATAGGTATAACCGGGTGGAGGAGGATAATACTGAGAGCCTCTGGGGTGGTTATAATTCGGTTGAGATTGACCATGAGGATAATAACCACCCTGAGGATGAGTCGGCTGCTGATAGGTGGAACCCTGCGGAGCCTGATAACTAGGGCGCAACTGTTGATTTGGCTGCGGCATCGAATGAATCGGCTGCTGGGCAGGGTTAATGGAATGAGCGGGCTGCCCTGAGTGAACAGGTTGACCCGAATGAGAGGGCTGCCCTGAATGAACAGGTTGACCCGGATAAACAGGTAGCGCCAGTTGCGCAGGTTGACCTGGCTATAAAGGAGTCCCAGGTTGTACCGGATGGGCCGGTTGGCCTGAAGGCGGAACACCAGGTTGTACCGGATGGGCCAGTTGGCCTTGTGGAGGAATAGGGCCAGGTGTTTGCTGGTAACCGGTTTGGCCTGGAGCAGAACCATAGGATGGTCCCCGCTGATATGCAATGTTAGAAACAGCAGGATACTATGGTTGCATTGGTTGAGAAGGCTGGATTTTCCCCCCAGGACAATAGACCGGTCTCGGTTGGTACCCCGGTTGAGGCTGTACAGGTTGACCGGAAGGGCTATAATACTGTCCTTACGGACTGTACGATGGCCCTTGCTGGCCCGCAGGATAGCCCTGCACGGGCTACCCATGTGGGTCATAAGGATAGCCAGGTTGGCCCGAAGGTTGGCCTTGGAAAGGTTGCCCTTGCGGGTTATAAGCCTGGTTATAAGGTAAACCTTGAGCATGGAGGTAAGCCTCAGGAGCGGGTAGACGCAAAATGTCCCCGTGCTCATCATACTGACCTGGAAAAGCATACACGGGCGTACCATCCTGTGCATAGTGCGAAAAGTAAGAACGGTTGGGATCTTGGGAGGACGGTCCAACCTCGGGGTTCGGCTGAAGCAGGGACAACCGATACTCCTCCGGAGAGATATTCTCCGACACAGCAGTAGCTAGATAAATGTCTTCAGGAGACGGCACAGCCCTAGCAGAGGGTGTCGTGACAACGGGTGACGAGGCGGCCACACAAGCAGTGGGCCGAACGGGTACAGAAGTAACGGGCGTCTGAGGAGACACCCCTGGTGAAGGAGCAGCTGACCTCGGAGAAGGAGCTGACACTCCCATAGAGGCAGCAGCGGAAATGATCTGACCCAAAGACCTGTACCCCGGTGGTAATGAGGGATTGCCTGTTGACATAACAGCGGATTCAGAGTTGTCTCCCGGAAACAATCTTCGTGGGAAGAGCTGATAGTCTTCACCAGACGTTGGAATTTCCTCACCAGAATCACTCATGGTTGAGCCTGCCGCTAGATCTCGCAATAGACAACGAGGACTAGGAGGAAAAACAGCAGCTATAAAAGGCGAACCCGATGTAAGAGAAAGGAAAACAACTCCTAATCTCAATTCAGACACAGGGTCTGAAAAGGGCCAATCGAACTCAACTGGTCCCCCAAAGGGTTGCTCAGAAAGAACCGGTCCCCCGTCAGGAAACTCGGAAACAACGGGCTGCTGTGGTTCAGCAGAGGATTGGGACACCTCTGATGAATCGTCCGTGTAAGGACTACCAGTAGACGAAACTGAGGGTTCTGCCACTGTGACAAAAACGACAAGAGAAAAGATCAAACACACACACGGGCTGAAAAAGAGTCAAGACACACGATCAAACGGTCAACAAGCAAAAACTAACAGGGCGTGTAATCGTGGGTGATTAATTTTTTACCACATTGAAACATAAGAAACTTCACCGTTTCATGTTTTAAGAGTCGAGAAATGGTAAAAAAGGTGACTCTATCTCTTTCATATTTGACACAAGCGTGAAAGGACAAGCGCTTGGTGATCCTTTCAAATTTAGGGAGTCAGAAAAGATCAAATGACTACTCAGGAATACTAGGCAAAAGGGTGTACCAAATAACCGTGAACTGCAATATACACCTTGGTTTTAATAATGAAAGAGAAATCAACCAAGGACTTTCCGTACATGCAGGCAATCTCCCCGAATGCTGTGTTCGGTGTATCACGGGTATAGGGCGGCAGACTCAGCTTCCTATGGATAAAGGATTGAAACCTAGAGGGGCCTCCCTTTATATACGCGACGGTACTGGGAGCACAAGTCCGTACTAGCGCTGTCTAAAGCCAAAAGGCGAACGACAACTACTAGGTTTAAAGACGCCGAAACACGTCTCTAGCCTAGACCTCTAAATGTGTTTCGTTAGATTTCAATGCTGCCTTAGTGTAAATTGAGTAGATTTTAAAGTTGATCTTCAATTACGTTTCAGTTTTCAGGCCCTAACGAATGTGCTGTCTCAAAAATCTCTTAAATGCAAAAACTACATGCCACAGTACACCATTTTGTTCGATGAAAACTAGCTACAGAAGATTTGAGAGTTTTCACACAAACAAAATGATCAGAAGACAATCAATGACATCTCTAATGCAACTAATGAAACTAAAAACTTTTCTCTCAAATTCACTAAATACTAGTAAAATGGAAAAGATTTCAATTTGCACTAATCAACCAATAAGCAAAAGAGATTTTTTTATTTTCAATTTTGATAGCTAGATGCACTAAACAAACCGAAAACAAATAAGAAGAAATTTGAGAAATGATATTAAGAGAGCGAAACAAACAAATTTCACTCAATGGCACAAACAATTAGATCTCAAATCGACAAAAAGTCTCTCAAAACCAAGAAAAGTCCCAAAGACACCAATGAGCCGTGTGATCTAGGCCCAAAATGAAGCGAGGCGAAATTCGAATGAAAACGAAATCAGTCACTCAAAAAATGCAACAATATGATAGACAACTGTCAAACGAATGCAAGGAAGCAATCCCACAGCCGACTGAACGAACGGAAACCAAAAACTCCCAAGGGAGGCTTGACTCACAAAGGCACCTAGATGCCCTAGGGCTCGTATGCAAAATCGAAAGAAATAGGCAAACAACCAAAGGAAGGAGGCTCCAACCAGTCAAACCAGGCTCCAGTGCACTCAAACAGCCGAAAAATCAAGATCAAAATCACAAGTCAGCCTCAGAAAGCTTGAAACACAGAAAACCCTAATAGCTCACAGGATTGGCGCGACTGTGAGCTTGAAATTAGCGCCAGAAATGCAATGGCGCGGGTGATACACAGGAAACCTGCACCAATCAACGCGACTGTTACGCTAAAAAGCGCGCCAGCCAAGTTTACTATGGAAAAAATAAAAAACAAGCAATCTCAGACACAGACAAGTGAAAATAAGGCTAAAACAAAGCCAAACAAACAAGAAAATCCAGTCCAAAGAGTTGACCAAGCAAGCAAGACCAAGAAGTTAACCGGAAAGAGAAGACAAAACTCCAAGTTGTCCAGTTCGTAAACCAAACCGGAGATCGACTGAAGTAGCGTTGATCTACTCCGCTAATGCAGAGCAAAAGCGTTTCGAAGGCTATCTGGCTGTGCTTCAGACTCCGTCTATAGTTTACAAATCAAACAACAAGCTGAGTCCCCAGCGGAGTCGCCAAATTGTTGAGGAGGTAAATCCCCTCTGCGGACAGAGGCGATCCCTACTAGCCCAGATCGGGTCTAGCAACAATCAAACACGCTACAGTGCAAGTTCCTAATTGTAAATAAACCGACTTGCAAGGAAGGCTTACCTGGAATCCAACGCTGTCGTTTGTAGAAGAGGTGGTGCTCCCGTTCCTTTGCCCTGGCAGATCACAATCCTCACGATCTCCGTGACCGGACACCTGCACATGCAAGAAACAACACAAACGCAAGCATAAAATCCAGTACATACAACTATATGTCAGTCGAAGAGGACATAACTCATGAACATGATCAAGAATAAGAGTGGAACCATAACCGATAGTCGCTTATCATTAAAGAGTCAAAAGAAGAATACAACCATAGCTTCGACGCAGCACTCTCCTTTAGCGGGTCGTCAGCACAAAATATCTTGGAAAAGCCTGTCAGGGATGGGACAAGCCTCTCTCTCCGGGTACTTGGCAATAGTCTCCTTGCTTGGATTTGGCCTTAGGGAATCAAGAAGGCTTTTGCAGCATGAAAGCTCTTGGGAACTTAGAAATTCTGCCACTCTTTGGAACTAGCTTGCAAACGGAAATGGGCAAGATTTTATAGAAGGAGGAAGGGGATTTGGGATCCCTATAATTATGGGATTGGCCCTATCATCAAGGAAGCTTCCATGAGAGGTGGCAAACCACTTCCTCTCCATGGAAATCTGTAGCCAAACCTCCCAACTCAAGATAGAAATCAGCCCAGTAATTTGTTAGGATGAAACTTCTGTCTTTTATTTTTTAAAAACACCTCTTAATATGGTTGGCGCGGGTACGGCTCTATGACAGAGCGCCAATTGGCGCGCCCTCTTTGGAGGATTTCCCTCTTGGCGCGAGGGCTGAACTATGGAACCGCGCCAATGGAAAAAGAGCTATTTTTAGGGTTTTTTGCAAGGAGATGTCTTTCGGGCAATTGAAGCTCATCTTCAGAGGGATGCAATGAAAGTATTTTCAAGTCTTAACTCTGCCCACAGGTCACGGAATGAGTCCTCCAATGTGCGGGATGGGGATTGTAGGAACGGTGACAAATTGCTGTGTAACAGTGAATAAAGTATTTTTCTTTCAAATATTGGTTTGTTTTTTCAGTTGTTATAAAACTTTTAACCTCTCTGCGCCTTGGGCCTAAATTATGGCTTCTCAAAGAATCTCTACCAAATCCCATCCTGACCCAAACCCTCCTACAATAGTGGACAATCCAGAGAGAATCCTATGAAAAACTCCTAGGTCTGAGAGTTAAAATGTTAGCAAGCCTATTCGAAAGGCAAGTTCCCTGCCTAAAAACCTAAAAAACTTGCAAGATATCCAATTTGACTCATACATGGAACAAAGCTTGATCAGAACTAGATCCCAGAATTGGATAACCCAGATAGTTTTGGACCAATCCATCTTACAATAGAGTCCTGGTATAGAAGCCTCAACCCCCATTCATACACCCACTGTGCACCTTCCTCCATTGAACCCTCCACCTCCCTTTATCAACCCCCCATTGGTTAACCACCCTTGGGTTCCCCAACCACCAGCGATGGCAGCCTGGTATGCCCCATTGGTCCTACCATTACCTTTAGTGCCTCTACCACAGGACTATAAGTCCAAAATCCCCCTATTTGATGAAAGTAGTTCTACAACTACTCAATAACATTTGGATAGGATGAATGAATATTTTGATAAGAAAGAGATAGATGATGAAAATATTAAGATAATAATTTTTTCCCAAAGCCTAGGGGGAGAAGTGATAAAGTGGTTTAAAGGCCTAACCCCTAATAGTATACATGACATCCCTGGCTTTCACCAACTATTCCTAAATAAATGGGAAGTTAAGAAAAATTCTCTCCAGATCTTGTCAGAATATGAAAACATCAAGAGAAACGTAGGAGAAAGTGTCCAAGATTACTGCACTAGGTTCAACAGTGTATATAATCCCCACCCTCCTCACATGAAACCTCAACAAGGTTTAGCCTAATGAAATTTCCATATGGTTTTGACCCATAAATGGCTTATCAACTAAGAGAAAGAGACCCTCCTACATTAGAAGACATGCAGAGGGGTGCAGTAAGTGTGGAAGAAAATCTAATTGCCAAAAGGGCTAGAATGAAAAATGAAAAGAGAGTCACATATAGGGAAGAGGCTATAGCCTCCACATCTGATACTAAGATTGATAACCTTGTTAGAACCATGGAGAGGATGATGGAGAGAATCAACCTAAATGAGAGAGATTTCCCTAGAGAAAACCATGCAGCTCCTTAGAATAGAAATCAAAACTAGAACCAAAACCAGAACTTTAGGAGAAATCCCCCTCAAATAAGACATAGGGAACAAAGAGGTCCTGACTAGCAAATCAGGCCTCCTTTCTAGGAAAACTATGTTGATGAGGATGAGGGGGTAATTGAAGAGCCACAAGAAAGTCAAATTAATCTAATGGGAGTTAATGATGAGGATATTGTTTTCCTCATTAAGGAAGAGCAAGGCATCTTTTCCCCAACTCAAATTGAAGAACAATTCCAAGAATACGAGGATTATAAACAAGGATTCGAAAATGCTATCATGGAAGTGCATAGACAATATGATCTCAGAAGCAAGAAAGCCCAAGACATTCCCAAGAGAAAGAATTCTGAAAATTATGCTAGAAAAGCCCCTAAAACTGATCCTAAAAAGACAGCAGAAAGTTCAAATAAAATGGTTAAAAGTACTGACAAAAATAAAAACAAAAAAAATCTAGAAAGCAGCACTATTAAATCAAATATCAACCCTAACAAAACTGATCCAGCTGATATTCCTAATACAAATCAGCAAGTTGAAGTTACTGCAAAAATAATGTCTGATAAAACTGATTCAAATCTGCCAAAGACACATACACCTTTTAGTATTGAGAATGAAATGGCCAAGATAAAAATTTCCATACCTCTCACTGAATTGGTAGGCCAAGATGTATATAGATCCTAAGTTTTGAAAGAACTAAACATAGGAGAAAATAATGTTACTGTGAATTTGAATGATGACAAACCTGAACTTTTGTTTGGACCTGAAGTAGAAGGTAAATTCTAGGAAGGAGGTGTGCCCCCATTTTATGCCAGTTTGAATATTCATGATAAAATCCTTCATAATTGCATGTTAGATTCAGGAGCATCTCATAACCTCATGCCAAAGGTAATCATGGAGAAACTTGGCCTTGAGATAACTAGACCATACAATGGCTTGTACTCTTTTGACTCCAGTAGAGTTAAATTTCTAGGCCTGATCAAATATCTCTGTGTTACTTTAGCACAAATACTAGCCAAAAGCCTAGTAATGGATATTGTAGTGGCTGACATTTTGCCTAAATATGGCATGCTTCTATCACACTCATGGGGAGAAAAACTTCAACGCAACCTCCAAATGGATATGACCTATGCTACCATACTAGTCTTTAGTCAACCAAGAAGATTGTATAGCTAAACTCACATGAAATGCATGGTATGCAGTCAAGTAAAGCCTGATAACTCTCCTCTCTACTTTGTCCACTTAGATCTTGATTCATTTATCCTTTACAATGATGAAAACATTAATGAACAAGTAGTAACTAATGAACAAATAGCTAAAAAAGAAGAAGAAAAGGAAGAACAGTTAGACCAAATAGATAATGAACAACACAAGTCTGAACCTGAACCTCTTTGGAGCATGAGCTTTGATGGTTCTTGTGGAAAAATTGGATCAGGAGCAGATGTTTGGGTACACAACACTAAGAACAATCACACAAAGAGTCACTCTTACAAACTGAATTTTCAGTGCACAAATAATATAGAAAAATATGATGCACTCCTTCTGGGGTTACAATTACTGAAGAAATTAGAAGCCAAAAGGATCTCTGTCCATGGGGATTCTGAGCTAGTCATTAGGCACATTAAGGGATAATATTCAGCTAAGCATCCTAGATTAAGAGCATACAGAAATGTTGCCCTTGACCTCCTAAAATCATTCAAAGAGTATGACCTAGCCTCTATCCCAAGAAATCAAAATATCCTTGCCAATGGACTAGCATTTGCTGCTAGCACTTGTCAATTACCTCATCATAAAAAACAATACACATAAAAGGTTAAATACAGACCATCAGTCCCTGATAATATGAAATATTGGGAAGTTTTTGAAGATGACCAGCAGATTGTAGACTTCCTGCAATCCAGAAATGAGTTTGAAAGTCCAAATTCAGACTTAGATCATGAAGAGGATTTCCCTACTGAGAAACAAACATACAAAGAGGAGCCCCCTCATGATGCTGATATAAATCTGTTAGCAAAGAAAGACCCATATAGGACATAAATGTGTGAAGATCCATAAAAATAAGAGTTTGAAGTGTTACAGTTCAGAGATAATACCTTGCCAAGAGGATTTGTCCCTCTAGAAGAACTTTTTTATTTCAATGATGTTGCTAAAAATCCAAAAATGGAATCCACTGAAGCAAATGCAGAGGAGTGCAATCTAGGCAATGAGCAAGAGCCAAAGATGGTAAAAATGTCAAAAACACTGCCAGCACCTATAAAGCAAAAATATATAGAGTTATTCAAAGAATTTACTGATGTGTTTTCTTAGAGATATGAATACTTGAAGTCCTATGATACTGACATCATCCAGCACAAAATTCCACTCAAAGAGAGCCAAAATCCCTTTAAACAGAAACTACACAGAATAAATCATGTCCAAATGCCAGTAGTTGAGAAAGAAATAAAGAAAATGTACAATGTTTGGATAATAGTCCCACTCAGGTACTCAGAATGGATTTCAAATCTTGTATCTGTGAGGAAAAAGACATGAGAGATTAAACTATTCATTGACTTCAGAAATCTAAATAAAGCATCCCTAAAGGACAACTACCCTTTACCAAAGATGGACCACATACTGCAAAGGGTAGTAGGCTCCAAAAGGATATCTTTGCTAGATGTATTTTCAGGGTACAATTAGGTGCTGGTGCATCCAAATGATCAACACAAAACAACTTTCACTACACCTTGGGGCACCTTTATGTATATAAAAATTCCTTTTGGTTTAATGAATGTTGGAGCCACTTTTCAAAGAGAAATGGATATTGCTTTCTCAGAAGAAATAGGTTTCTTCATTGTGATATATCTTGATGATATCACGTTCTATTAAAAATTTGATGAAGAACATCTTGCTCATTTAAGGAAGGTCTTTGAGAAATGCAAAAGTACGATCTATCTTTGAATCCCAAGAAATCATTTTTTGGCTTTCCATAAGGAAAGCTTTTAGGCCACATCATATATGAAGAAGGGATCAAGATTGACCCAAATAGGATTTATGGAATATTGCAAATCAATCACCCAATAAATATCAAAGAGTTGCAACCTTTCATTGGAAAGATAAATTTTTTAAGAAGGTTTATACCAAACCTTGTAGAACTCCTGAGGAACATCACCAACATGCTCAAAAGAGAGTCAGGATTCAAGTGGACCAAGGAAGCAAAGCATTCTTTTGACCTTGTAAATCAAGCTCTGACACAAACACGGTTCTGATTAGCCCTGACATCACCAATGTTTTCTTTATATTTTCTTTTGCATCAGAACACACAATTGCTGTTGTATTACTGCAAAAAAATACAAAGGGACAGGAGCATCCCATAACATTCTTCAGCCAAGCTTTAAGATATGCACCTTTTAAATATAATATCGTGGAAAAGCAGGCTTTTGCCTAAATCAAAGCACTAAAGGATTTCAGAGTCTACATTCTGCATTCACACATCATTGCATTTGTGCCTCATACATTGGTTAAAACAATCCTAACACAAGATCCTGATAGAAAAAGAGGCAAATGGATTGTTGTCATCTTGGAATATGATTTAGAAATCAAGCCTACTAAATTAATCAAAGGACAAGGGTTGCCTAAACTAATGGCTGAAACAAATTTTCAAGCACTAGACATAAATATGATTCACTCACTGAATGAACAAGAGGAGATGGCAACTCCACCTATTGAGGAAACATTCCTAAACTCTCCCTGGTACGCAGACATACTATATGTTCTTTTTAATTTAAATTCTCCTCCTATTTTATCCAAAACAAAGGCTATATTCTTGAAACTAAAGTTTGTAAATTTCTGCATTCTAGAAAAAGTTTTGTACTGGAAAAATTTTGGTGGTGTATTTCTTAATTGTTTTCCTAAAGAAGATGCAGATAGGATTATGCATGAATTTCATGGAGACTGTGGAGGCCACCTCTATTGGAAAACCACTGTCAATAAGATCCTTAGGATTGGTTTCAATTGGCCTACCCGTTTCCAAGACATCCACAAAATGGTAATTACCTATCATTAATGCCAAAAATTTTAGGGAAAAAGAAAGTTGTTGCCTTTTCCATTACAACCAATCTCTGTTGAAGCTCCTTTTCAATAATGGGGTTTAGATTTCATTGGATAAATCCACCCTTCCTCCTCTGCCTAGCATAAATGGATCCTTACTACTACTGATTATTTTACCAAGTGGGTAGAAGCTAGTCCTTCCAAGACTTCCACAGACTCAGTAATTATCAGATTTATTGAAACCAATATTCTATCTAGATTTGGTTTTCCTAGGAAAATCATTACTGACGGTGTTGTTGCCTTTAAATCCAAGAAAATGGTGGATTTTTTCCACAGATATCACATTAATTTGGGCCATTCTATGACTTATAACACTCAAGGTAATGGGTTGGCTAAATCCTCAAATAAGAGTTCGGTGAACATCATTAAGAAGTTGCTGGAAGAAAACAAGAAATCATGGCACAAAAAATTGGTACATGCACTATGGGAAGACAGGCTCACAAATAAGAAGTCAATTGATATGTCCCCCTATCAGCTAGTCTATGGAATGGATGATGTCTTCCCAACAACCTTGGGGGTGCCATAATGAAACTCATTCAAGAAGTATAGTCTGAAGAGAATGATATACAAAGAAGAGTAAAGAAGAGTAAACCAAACCATTCAGATGCAGCAGTCCAAGGAAGGAGTATACAATAGAACACAACTGGTACAAGAAAACATTAAGAAAATATTTCACAAAAGGACCAAAGCAAATGATTTCAACATTAGAGACAAAGTGCTGAGGTGGGATTCAAGAAGAGAGGACAAAGGCAAGCATGGAAAGTTTGATAACCTATGGAAAGGTCCATACATCATTCATTCTGCAAGAGGTAATAATGCATTCTTCGTAGAAGAAATTGATGGAAGAGAGTTGTTTAGAGGTCTTGTCAATGGCAGGATGATGAATCATTATTTCAGTTAAAACTCTCAGTTTGAATTTTCTTCATTGTATATAACATTTCCTAAACAAATTTCAAAAGAAAACTGGATTAGATTGAGACCCAAAGCAAAGGCCATAAGTCTAGTCTGATAAAACAAAAAACAAAGAAAGAAAAATAAGAAAAGAGGGTAGATAAAAAGAAAAAGGTAAGCCCCATACCAAAAAATGAATGTTTCTGAAAGTGTTGCAAGTCAAAATGCCACTACTTTTAAGAAAACCTTGTTCAATCATACAATCTAAACATGATTATACAAATTTTGAATTTTTGTTGATAAGTTAGAAAATGAAGATTTACCAAACTGTTTAATCTTGCCAGATCAGTAGTTAGGTAGAGAATAAAGGAGCTCATCAATTTAATCTGAGCCTTTGGAAGTTATAAGGTTAGAAATATAAAGTTTTCTTTCAAAATAAAAATGATGTCAAAGTTTGCAAGTCTAAATGCACCCCAAAAGGAAGAAAAGATCATTTGAATCATAGGTTGGGTAGGTATGTATGTAGAGGAGCACTCAAAATACTTGAGTACGATTAAAAAGTTTTCAATTTCATGTGGTTTTCCAAGCTCAAGAAACAAGTGGGATTCAGACCTCAGTTTGCAGTAAAAATGGATTTCAATTTTAAGGTCACAATCACAAAAGTTGCAGTAGATCTGGAATATAAAGCGGAAATCAGCCAAATAAATTAGACTACTGGTCTACAAATTTCTTGACACCTCCTAAAGGAGCTGCCCTCCCCAACTGGAGCCACTGTTAGACTCCTGTACTTCTACAGTATTACAAGATGATTGTTTATCTTTTATATTTTTTTACTGAAAATAATATTCCCTGACTATCATTTATTTTCAGAAATATCACTACCTTCATTATTCTCCATTCAAACTCTCCATTACCTTTCAATTTTCCTTTTCTGATATTCTCATGCTCTGAAATCCCATATTTAACCCCAAACCCTCATTTTAACCTTTTTCCCCCTTCCAAAAACCCATCCCCATTTCAAAAATCCTTCCCCTTTGCTCATTCCCCTTTTATTCAAATAAAAAAAAATATAAACCCACTTTTATATTGTTTTTAAATAAATCTATCGAGGCCCACTTTTAAAATAGACCCTGTCTATTTCACCCAACCCCGTTATATTAAAACCCCGTGTTTATTAAATTACCTGACCCCTGTTATATAAAAGACTCGACTCGCCTTTATATTTAGACCCCTCTCTAATATACCTCAGGCCCCACATTATATTTAACCCGCCATTTTATTTAAACCTCGACCCCACCATATCATCTCGACCCACAATTGATCCATGCCCAACCATCGTTCGATCCCCCATCGCCTAATTTGACGGCCCTCGCCTCATATCGCAAACCCAAATGCCCGATGTTTAAAACCTTCGGAGGGTTGCGAAATGGGCGGTTTCGTAACCCCTCCCATCCGCCATGCGTCATCCCAATGTTTTATTGCATCCTTCCATCCAAAACTGCCTAATTGCTTATCATCTCGCAATAAAACCACAAACCCCCTCCTCGCATGTAATAAAAACACTCCCTGTGTAAAGTCAAACCCACTTACCTCACCCCGCGCAATGCGATCAGTCACCATTTCCCATCTCCCTGCGGACCTGCACTTTATTAATGATTTTTTTTATTTATGCAAGTGATTAACGCGCCAACAAATGGGATAAACAAACTATAGGTTCTAGTTCTGAAGAATTTGTTTAATCCAAGCTTTCTGGATTTCGATTTGGAAGCCTTATTGTATAGAGGAGTATGAGCAGAAGAATAAATAAAAGAAACAATGGAGCAGAAAGGGGGACAATCATGATTATCAAAGATCATTCCTTTACTCCAAAGACAGCAAGGTTTATTCATAATAAAGGACAGTGAAGGGTAATAGAAGAACACAGTGCGATCAAGGGTGAAGATAAAAATAGGTGAAATGCACAGTTGAAGAACAGAGTTAAGGAAAGGGCAGATAAAGAGGTGAAAGAAGAAAAGGTAGTCAAAGGTAAAATGAAGAATCTATGATAATAGAAAAAGTAGTGAAAAGATAGACAGATAAGGACAGTTTAAAGTTTAAAGGATAAATCAAAGAACGAATCAACAAAGGAAGACAAAACTAGATGTCGAGATAGCATTTACTACTTCTTAAACACATAGGCCACCTCCAGCTTAAATTTGATTTAATGAAAGCCACCAAAGTCAATATTTCAGTCAAAGATATTTTAGAATCAATTCAGAAGTTATTGTAAAATTTAATTCTGCAATAAATTGGTCAAAAATATCTTAAAGTTAGCTCAGGAGTTAATTTGAAAGTTACTACTATAGTAGGTCTGTCAGGGCTATTTTTGGTTTAGGCCTTGCATGGTCTCAAATTGTCAAAACTTCATTTAATTTGTAGTAAATGCAAATCTGTCACCCTATATTAGGGAAAACTCCTAAGTTACAGTCAAATACTGCATGTATTTTCATTTTCATTGTTGGTTGTTGTTGGTTGGTTAGTTGGACATTGTTTAGACTCTAAGTTACTAAGACTATTGCACTGGAGCACTATAACTATTTTTGAGCTGGACATCAGTAACACAAGCACTTTCATAGGATCCTTGAGCTATGTTAATGGTGATGTTATCCCTTTTTGTTAATGTTTTCCCTTTGTTTTCCATACTGTACATCAATTTCTCTGATAATAGAATAGAAATTTTAGATTTAGATATGTTGTTGGAGCACCTTAAATCTGTCTGTTACTATTATCTTAATGTTTTCCTCTGAAATTATAACTAAAGAATTCTTAAATTCTCTTTAGTATTACTGGACTGTTGTTTTAAGGTTTTTCTTTGTGAAGTATAGCTGAAGAATTCTTAAATTATCTTTAGTTTTACTGAACTGCTGTCTTAAAAACGTCTCTGAAGTTTAGTTAAAGAATTCTTAACTACTCTTTAATTTCACTGAACTGTTATCTTGAATGTTTTCCTCTAAGGACCTAAATTCAGAATTCAGAGACTGTCTGCTCTACATTTAAGTTGAAGTATATTTGAAGGATTCTTAACTGCCCTTTAGCCTTACTAAATTCACAACTTTTCTGTCATCTCATATTCATCTTGCCAAAGAGATCCATTTGATATAGTTAGTTTGCCCTGTGAAAACCCTTGAAAATTTGATGTACAATTCAACCCTTTATGACTCCACAGCCCAATGGATTAAGCTTCCCACATTTTATATCTATCCAACCAAACAAACAATCAAACAAAACAAACAAACACCCCAATCTTTATAACTAGCCTAAAATCAGAAAATATAATTAGAAAGCTAAAATCAGTAAATCATAAATACAAAGAGAGCCCTCTCTGAGCCCAGGAAGACTAGGTCCTAGACTCCAAAGTGGTTTGATGTGGTTCTCTGCTATTTTTTCTTTCCAATCTTACAAATTACAGGGAGCTAACAGATCCCAAGTACATTTTTACATAGATGAAACACTAGATCCAGTAGTGGAACATGAAGCCACAACTTGCTTCTCGAAAGAATTATTTATCTCCTATGTACTACAAGAGAAGCTAAGGCAATACTTGAAGAATCCAAACCCTTAACTTGACTTATGAGGAGCTATTTATAACAAATGACAATGACCTTTAAGCTTCCTCATGACTCTTCAACTTCTATGAATTTTTGTATTATATACATGATTTATTACATTCCATATGTATATTTTCACATTCCATGTGTGTCCCTTGGACTTCATTACATACAACTTATTACAAAATACAAATTACATATGAGACAATGGCTATATGAGACAAAACCGATAATAGGAAAAAGTCTTATCAAATTGACAAATCATTTGCTTCTTCATGGATCTCATTGGTGGTGTATGTGTTCCATGCTATGAAGTCCATAGAGATGACTCTGACCCGAACCGACAAGTTCATTGCATATTGCATTTTCACCTCCATCTCCTCTATCAATATGGTATTGGAGCTCGATTGTATATTATTCCACGGCCATGAGAGCTTCATGTGAACTTTGACTGGCTTGATGGCATACTATAGAATAATGTCTTTGGTGATCTCCAAACCTTCTTGTTCTGATGCTTGCTTGATCAGTTATATATATTGTATGATATCTTGGAAGATGATTTCCTTGCCTTTGATTTCTTCAAGTGATCCTATTGAAGGTATCCAATGTTTCTATACTAGAGAATCAAACGCATTTTACAGACCACCATAAGCGAAAATGGTGTTATTTTGCATTCAGATACTTGGTAACCTATTCCTAAAGTTGATCAACTACTCTGCTTACCACTTTCAGGAGCTTCAAGACTTCCTGTGCTTCCTTCTTATTTCCAACAAGGGGAGCCACCACTTGCTATATAAGTATCATATCATCATATAACCATGCGATGGTGTCCTCCATTGGCCCTAATTCCTCCTGCATGGATGATTTCCATTCTACTTTGTTGAATATCTATGAAGATAACCATTAATTATGCACAACAAGGTGTTATGCATGTTGCTTCACTACAACTAGCTCTATCCTTATTCTAGCATTATCATTCAACAAATATTAATATTTTTCCTATGCTACTATAGCAAAAGAAACATTTTCCACCATGATTTCCATCATGGGTTTCCTTCTTGTATTAATAATTATCACCTTCTATGTAGATACTAAGACTAGGTTTTGAGGATCATTAGGGAAGTATATTCACCTCTGTTGCACAATCCTCCTTAAGTTGATCAAAATCATGAAATACAATCAATATAGACATGCAACTTACTTGGGAAGCAAATCGATGAAGAGTTTCTTGATCCAAAGATGTGTTCCCAAGAATGATTGTGAAGAATCAGTCTCATGCATACTCGCCACTTGTCGACAAGTGAGTCAGTTAGTTAAGGGAAGTTAAGTGGGATCCTATTTTCTAGGAGTATGCTCATGTGCAACAGATAAGCTCGTGCATGCATTCTAGAAGGGTGCATGTATTCCTTCTAAAGGAATGCACTTAAGGAGGGCACACTTGTTGAGCATGAAGGAGTTTTTTCAAGGAGGGCACACTTCTTCATCCTGAAGGAGTGCACTCAACACAACAGAAATTCTTCGTTAACTTGAAGTGAAATTTTTCCTTAAAGGGGGATTTTCTTTCTTTTTTGAGATTTTTTGTGCGTTTTTGTGTGTGTGTGTGGCGAATAAGACTAGTTTCTAAGTCAAGAAAAGTTATGGGTTCACCTAACCATGGGCTAGATAGCACAAGAGCTTCTAAGGGTTAGGTAACGACACTTAGGAAACATTTACTTAGGCAGGTGTGACACTTATATAAAACATAAGAATAACCTATCAAACAACATGATGACACTATTGGACTTGAAACAACAGTTCATGTAAGCTCCAAAATCGGCTTTGGAAAAAAAAACTAGAGGGTTGTCGTCATAGCGACAATAGATAGAGTGATATTAATTTTTAAGATTTGTTATACTTTAAGACATAAGAAAACATTGTTTTTATTAACACTTTTTATACATAAAACCTCAATTTAGTTATATAATTTGGTTTAGCTTAACTTTTTGTTAAAGTTATATATTTTTTGGTAAATTTAATACAAGTTTGTTTTTAAAACTATTATTTAATTCGTGTATATGATCTTTATCATGTACATGATTGTATCTTGCATTCATATAAATGCTTTTGGAGTTGATATTAATCATAGATTTAACTTGACTTAAAGTATTGGAAAACAATTAATGGAGGATGGGAAACTTAGTTTGATCTCAGAAAGAAACTTAGTTTTGACATATAATTACTTGCCCAATAACTTAGTCATGGCTGATGAAGGTCGACAGAAGATCATTATACAAAAACTTACGATTGTATTTTTTATCACAGTAATTTAATAATGATGACATGTTCGTGATTTAGGGATGGTGTGTTTGATACTTAAGGATAATTTCTTTCGATATTTTAGGATAATGTGTTTCATATTAAATGATATGGTTGTATTAAATGTTAATTGATATGTTAACAATTAAGGCAAAAGCACTACATCCATAGATTTGAAATATACAATAAATTTTTAACAATAACAAACAAAATAATATTTATAATAAAATTTGGACCAATTCAATTTGATTTTACATTAAGATATCTTGTGTTATGAGTGAAAAAACTTTCTAGAGCAACTTGTTGTTGCTTATCAGAATTACAACACTTAACATTATAATTATGCTCAAGTTCGAAAAAAAAATCAAATAAATTCTAAAGCTACCACACTTACCATGCATGTTTCGTTTTTTTACTAGTGTACATTTTTTTTGGTGCACTCTCTCTATGCATGCATATTTCTTCTTTGTATTCTTACCATACATACTTTTTGTGCCCTATCGATAGATAAATAAAGGAATTGTTCATATATATATATATATATATATATATATATATATATATATATATATACTGGCGCGACTTAGTTATCCAAAGGTTTATGAAACCTCCACAAAGGACTTAATGTTGATCAAGAATTTATTACGTAATTTGGAGAAATTTGAGAAATTAATAAAGCACAGTATTACAACATATGAATCTTCCTTTAAACATCATAGTTATCCCTAAGGGGGTTCTCTTAACCAAAATTTTGAGGCATGGAAAACTTATGTAATAAAATGGAGAAAAGAAAGAGAAGGAGCTTCATCGAGCCAAGGGGAACATTCTCCTAAAGGAAGGGATTCAAATGTCCCAGGGAAGTGGGGGAGGTAGTGCAGGAGATTTGAGTAGGTAAGAGGAATTAAAATTTTGAATGGGAGAAAATGATAGTTTTATAGGGGATGATGACCCTATTCCAACACAAGTTAATTAAGTTGCAAATTTGATATTATTTATTTTTGATAAGCAAATGAAGCAAGTAATAAGGTAGAAGCATATATGTAGGAGAATTTCCTTAGATTATGAAATGATGCTCACTACTAATACCATGGTGATGGAGGTGGTGCAAGAGATTTGAGTAGGCAAGAGAAACGAAAGCCTTGAATGGGAGAAAATGATAGTTTGATAAGAGAACCCATTAACTAGGAAGCATATTTTCCTCGTGTGAGAAATATGAATTAATTTGCTTGTCTATATCCATAAGCATATTACTATAATCAACTATTGATTTTCATACTTTTTCTAGTATGTATATAGTTTTTAGGTTTTTGCATTTATTTACATGATAGCTTTCATGCTAAGAATATGACCGGTGATATATTTGGTGCTTTCTTTATTCCCTAGGTTCCATTAGATTAGCTTGGGAATGATTTTTCATTTTGCATTTTGCATATTGAAGTAGTTGTATTTCATTTATTGCACCTCATAAAAGTCTAAATGGTGGACCGAGCCACAATTGGTGAAATGCAAAACTAGTAAAGATTGTCGAGCCAAAGTCCGAATGTTCAAACAATACAAGGTCTAGGGTCTAGTTGAAACCTTTCATTAGGGAAGAACCCTTATTGATTACACACTGCCACTATCAGCACAAATTACTCAAGGTTGTAACTCAACTTTATAAATCTTTAAGATCAACTTTTGACATGTAATTTGTGATCAAATTCAAATTTGTTTCCCTTTTGAATCATTGCTTTGAAGTGTTTGCATCAATGTGTAAACTTCACAAGCTTGTACTTACTCTTAACTAAGACCCTCACAATACAAACTAGGTATGTGAAATCTATATGGTGCCAACAAATATTATGGCCATGGTTGATGAGCTGCAAAATTGGCTTGTCTAGAATATTTGTGTTAATTAAGTTGAAATTTACTCTTTCTTACTAGTGACAAATATACAATGTTTGCCTATAAATTTGTATATACATAAATTTTAGAATATATAATGTCTAATAACAATTTTTCACTCATTAAACATCTATCTAAACTTTTACACAGTCACTCTTTCTCTATATATAGGTTTTTTTTAAAATATATGTATGAAAACTCTTCTTACTCATCAATATTTATAGATTCAAACTAAAATACATTTATTTTATTACAATTTTATAAATAGTTTTTCTCATACAATTATACATTGCAATAAATTAAATAAAGTGTGACTCAACATCCATACCTATCCACTAAAAAATGACTAATAACTATTCTAATAATATATTTTTATAATTTGTAACATAATTTTTAAAATTTTATCTAGTTTTAAAACTAGAATTAAAGTTAAATATTCAATAAATAAAAAATAGCAGTATTAATGGTAACTCAAACGATCATAAAAATGAGTAATTATATTTTTCAATACACTATTGAGATTAAAACTGTTATTTTAATATATAGTTTAGTTTCTGAGTTGTTACTTATTTTTTTATAAATGTATTATTAGGTTGATATGATCGTTTCTTTTAAATTCACATTAAAATTAAGTTCAATTGGTTAAATATTAAAAGTTCAGAGTGAGAATAATTGGATGAAGTTGTGGGCTCACTTGCATTTAGGATCTTAAATCATATACTGCTTTGATGTTGGTTCGAGCCTAAAGATTGCACTGCCCCAGAGTTAGCAGAAGCAGGAACATTGACCTCCTGAAGAATGGAACAAATGGGGCTTTAGTGCAGCCGATCTTGACAAGCACCCCTGGTTGCCAAATGATATGAGTCCCGTCCACGAAAAAAAAAATATGAATACAAACATGTATTTATGTTAGTTTGAGAAAAGTCTGTATTGTATTCTATTGAATGGATGGATGAATGAATGAGGAGGTAATTAGAAGTTTGATGTCCAAAGCACCGAGTAAGTGTGAAAATAGAGTAGTTTTTAATGATTTTTTGAAAAGTTTTGTTTGTAGATAAAAATGTTTTTCGAATTAATCATATTATTAAGAAATTCTAATAATGTGATTAATCCGAAAGACATTTTTATTTACATTATGGATCACAAAAGTCTTAGATTGAAGGTTTTTTTTATTAAATTTATGCGGATAAACCAAACAAGTCCGAAAAAATTTCCTTCTACAACATTTTCCCTTCCTCACTCCAAACTGCCAAGCTGCTTCTCAATGGTGGAAAAGTGGACTCGCGAAGCCAACCCACGGTATTTCGAATTTATTTCATAAAGACAATTTAGGAGGGATCCCTGCAGATTTTTGAAATTGCAACATGGTATTTTTTCTGCACTACGGATTTCAATTTATAAAATTTCCTGCGCAACTTGCCAGAGTTATTGCCCTCCCTCCTTTTTATTTCAATTTTTTTAAATTTTTGGTGGGACTGGCCGAGTTTGAAATAGAATGGCACGTTGGCTTTCAACACATCAGCTAAAACTGCGTAGTGGTGTTTTGGCAGTGACAGTCCCAGTTTATATGCATATTAATGTTGTCTGGTTGTATATGAGCAAGGCTAAATTATATACTTATTTAAATTTGAGGATAAACATACAACCCGACTACATTAATTAATAAACGTATAAACTGAAAAATATATATTGCCGAACGCTTTTTCCTATATCGTCACCCACTAATTTGTTAGGCATCGGAGAAGTCAAATCCTGCGGGATAAAAAGGATCTCGATGAATGGGAGGGGTATTTTAAAGGGTGTATTAAATACCTTATAGCATTAAAAATATTGTATTCATGTATGGAGTTGGTGTATGGGTTTGTGTAGGAGTTCGTGTATTACGGCAGAAGAACAAAAAGGTTAAAGCAACACAACAAGCTTCATTTCTTCGCCGGAGGAAGCCTCTGCTCCAAATTGGTATTAAAGCTAATAACTTCTGGTTCAACCAGATATATTATGAAACTTCTAATATAGAAATGGAACCATGAAGAATATTTGTATCATTCATAGAATTGCATAAAGAAGAGCACACATAAGAAAATTCTAATCTAGCATATTTATTTCATTCAACTTCTACTTTTGAAATAAATTTTGCACATCTAGAACTAATTGAAAGTCAGCCTACAACCCGTTGGGCTTTGCCTTCCATAAGCCTATCCAATATCTGTTTTTCACTTAAAGGCCATAACAAGGGTTACAATAAAGGAATGCGTCAGCCAAATCCAAGAAAATGTTGAGTCTATTCATAGCATATCCCTTTTAAACCCCAAAAAGCTACAAGAAGAAGCCAAAAGACATAGCACATCTTATATGTATCTTGGTTGTATAAGGGTGGGTATCAATGCTTTGACCCACAGAAGGTTGAGCACATGTTGTTTAGCAACCACTAGAGACATTTCTCATAATAAATACAATGATTCTCTTATTGGTGGGCTAGTTTCTCCATTATCCAATTGTCATGTCTGGTTTGATTGCCATCAAACTTTTCAGTATATGTGTATGATGAACATATTAAAGACATCCTTCAGTTGCAAATCAAAACATCTGGTTTTTATATGAAGAAAAGAAGAACAAATATTTATGTCCATATCAAAGGATGTTTTAGACACACCAACACCCTCTATCCTATTGTCCTTCATACACCAAGCAAAGAGTCTAAGTACAGCACATTGGTAATTACAGATGCCCATAACCAAAATATTAAGCATCAAACTATAAACTGGGAAGATCATAGCTTTCCTGAAAATTGGGTGGTAGACCTATCGAACACACCTAAAATCCAAAGTATAACCACAACTCAAATCCAAGAAAACCCCTCATCAACTGTGTTATCATTTCCAAGAAGATCTACCATTAATCTTAAAAGACTCCATGATATTGATTCTTTGTAAAAATACTTTGGCCATAAGTCTTCAAAGTCCTGTGTCGACCTTGCCCATAGTCGACATTCATCATCATCATCTATAAATACTTCTCCTTCTTGCATCCATGTAGATTTGTTTGAACTAGCTCAATTACTTCATTTCCCTTCCTTAGAAGTCAAGCTTCTAACTTGCAAACTTCTTATATACTTAGAATCTCTTGTTGACCTTGTCACCCATCAAAATCATAATATACAAACAGGAGAATATCCCCCATCGACTGCAGTGCATTCCTTTCCAACTCCAAAATGTATAGACATATTGTTTCCTCATGACACGGTAATGGTTATTCATGAACTAACTTCTCTAAAAAACGAAGATCCCCGCCTTACCGAAATGTTCACTAAAATGCGCCCACCTGGTATGCCAAAATATGGATTGGGATATCTAGAGCAACTTGATAGTTTGATCCTAACTTCCAGATTTGAAAATCCTACTCCACCAGACTACAAGAAACCATCTAAACCAAAAATGTGTACATTCTTTGATATCATGGAAGGATTTCCAAAGAACAAAATGGATGCCCAGTGGATGAAAAATATGTTGAATTGGGATCTGTATACACATCCAGAGGCCTGATAATTTAATTTCAGTACAACTTCAGAACATAAAATTGTACTTTCATTCTAATGGAAAGAGTATATGGAGGTATCAAATTCTTGGATATCTTTTTATGCTTGGAAAAATCTAAAAGATCCACCTACCATACATATGGCAGATGCAAAAATTTCATCTACACATAAACACTACTAGATAGCCTGTGATGGTACCAAGCTTGAAACTACTTCTATTTTTCCTCCCTACAAGGTAATTCTGCTAGGTGAAGCAGGAAATTCTGCAAAAGCTATTCCTCTTGTTCTCAAAGATGATTTTTCCCTTGGTATTGATGGCAGAATACAAAAGGCTAGAGAACAAATAAATTGGAAAAACACTACTTTAAAGGGGCTAGAAATGAATGCTGCAAAGACCAAAGAAAAAAAGTAATGTTTCAATTCCTTAGAAGTCGCTGTAAAAAATGTATATAAAAGTTTGAATGATGTAAAAAATTTTGTTACAGTCTTGAGAGGATTTGTAAGAGAATATGCTAAAGGTGTAAAAGAAAGAATGAAGTTTGAAACAAAGACTTCACAAAATCTTATACAAGACCTTTCATACAAGTTTGAAAAATTAATGATTACTCCCAAGATAAGGAAATTCCAAAATCCATGTTGTTTAGCCACCAAATACCTATCCAGCACCCAAAGAAACTAGTAGAAAAATATGCATTTTTGTTTCCTAAAGAACAGAAGCCTCAGCCTACTGGAGAACTTTCTCTTCTTTTCCTCGAAGAAACTTCAGAAGAAAACCCTGAATCTTCAAGCCATCATCTGTTTCCTATCTATAAGCCCTTGTATAGCCAGTTCACTAGATGCCCAACACTAGATCTTAGTGGCAAAGGGAAGATCACTGACACTTATACTTTCCAATAAGGAGCCTATAAAGAATGGAATATTGATGGGTTAAGTGCAGGACATATCGGACAAATGATAGATCAAATGTACATAAAATACAAACTCATGTGTGTAAGGGGGAAATCAGAGGTTGAATCCTACAAGACACTCATACATTATTTTACAGGAACAATGCAGAGATGGTGGGAGGTGGAATCGTCTCTCGCCCTTATTCAGAGATAGGAAGAACAAGTGGTAAAAGATGAAGGAGGTGATATAATTCATAATGAAGATGGTACACCTCAAAACAATGTGATTGGAGCATTAACATATTTTATTTTATAACAATGGTGTGGGAAAACAATAGAAATGGCCAACAAGCACAAAATGGTTCTTATGAACCTTAGATGCAAAAATATGTCTCAGTATGAAGATTTCCACAAAGATTGGACACAAAGGATATATGAAGTTAAAGAAAGCCAAAATTATTTATGGAAACAAATCACTCCCTTCCAAATTCGTGGAGTATATTCAGCACCAAGAAATATTCTCCCAATATTTTGAGACTTATATATAACTAAAGCATTGATTGGTTTGTGTAAAGGATTGAAAATAAAAAAATCATTACAAAAACTATCCAGGCTTCCTGACAACAAATCAATTTGTAACAAATATGGTTAAACCATTGATGATCCTGTTGTACAAAAAATATATTCCAGAAACACCAGAAGAAAAATAAAAAACAAACCTACAAGGAACGCCCTAAAAATACCAGAAAGCATTACCGAAAGGGATACTATAGAGTTGTGCCAAGATCACACTATTATGAGCCCAAGGATATTCATCTGAAATCCCTAAATAATAGCATGATTAGTTGTTGGCTTTGTGGTCAACAGGGACATACTGCAAATAAATGTCCACAATGATGCAGGAGCATCTAGACCTAGCCAGCAATGTGATGAACTGGTCACATGTTGTGGCTTGACAGGGTGAATTTCATTACTGTTTGTTCAATTTCAGTTTTACTGAGGAGGTCGATTCCTCACATAGTTTGTTATTATTGTGATAAATGCGACTGTTTTATTTGAGATTTAGTGATAAGATTTATTAAATGAGTGTAACCGTGAGTGAGAAGATAGGAGATTTTCTTTAAAAATAGGAGATTATGTTAGCTGTTTGTTAGAGCAATTAGTGGAGGAAATATATAAGAAAATGTAATAAGCAAGGAGATTTCTTGGCAGAGTAAGTGTTGTGTGGTTTTTTTAGTATGGGCGAAAAGCTCAGAATAATAAAGAAGACTGTGTTTTTGAAAAAAAATCCGAGATCGTTCTTTGTGAAAAGGGATCAAGGCAAATCTCTGTTCTACTACTGTTTATGAATAAAAATAGTGTTTGCGCCCCCAATGTATGATGGTTGTGAAGATTAATATGGGTGTTTTTTTATGAATTGCTTGCATTTGTGGTAATTTGTGTATTTTTGTTAAATCGTAAATTCCCCATGATTGAGGCAACTTGGGAAAAGCGAATTGTGAGCTAGAACAGTGTCTAACACAGAACCTGTGTAAACAACTCCACAGAAATTATGAACAGATTGATTAATATAAATTAGTTTGAAACTGTCGGGTCCGCTTGATTCATCTCGTCGGAGCAGTTGAATGTCAGTTGATCCGATTGCGGAGTGTTTTAATTGTCAGATCCACTAAATCGGGAGGAGCGGAAATAGAATTATCCCCTGTTAGCAAACAGATCGGAAAGTTTTATTTAAGGATCGATATCATGTCAGATTTGATTAATTTGTTAATACTTCTGCTGCTTAAATTTTGATTGCATTGGAGCGTGAGAGATCTCCATATCTTACCATATCACAATCAACTGGACGCAATGGGTTATCAATCAAGTTAGAAATTAAATCGTGTCCAGAATTACATTGCATCGGCGTTGAGTTAGAGTTAATAGTTTGGGTATCAAAGAATTTGGCGTTTTCCGATTTCCGACTAGATCGGATCGGAACCTTGGATATTGAAGTGATAACCATTGTAAGAGGCCGATGGGTGAATTTCGTCTGGATCGGATCGGAAGTTTGGTATTCCACTCCTGGTGACTTCCGATTGATCTGTCGGACATCATATTGAAGTTGTTACGAAGCATGAGGAAATTATAACTGTATTTCCAATCATCGAGTTCGAAGTGTTTTGAACTGTTCAATCAATTAAATTGACAGCGCAATGTTTATATGAAGTTTTGTATATAAAAGGCGCTTAGTAATGTGATGAACAGTTCAAAAAGTATTTAAATCGGTTTTGAAAAGTTTGAAAAGGAGATTGATGAATTATATGAAAGGACTTTGATTCCGATAAACTCAGAGTCGATTATTGAGATAAGATCTATTTTGTGTTTTAGTTTGTTTTTCATTCCAACGCTGTAGACAGATTCACGAACATTGTTATCTGATGAAGAATTGAGGGTGCGGAGTTGTTTTTACGCTGTGTCTATTTTATATAAATTAAACAGTAAACAGATTGATGGAAAAGGTGAATTAAGGCGTGGCAAATTGTCAACATGAGCAGTGTTAATCCAGCTTGGTATGCAGAAAGGGAAAAGGCGCATAAACAGATCTGGTACCTTGGTTCGATTGAATTGAAGAATCAAGACACAAAATTGAGTGCAGACAAATGTTATTGGTAATGTTTGCATGAAAGGTTTGTTTGAAACAATGTCAAGTTGAATTTAAATCATGGGCACATTGATTTTATTGACTTTTGATTATATGAAAAGTGTGTGTAAGATTGCCCGTGTATGGATAAGTTGAAGAACTTCTGTATGTACTGTTGAAATTGCCTAGCATTGAGTTTTATTTGGACAGAGATTTGAGATGCATTTCTTATATGCATGGTAGTGTTCGTAGATTCTGGGTTTGCAGGTTTGCCCTGCGTCATTTTTGGTATCAGAGCTTGGCTCTGTTGAAATTGAATAAGTTTGTTTTTCTGAATAAAGTTTAGTACCAGATTACAGCAGTGAGGAAATCCATTCAAAACACAGGTGACAGCATCAGAAAGAGTGAAGACTGCAGCAATATAAATCAAGAGAAGTTGTGAGAGAAGAACCAGATGCGTTCTTAAAAGCAGAAGTGGCAGTGAACCTGAAGATTCCAACAAGAGATTGGACAGAGAGGACAATTGAAGTGTCTTCGAAAGAGAGAGTGAGATATTGCAGAAGCCTAGAGGGAGCAAAGGTGTTGCTCAAGAGAAGATTCCAGATAGGGGATCGTGCTTACCAAAAGACTGAGTGAGGAGAGCTTAGTGAGGTAAGATTGCAGTAAGGAGGACTTACTGTTGCAGAGGCTTGTTGTAGAGGTGCGAGGAGCTCATGGAAAGAGAGGAGCAGAAAATGACTACAGATAGTCATAGCAGAAGTTCACAAAGAAGCCACAGCAGAAGGGAAGATGCCAAGGCAAAAAGCATGAGGATGAGTCAAGAAGAGTTTGACCGAGAGAAAGCTGAGATAGGTTTCCAGATTGGAATATTGATGAAGATGCTGCAGAAAAGTGTTTGGACCATGAGGAAAAGAGTAAAGTGGCTAAGGCTACGAGAAAGGAGAAATCAGCAAGTGAAGTCAGAGATAGTAGAAGAATTGAGAAAGATTGAGCAGATATTGAGTGCTCAAGAGGAATCAGAGAAACTCAGAGAAGCAAAGGTAGAATTGGAAGTTTCCATTTGCATACCAAAACAAGGTGAAATGTTGGGGGAAGAGGATAATGAGAAGTTAGCTGAAGATCTCATGGACTACTGGCAGAGTTCAGAACAATTCGAAGATATGTTGACAAAGGAAGCAGATGAGGCAATGAAGCCTTGTGATTTTGATTCTTATAGTTTGTGTATGTTTGCAGGATATGCAGAGGATGATGGACAGCCTGATGAAATTGTCACAACCAGGAATGAAGCTCTTGAGGTAAAGTATGATGGTGAATCCCTTTTAAAGGAAGAAGGCGTTGATCTATTGAAACAGAAGGAGTTTATAGATGAAATCATGTTTGGTGTGAAACAGTCAGATGAGGTTGATATAGGCCAGAAGTATAATGACAATTCCATGGTGGGACTACAAGAAGGTAAACCAATGAATTTATTTAATGGAATTGATGAAAGATGCTTGCAATATGATAATGTGGAAAACAGGTCAACTCAGGAGGATTGCCAAGAAAAGAATGAAGCTGAGAATGGAAATTGTGATGATCTGCTGGAGAGATTTCATAAGGAAATAGAATTATTGGAGAGATTACTCAAGGAACCTAAAGGAGTAACGAAGCTTACAGAACCTGATGGAGGAAAAGGTGTGGAAGACAGCATTAATAAATATGATGCTGAAATCAGAGAAATTGAGCAGCGATTATTTGAAGGTGAGATGAAAGATCAGGAGCAACAAGGAAGTTATGTCCTCAGAGGCATGAAGGAGACAGAAATATTAACTCAGCAAGCTGAATATGGAAGTAACCAGAAATTTGGAAGGAATGATCAGCTACATGAGAGTGAATTTGAAGAAGCCATTAAATTGCAGAAGTGTAGAAGCTGGCAGCAGAATGAAGAACCAGAAATTGGTCTGGCAGTACAAAGAAAGACAAGTGAAGACCGAAGATACAGATGGAGACTGAAGAAAAGGGTGAAATGGAAGCTATTGCAACGGAGGTTGAATGGAAAATTGATGAACGAGTTCAGGAAACTAGAACAAATTCATATTGATTTGAAGTCACCGCAAGAAGGATCCGCTGAAATCCAAAAGATCTATGATGGAGGATTGGTGCTTGAAGCATCAAAAGAAAATGGAAGGTATTGTATTTTGAAAACTGAAGGTTGTTGTGTGTTTGCAGGTCACATTGACTTGAGGAAAGACAAACAGTTATTGAAGACTGTTGAAGAAATGACTACTCATAGTCACATGCAGAACAAGGAGGATGGTAAAAGAATTTTTGAATTCAAGGGATACACTGAGTCATTGAAGATCATTGATCTTGAAGAAAGCCAGAGTGAAGGAGGATTAAATACAGATATTGCGGACAATGCAGTTAGTAAAGATGGTGTAGAAATTTTGAGAGAACTTCCAGATGAGATGGCAGATTTGTATAAGTCTAATCTTTTGATGAGGAAGCCAGGTAAAGCATTTGTGTTTATTGAGTTGATTAATTTTGACGAAGATTTACATGTAGGAAAAGGGCAATGTGAAGTCAATCTGAACCAAGAAGAACGGATTGGATTAATGGAAGGTATGCTGGAATTTGAAGCAAGGAATGATGAAGTCATGAATGAGAAACCAGAAGAAGAACCTGGGAAAAGGCATTTGTACATTTCAGAAATGTATATGGAAGATTATTGGCACAAATATTATGATGTTCTAATTCAAGAACACAATCAGTTGCAGCATAAAAGTATTCAGTACACGAGAAGTGAAATGGACAATGAATTGGATGAGTTGTGGAAACTCATACTACAGCATTCCAGTAAAACAAATACAGGACAAAAGAAGAAAGGAAGATTGGCTGGAAGAAATGGTACAGGTAAAGGGAATGGAAAACTGAAAATTAGAATGAGTAAAACAGCAGCGAAATATTAGAAAAGGACAGCAGCAGATAATGAGGTATTACATCATAAAGGATGGAGACTTGAGGGACAAACAACAATAGCAGTAACTAAGGACAGACTGCCAAATCAAGTATGGGATCCAGGAGGAAACAAACATGAAGTGCATGATCAGGAGATCATGGTTAATTTAAACTTTGGGAGTCTGATGCAGGAGCATCTAGACCTAGCCAGCAATGTGATGAACTGGTCACATGTTGTGGCTTGACAGGGTGAATTTCATTACTGTTTGTTCAATTTCAGTTTTACTGAGGAGGTCGATTCCTCACATAGTTTGTTATTATTGTGATAAATGCGACTGTTTTATTTGAGATTTAGTGATAAGATTTATTAAATGAGTGTAACTGTGAGTGAGAAGATAGGAGATTTTCTTTAAAAATAGGAGATTATGTTAGCTGTTTGTTAGAGAAATTAGTGGAGGAAATATATAAGAAAATGTAATAAGCAAGGAGATTTCTTGGCAGAGTAAGTGTGGTGTGGTTTTTTTAGTATGGGCGAAAAGCTCAGAATAATAAAGAAGATTGTGTTTTTGAAAAAAAATCCGAGATCGTTCTTTGTGAAAAGGGATCAAGGAAAATCTCTGTTCGACTACTGTTTATGAATAAAAATAGTGTTTGTGCCCAATGTATGATGGTTGTGAAGATTAATATGGGTGTTTTTTTATGAATTGCTTGCATTTGTGGTAATTTGTGTATTTTTGTTAAATCATAAATTCCCCATGATTGAGGCAACTTGGGAAAAGCGAATTGTGAGCTAGAACAGTGTCTAACATAGAACCTGTGTAAACAACTCCACAGAAATTATGAACAGATTGATTAATATAAATTAGTTTGAAACTGTCGGGTCCGCTTGATTCATCTCGTCGGAGCAGTTGAATGTCAGTTGATCCGATTGCGGAGTGTTTTAATTGTCAGATCCACTAAATCGGGAGGAGCGGAAATAGAATTATCCCCTGTTAGCAAACAGATCGGAAAGTTTTATTTAAGGATCGATATCATGTTAGATTTGATTAATTTGTTAATACTTCTGCTGCGTAAATTTTGATTGCATTGGAGCGCGAGAGATCTCCATATCTTACCATATCACAATCAACTGGACGCAATGGGTTATCAATCAAGTTAGAAATTAAATCGTGTCCAGAATTACATTGCATCGACGTTGAGTTAGAGTTAATAGTTTGGGTATCAAAGAATTTGGCGTTTTCCAATTTCCGACTAGATCGGATCGGAACCTTGGATATTGAAGTGATAACGCATTGTAAGAGGCCGATGGGTGACTTCTGTCTAGATCGGATCGGAAGTTTGGTATTCCACTCCTGGTGACTTCCGATTGATCTGTCGACATCATATTGAAGTTGTTGCAGGAAACGCAAAGGGAAATTGTAATGTATTGCCAATCATCGAGTTCGAAGTGTTTTGAACTGTTCAATCAATTAAATTGACAGTGTAGTGTTTATATGAAGTTTTGTATATAAAAGGCGCTTAGTAATGTGATGAACAGTTCAAAAAGTATTTAAATCGGTTTTGAAAAGTTTGAAAAGGAGATTGATGAATTATATGAAAGGACTTTCATTCCGATAAACTCAGAGTCTATTATTGAGATAAGATCTATTTTGTGTTTTAGTTTTTTTTTCATTCCAACGCTGTAGACAGATTCACGAACATTGTTATCTGATGAAGAATTGAGGGTGTAGAGTTGTTTTTACGCTGTGTCTATTTTATATAAATTAAACAGTAAACAGATTGATGGAAAAGATGAATTAAGGCGTGGCAAATTGTCAACATGAGCAGTGTTAATCTAGCTTGGTATGCAGAAAGGGAAAAGGTGCATAAACAGATCTGGTACCTTGGTTCGATTGAATTGAAGAATCAAGACACAAAATTGAGTGCAGACAAATGTTATTGGTAATGTTTGCGTGAAAGGTTTGTTTGAAACAATGTCAAGTTGAATTTAAATCATGGGCACATTGATTTTATTGACTTTTGATTATATGAAAAGTGTGTGTAAGATTGCCCGTGTATGGATAAGTTGAAGAACTTCCGTATGTACTGTTGAAATTGCCTAGCATTGAGTTTTATTTGGACAGAGATTTGAGATGCATTTCTTATATGCATGGTAGTGTTCGTAGATTCTGGGTTTGCAGGTTTGCCCTGCGTCACACAAGCTAAAGAATCAAGGGACAACAAAGGAAAGAAGTCTCAAGAACATGCCAAAAAAAATGGACGTATAGTTTCATTCCAGTGCACAAAGTGCGGATCAAAATTCCATCGAACAAAAAATTGCCCCAACATCTCTTTCAAAGAAGAAGTGCACCTGATGAAACAAAATTGTTGCAGTTCATCTTCAACAACAAGCAAATGACCAAACAAACATAGATACTAGATACTCAAATGAGCAAGTCAATGCATACATCAAAGAATGTGACTGCACATATTCGGAAGACTATCATTGTAGTCTTTATGAGGATATTTCTGACTCCAATTTAGAATTTGAAGAACCAATAAAGTTGCCTCCAAAAGAAAAGGTGTGTATGTCCCATACTATTGATGATGAAGAAGCAAAGATCTTGGCTAGCATCAATATGCTAGAAGAGGGAGAAATGAAAGAAAATCTCCTCGAGACTTCTCTACAGTCTATGCACAAAACTCAGGGAAGTACCTCTAAATATTCTTCTTCCAAAGTTTTATTTGTAGATGCTTCTTATGAGAAAAATACAAAGCCATTTCAGAGAAACCAACAATCTGCAAAACCTATATCCATGACTCTAGGTGAAGTTAGCCAAGAAATTCATAGTCTAAAGAAAGAGGTAGTAGAACTAAAGAAAAAAGTCTCAACCTTAGCAAAAGGGAACACAACACAAGATTCAAAATTATTCAAAAATCCCAATGTTGAGATCTATGAATAAAGACATGAATACTTCCTAGGCTTTGGGAGTATGAAGATAATGATTATTCAATATCAACAACACCATGTGTTGTTAGATATCAACATTGAAGACCGACTATTTTCTCTAAGAATATTGATAGATTTAGGACCATATATTAATGTTCTGAATAAAGATATGATTCCAACAAAATACTGGACAGCAGCACATAGAGAAGTCACAGGACTAGGAACCCAAGAATTCAAATATGAAGTTTCTAACGCTATAATTTGATTTGAAAAACATTGTATCAACTTGAAATTTGGAGTTTGTAATATTCTTGTTGATTGTGTACTAGGAAATGTTTTTCTTGCTAATGTAGAACCACATGGTTCAGCTAGATTTCCTGATGGTCCAGCTGGATACTTTAGTTATGTTCCCGATGATAGAGGATATTTTCAGACTATTACTCTCTCATATGTCTCAACACCAAGATATTCTACTATGGTTCAGACCATGCAAGAGGTAATTCTGAAACAGAAGAAGATCGAAGAAATAAAAACTTTAAATCCTCTCTAAGGATTGAAGAACAACTTCAATTTCCCAAGATTATGCAAAGAATTGTAGAATTAAAGAAACAATTGGAAGAACAATGTTGTGCAGAAGATCTTATTGCTTTCTGGCATAGGAAACAATATAAAGTAGAATTTCTCTAAAAAGAGGAATATGAGGGTAAGCATGCAAAAGTAGAGAAATCCCGATGAATAATGAATATAGAAAACTTTGTCAAAAAGAGATTTATGACCTTCTGCATCGCAAGCTCATCAGAGAATCCAACAGTCCCTAGAATTGTTATGGATTCTATGTGAATAAGCATTATGAACAAATTAGGGGGAATCCTAGATTGGTCATAAACTACAGACCCCTAAATACAGTTTTAGCAGATGACACCTACCCAATTCCCCATAAGGGTAACCTGATAAGCAGAATAGTAGGAACTAAAATATTTTCTAAGTTTGATATGAAATATAGATGTTGGTAGGTTGTTATCAAAGAAGAAGACAGATTCAAAACTGCATCCAGTGTCCCTTCAAGAAATTATGAGTGGAATTTTATGCCATTTAGGTTAAAGCATGCTCCATCAAAATTTCAGAAGGTAATGGATGAAGTCTTGAAACCTTATTTTGATTGGTTAATAGTATGTCCTCATCTTCTCCAAGAGCATTGAATAACACTTGAAGCATGTACATAGATTCATATAGGTGGTAAAGAACAATGGTTTGGCTTTGAGTACAAAAAAGTTAGAATTGTTCAGAACAAAAATAAAATTTATAGGCCATACCATTAAAAATGGACAGATCACTCTGCAAAATCATGCCCTGGAATTTGCTGATAAATTCCAAGATAGAATTACTGACAGAACACAACTACAAAGATTTTTGGGATGTTTAAATTTATGTCAGTAAATTTTATAAAGGGTGTGCAAGAAAAATAAGCCTGTTGAATCAGAGATTGAAAAAGGAGACAAAGCCATGGACAGAAGCACACACTATTGTAGCAGAAATATAAAAGACAAGGTAAAAAATTTACCTATTCTATACCTAGCAGATGAAGAATTGTTCAAAATTGTTGAATATGATGCCAGTAACCTAGGATGGGGTGGAATATTAAAACAACAAAAATATGGAAAAGAACAAGTAGTCCATATTGCTTCAGGAACATGGAGTCCTTCTGAGAAAAACTATTCTACAATTGAGAAGGAAGTAAAGGCTGCCTGGAATTTCAGCGACAAGTTTGATAGAACTGATGCTTCGACACTAAATAAAGTCTTGGCAAAGGATATAAAGAAACCTAGGGAATCAATGTTTTCCAGGTGGCAAGCACTTTTTTCAAACTATGATTTCCAGGTAGAACACATCAAAGGGTCAAGGAACTGCTTACCAGACTTCTTAAGAAGAGAAAATTTGCAATAAACAGAAAAATTTTTGGTCATTGTTAAAGAATGGGATCCTAATCCACAAATTGAAGCCTACAAAAATATCCCTGACAATACTTGTTGGTTTGATTATATCAGGCAGTGGAAGCCAACTTGGAAATTAAGGAATACTAATTTCCTTGATGCAAATCTACAACCACAAACTGATATACATCATTTAGTACCAGAACGAAGAGTGTATCCTAAGTCCAGCCGATGGGTACATGACATGATTTACAAACATTCCATACTCTCTTCTCATCTGGCTGAAGAAGCATTAGCATAAAGCTTCCATAATTTGCAAATAATTTGGAACGAAGGAAGCTCAAAATCTAATACTCTTCATAATTATTACGTAATCTGTTAAACCCCTGTATTTCACAGTATCACCAGGTGATTGATTATTTTCTCTTTGCAAATATTTCATACTTTACATGGATGTCAATATTCAAAATAAATTCCAAAGAAAGAATCAAAGAAAGCAGCAGAGAGGCAAGGAGCAGCATTAGACCATTATCGAAGACAAAGGCAGCAGAGAAAGCAGTTAAGGCAGAAAAACAATAAGAGTAGAGTCTTGAACAAGATTGGGTCGAGTCATGAACGCTAAAGCAGGTCAAGTCATGAAGCGGGGCAAGTATTCTATGAACAACTAATAAATGAACGGCTGCAACCAAAGAAATAAGGTCAGAAAACCACAGTAAGGGAGCAATGACGATCGTTGGATCTAAGCAACGATCAACGATGAAGATTCAACCGCAATCGCAAATCGAAATTTTTTCAGGATGGGCGCAAGGGTAAATGTTAAAGTCAATGAAATGTGATTCACGATGATATGGGACCCAATCACCCACCATACTTTCATTTAATTCCATTTCCCTTTTATTTCATTACCATACACCTAAATCGCTTTTTGCATCGGCCAAATCGCAAAGTTTTTCAATTGCCTTATCTTATAAACCTTTCAAAATGAGATTTGCAATGAAGTGGGACCCATTCACCGTGGCGTGCAAATAAGCCTTACCTGTTGCTCATGCTTCACACTTCGCATATTTAAAAGTTTAGTCCCCTACGCATTATAGCTAAATCTTAAGACTTGCAATTACGATGCGATCAGATCCACCTTCCCTCCAAGTCACCCCCCATTTTGCATCGCATTGCCGATTCCTTTTCTTATATCGTAAATTGTAAAACTTGCGAAATGCGATGTTGTCGCAGATGCGATGCGGCTCCAAGTTAAAATCTAAAGGTTTTCAGATCCGATATATTGAGTTTTTACGTTGTTTTGCTTAGAAACAGGGTTAAAACATGGCACGAAGGATTCAGGTAGCAAAAGACAACAAGGGTCGAGTCGAGTAAGGCGTTTTTACAAATATTGTTATGTTATAATGGTAGTTGAAATGGAAAAGGCCGCAAATCACATCAACATAATCATTAATCAATGTAAATTGGCTAGCCCTGCACCAAAATTAATTACCCAGGGTCGATCTTTTGAAAAGCAGGACCAGATGTCAGAGCCATCATTCGTTGCCTCTTCGGGATCATCACATGACACCTTCAAGCCTGCTTTTGATTTACGAAGAGCTACCTCAGTTTTGCATTTAATTCAACAGGCGGTGTTTTGTCCGGGATTTTCTTTGTTTAGGCCTTACATGGCCATACCTATTTAATTTTCAGTTGTTTGTAACAAATGAAGTTTTCCAAAGTATATTAAGGCAACCGACTCAAGTTTTAGTTAAATATTGCTTGAATTTTCATAATCAAGGGCTGGAAAATTGGACCTTGATGAAGCTTGCATTGTAAGAAGTATTGGAACTCTGTAACTATTTGAACTGGGCATCAATAATAAGAGACCATTCACAGGATGATTGAGCTATGTTAATGGTGATGTTTTTCCTCTGTCTTTTCATGTTGTGCATTAATTTATCTGATTTCAAAATAGAAAATTTAGATTAAGATTTTCTAAAACAGCACCTTAATTCTGTCTGTGTTTCTTATCTTAATGTTTTCCTTTGAGACCTGAATGCATAATTTAGAAACGGTCTGCTCTGCATTTAAGTTGAACCTTAATCTCCTTCTCCCATCTCATATTCACACTACTAGTAAGATCCAGTCTGCACAGTTAGCTTGCCGTGTGAATGCTCTTGAAAATTTGATGCACAATTCGGCCTTTTATGACTCCATATCCCAATGGATTAAATTTTACAACTCTGTTTGTCCAACCACCCAATCAATCAAACAAAAAACCCTTATTTCTATAACTAGCCTAATATCAACATTTATAATTATCAAGCTAAATCAAAAAAATAGAGAGATCCCTCTCTGAGTCTGGGAAGGCTAGGTCCTGGACTCCAAAGTGTTTTGATGCAGTCCTCCATCGTTTGTTCTTGTCAATCTTACAAATCCCGGAGTGACAACATAATGGCGACCATACTGGGGAGTTATTGAAAATCTTAGTATTTCATCAGAACTCAGAAACCCCAGTCAAAGTATTGTATGATTCAAGTATGTTCCAAGCTTGGTATCTGGTTGTTGATGGTGGACAACAGCCAGACACAAGAAGGTTGAAATCATCCACCTGGAGACTCCATAGTTTTTTAGTTGACCTAAAGACTCCACTGGTAGAAGAATCCATATTAGTTGTGAATAAACAGTGACCCCACTCTCCGACTGATTAACAATATAGATCCAAGAATACAATGCAGGTATGCTCCAATGAACAGAGATCACAGTCCCAGATTCCCACATAAAATGCCTCAGGTAAATTGGCAAATAAATCTTCTTGTTTTTCAAGATGAGATTGTTGATGAGGCTTTGTTACATCTCATTAAATTTTATATACATTCGTGGAAGATGAAGGTCGAATGGCATGAGGATTGCCTCATGAAGATCTTCATGGCAACATTAGAAGGGAAAGTGAGGGAATGGTATGAAGGTTTCAATCCTGGTAGTTTATTTTCTTTAAAATATTTCCACAAGGTGTTTTATGAGCATTATAAAGAATATTCTCCATCTTTATCATTAGCTGAAAATTGTTGTGATCAGTCTGAAGATCTCATACAATACCCTGTAAATATTGATGAAAATCTAGGAAATTGGCATCATGAGGATCTCTTAGAAGTAATTTATCAATTTCATTCTCAAGTTAACTGTCATGATAACCAAGAGAAGTTAGTTGACAATTAAAGCCATCAAGAAATTGAAATATATCCACAGGATCTCTCTATGGAGACAAATGATAATTTATCTTCTCTTTTGTGTGGGGCTAAAATATACATTTAGTCTTATGATCAGTCTTTACAAGAGAAGGAAAACAATTGTTGTTTAATCCAAAGAAAAAAAAGACTGCCTCCTCCTTTAACTAAAGAAGAAATCAATTAGATTCTAAGCATGAAGCCAGCCTCTCAAGTTTTATGTAATGAGGAGATTATTTCTATTTGTTCTGCTGCTCGTTTCTGTACTGAAGTGTTTTCTCATGAAGAAACAAAAGAACAGATTGATATTGATGTTGTTCTACCTTCTCAAGAAGGCCTATTGCGGGAAAGTGCTCCTATTCATCAAAATCATGGCCTTCCAACAGAATTCAACCATCTTGAGGACAACATAGTGGTATATAATGAGGATTCCATGTCAGATGACCATGAAGAATATGCAGATATTCTCTTTCAGAAGGATCCTGAGCATGACAAAGTGGAACCAGGAGTAGCCCTAGATGAAGTTTGTTATTTAAACCGTCAGGGTCAGGTATTGTTCCAAGATCCTTTTGTTGATTTCTTAGAATCATCTAAAGAAGGAGTATGATATTTTAATGTCCCACCTTACCTACCATAATTATTATAGAGAAATATTGAATCAAAATGCGATAATTTTTTTATTATTATTTTTTTGGTAGGACATAAAAGTTTTTGGTGTCCTTTACACTACACCCTAAATTCTACTAACTTATCCTCAAAGCTATAAGGTTCAAGTTTTATGAAGATACAAAACATACAACCATAATACTTGATTTTCAAGACTAAAATCATCTTCAAAATATAAAGTATTTAGTGGGATTAACAATTTTCAACCTTTATGAACCACAATTTACAATAAGCTAATTGTTAATTCTGTTGTAATTAAATGTGTTCAAGAGTGACTAATTTGATTTTGTTCTAAATAACATGCTTATGAATTATTTTCTTCACAGAATAATTAAATTTATATAGGGTTGGTATCCAATAATTAGGAATTCATATGTGAGGTAATATTACAACAAATTACTTACCCAAATTGTGACTTTTCAGCAGGACCCTATATCTCAATGGAGTTATTACGCTAGAAACACCTTGGTTGAAAATCCTAAATTAACTTAAGCCCTTTTTTTATGGACAGTTTATAAACATAATTAGATGAAACCATTGAAACATTATGAAAAAAAAATTACAAGCATGAAATGTACAGCCATTGAGGCATTTTGTCAAGCACTTACAACCATTATCTCTTTAAGGTGTTTTCATAACAATTAGCTAACATGAATCCAAAATTACATGACTTCATTTTTTTGTGAGTAATGCCAATAATTGAACTCAAGATATAAATAGAATATCAGCCATCTTAATTGTTGAATCTATGCCAATAAATGAATATAAATATTTAGGAATTTTGCACATAGCTCACAAGTTGTAAGGTAAAGCCATTAAGGAATTTTGACAAACAGTTGGCAGTCATACAACAAGTTTCCATAAAGTTATTTAAATTTTCAATGTTTTAACCATTTTAGACTTTAAACAAAATTTCCAAGTGGTTAGCCTATATTATATTCATCATTATAAACTATCAGGCAAATCCAATATAAAAAGAACCAAACAGAAAAACAAAACAAGAGGTGGTTTCTACATGCAACAACAAATCTGCAAAACAGAGCAGATTTGGGAATCAGTGTCCAAAAACTTGATTTTTGAAATCAAAATCGGGGTGAAATGGCCTATTTGTATGGATACCCCCTGAAGTTGAGCTGAATTGCAACAGGGGTGCCCATAAATGCGATTCTTCAAAACAACAACAACCCAAAAATCCTACAATCTCATTTATGACTTCTGTCAAATACGTAGTGTGAAAACTTATCGAGAGCTGTAAAAAGAGGAGGAAAAACAAAATTTAATCCATTAAAATGTTTCCATCTAATTCATGGCAACTTACATGCTTCATCCATTAATACTTGTAGTTAATCGATTCAACACTATACTAGAAAATACTTCAACAACCATTACGAAATTTCCTCACATTTGGTGTGGAACACTTCATATACATGTAAGTTTCAGCAAACAACCAAACAAGCAAAAAATATGAAATAAACTACAAAAATACATATATAATTTGATCCACATACCTGACAGTGAATTTTTACAACTCCAAAATGATGGATGTATGCTCCAGCTCCGATAATAGTATGCTCCAACACCCATATCCTTACCGACTCATCATGAACCACCCGGTTTCCTCCCAACCATATCCAGGAAGAACTTCTCCCCCTGGAACCCCCGAGCTGCAAAAACTCACAACCAATACCACAATACAATAGTAGAGAGAGATGCAAGGCAAACTAAGGAATATAGTTTTCACTTCTATAAATACCACTCATATTCAACCTCAATAGATGCTTAGTAGATTAGTAAGGAACTCAGATTTGTTTTGGAAGCAAATGGATACTCTCCATATCTCTCCCTCTCACAATATTCCTAAAGTCTCTTCCACTCTTGGCATCACCCTCTCTCCTCAAGTGAGAATACATGAGACTCAGATATAGGAGGAGCAAAAAAATTTTGTCATAAAGGAGAAGTAATATGCATGATTGTGTTCCATTTAGAGGAGTGTAACATATGTCATTAAGGAGAGGTATGCATGCCTTATTTAAGGAGAGTTTAACATATGCATTAAAGAGAGTGTAAGAGGAATATTTTATGACATATCTTTAATGAGTGTAAGAGGAATATGCCATTCTTTGATGAGTGCATAAAAGAGAGTGTAATGTAATTTTTAAAATAGAGAGAGTTACATAGAGCCATGAGAGTCATGAAGGAGAGAGGTGTGAATTGATTGAATAGATGAAGTTAATTTGTAATTCCATTTTAATAAAATATCATAGTCTCATAAAAGATAATGATAATACTAATAATATTGAGGATTAAGTCAATATTGAACTATTAGGATTGATTAATGATAACTTAATTTAATTTCCTTCAACTATGCTTGATTACCAATTTATGCAAGGAGATTTACTATTTTTGGAAAGTCATGCTTGAGATGCTAGACATGACTTTCTATTTTTAGAAAGTCATTCCAGAATTGTCATATTGAGATTTTATTTAAGGAGTTTTATCCATGAGTGGTATTTTTCTTTTGGGGAGTATGGATTCCGCACCCCTTTTTCGTGCATCTTCGTGCCTTAGTAAATTAAGGACTTCACGCCCTGATCTACTCTGCGCCCTAAATATACAAGACTCCACGTCTTTATATTTCTTGGATTTAGGAATCCACGCCCTAATTTCCATGCTTTCTCATCTACTGTGCTTTGAAACTCCGTGTTTCTCCTTATGGTACTGATTGTGAGCTTTTACCCATTTGATGGTTTGTTGGTAAGGCCTTGTTCAAAGACCTGACACATCACAATCTCATAGATCAAAGGAATCATTTGAATTTCATAATGAAATTAACTTAATAACATTTTACCAAGAATGGTGCATGACTTCCACAGTCATTTAGGCTTTGAAGAAATGACTTCCACAGGCGTTCATAATTGAACATCCTTGTTGGAAAAGGACCAGGCCCCCTACCACATCCTGACAGTACAAGGTTAGACATATATATAATCATACAAGTTATGTATTATCCATAAATCATAATTTAACCATATGTTCCACATAACCATGAGCATCCATGGATCTATGTGTCCCAATCCTGGATCACCATCCATGTCATACACCTATGTCAAAACTAGGATATAGAAAGAGAAAACATAGCTAATATGCTCTTATCCAAAATCACTTCGTATACACAAAACCATATATATTATCATAACCATACAACAACCAGGTGACCCAAACCATATATATTATCATAACCATACAGCAATCATGTACATAAGTCTATCATGCATAATAATATATCATTATATCAAAATCACCCTCTCTAAGTGTCATCAATGTTATCTATAGAAATTTACTAATACTGATGTATTACCGGATCCTCCTGATCTCACAATATTTATCTTCTTGCAAAATACAGAATCCTTCCACTGTTAAACTTGCGGAAATTTAAAACTCAATTGCAAACACATGTGAATAAATTCAATCGCATATAACACAGTTGTTTAACGGGAAAGATTAAATCTAAAAACCCCAACTATCATATATTATGTATATCAATGGAATCATGTAATAATCTCATACAAAGCTTAGTACATCAAGCTCTCAGTACAATGTAGATTCATTACACATTTTCATGCAGAAATTTGCATCTCTATGCACCAATTTCTTGCCTCCTGACAGCCTGCCTCCACTATGCAATCCCTGCTGAAGAATACCCTTGAATGAATTCGAAATTGGCCTTGCCTTGACTGCGCAATCCTCATTGGCAACTCCAATGTGTGTCAGATGCATTGAATGCATCACTATAGTCACAACGGATAGTCCATCTCACCCTTTCACCTATCTCTCCACTGGGTCTCCACTGGAATTGACATGCATTGTAGTTAACTATTGTATCTGTTCAGTTGTTAGTGAGTTAGTAGTTGTGAATTAATTAAATAATTAATTCACTTAACTCTCACTAGTGTATCTTTCAGTTAGACTAGATACAACTAGCTCAACTGAGTTTAACTCCATTAACTGAGTTAAACTAAATAACAACTACTGTAACTACTCTTCCAACTCTGTCATAACTTTTCCACTTCAATTCTAACTGAGTCATCCCTGCATGAGCTACCAACCACCCTATGAATTGCATAATTTTTTCAGCCCACTGATTTGCAAAATCTTTTCACTGAAATAAAGTGCTCCAAGAGAATAAGTTGTTGTTTATTGTCAGATTATTATTAAGAGCTAATAATAATCAACATGCATCTATTTTTAGATTGACGATCTATAAATAGACTTCGCCCAATATTCTAAAAATAGAATTTCATTTATTTTTCACATTTGACCAACCATCTACAAATATCATCCTGCAACTTATAGAATATGCTCACCATGTCTAAAAATAGACATACACCTAAAAATAGCTTGCGGGCCCCACTTAGTGAAGGTGCTTACTTTTCACGAAGCTCATAATCTTGTTGAATCTCAACATTATGGCACCAAGAAGGGACACCACAGCTATGCCAAGGATGGTCTATTCCAGAGTTTAAAGAAAATTTTGAGCACTGCGGTTCAAAGGCAAGTAAGGTAGGAGTGGCCCTTTTGTTTTTTTAGCCTACTCAAAAAAGTGAACAAGAATCAATCATGTAGCCATTTACTTGATTGGATGCATTGGAGAAAGGAGTTCACTTAGTGTATATATTATCTCCAAGTTAGATTTGGGTAACTAGGTGTGAAAATAAGCTCAGCACTCTGAGCATCTTTCAAATCTTAGTTTTATATTGCTCTCATTTTCAGATCAGTATGTTTCAGACTTCAGTTCTAGCTTATTTTTGGTTTCACCATTCAACTTTTCAAGGTGCAGCAGTATTTTTAGCTTGATGGATTGCAATGGATAAGTTCAATTGTAGTTTCAGTTCATATTTGTAGGTTTAACCCTGTACAGAAATTATCTGCAAATGAATCTTAAAACAGAAAATAAACAATAGCGAGAGCATAAAACATAAAACAAATAAACATAGAGATTTTCCCTTGGATCCCAAATCGGGACGACCAGCTTGATTTTTCATTACATTCCTTTTAGTGTTACAACACACATATATACATGCCGAAGCATACATAAACCCCAATCCATTAACCCTGGATTAGAACATAACCGTAGTTCCCTTGACCAGATCTACAAAATACCAGGGGCCGAAAACTATCATGCCCCAAAACCATGTGCAAACCCATGCACAAAACCATGGGCGGAATGCCTTTTTTGACAAGGACCCGGACCAAAAAATTTTACCGGGGCGTTGCCCGGTTCCCAGAAGCAGTATCGGCCCCATTTACCCCCCCCCCCCCTCACGCATGACTAGTCGTGAAATGTGATTAGTCATGAAAATAATATAACACAAACCCAACATTCTCCCACTTTTTGTTTTCTTTCCGCAAGGGGCCATAGGAGAGCTAAGTCATTAGCCTAGCTTTGCAACACCCATTTTTTCTCTACACCAAGAGAACCTCTAAGTTCTCACAGACTTTGTCAATGCATCTGCAACATTCTTCAAAGTGTCCACCTTTACCAACAACACCCTTTTAGCCTCAACCATATCTCTCACAAAGTGATATTGAACATCAATGTGCTTTGTCCTTGAATGATAAGCAGGGTTCTTAGCCAAGAAAATTGCACTTTGGCTATCACAGTCCTATTGGTACTCGCTGCATGAACTGTATACTTGAACACAATCTCTTGCCAGCAAAGCTGCTTCCTTGCTTGCCGCAGGTAGTTGCCATGTCTTGCCTCTGCACATGAAAGAGCCACTACAGAATGTCTTTTACTCATCCAAATGACTGCACCTCCAAATAGGCTAAACATATACCCACTTGTAGATCTTCTTTGGTCCAGATATCCAACCCAGTCTGTATCAACAAAACCACGGATGTCCAAAACTCTATCCAATCTTTGTATTCCCTGGTAGCACAAAACATAATCACTAGTGCCACACAAATATATGAAAAACCCGCTTGAATGATGTCCAATGCTCCTTCCCTAGTTTTGACATAAACCTGCTCAATACTCCCATTTGCATGTACGATATCCCCGTCTAAATGGGGCTTCATTGCATACATCGGGCTACCTTTGCGTTCCATATGGAACATGAGACATATCTCTCTTATTATGGCTGGTCTTTGGACCTTATTGGGTGAAAAATAAATTTGTACCTGGGAATTAAGACTCTGGACACCTCCACTGCAGAACTATCTCTATATGGTCTAGTACACTTCCTCTTGGGCAACCACTGTCTTCCTCTGCATTCTGTTTTCTTTAATGTATTTGGTCACCATGACTGCATAACACAGTGTTTTAGGCCTTGGATAACTCACTGTGTTTTCAATCAGCAACATATCATCCACATACAAGACCAAATAAATAACATGGTCACCAATTAATTTAAAATAAACACAATGATCCTCCTTGCTTCTGGTGAAGCCAAGTCCCCGTATATAGGTATCAAAATTCTGATACCACATCCTTGGTGATTGTTTTATCCCATTCAGACTTCTTTAACCTGCATACCAGCTCTTTCTTCCCCTTCACCATAAAGCCTTCATGTTGTTTCATGTAGATCTCCTCTTCTAGATCCCCATGAAGAAATATTGTCATCACATCCATCTTTTCTACCTCAAAATGAAATGCAGCAGCAACAGATAAAAATAATCTAATAGAAGTAACTTTGGCAAAAGGAGAAAAAATATCACCAAAATCAATTCCCGGCACCTGGGAATAACCTTTTGCTACCAACCGAGCTTTGTATTTCTCCACCTTTCCTTCTACATTCATCTTCTCCGTAAACACCCATTTGCTCCCGATGAGCTTCCTTCCAGGCGGCAACTCCACCAGATCCCATGCCTCATTTTTATGCAAGGATGCCATTTCATCAACCATGGCCTCCTTCCAGAGTTTTCCATCCTTTGACTCTACTACCTCCCTGATGGTTCTGGGATCATCATCAGTTATAGTTAAAGCAAAATTTGAATAGAAAGTAGATGGACTATACCTTTCTGGTTGTCTTCTTTCCCGAAATGATCTTCTAACAACTAGAGTTTGCGGCTCTTCCTCTTCTAAGTCTTCTTCTGTTGTAGAGTCTGATTCATCCTCCTTTAGCTCAAACTATATCTTCTCAGGTTCCTTTGGTAGGACTTCATGTTTAACAATATCTTTCACCTCTCTAAACACCACATCTCGGTTGTACACAACCTTCCTTGTTTTCGGGTTCCAAAGCTTGTAACCCTTTAAACCATCCTTATACCCTATAAAGATGCACCGTTCAGATTTATTATCCAACTTTCTCCTTTTCTCCTTTGGAAGATGTACATATGCATCACATCCAAATACCCTCAAATGTGAAAGAGAGGGTTTCTTACTAGTTCATACCTCATGTGAAGTCTTATCCTCCAATGCTGATGAAAGTGATATGTTAACCAAGTAACAAGCAGTCTCCACTGCCTCTACCCAGAATTCTTGTCCTAACCCGGTATCACTGAGCATGCTTCTTGCCTTTTCCATCAGCGTTCTGTTCATTCTTCCTGCAACTCCGTTTTTCTGAGGTGTTTATGGAGTATTATTCTACCGTGCTATACCACACTTCTTACAGAACTCTTCAGATTCCTTCTTGCAAAACTCCCCACCATTATCTATCCTCAACACCTTTATCTTCTTCTTTGTCTGGTTTTCCACCAGAGCCTTAAATTATTTAAATCTGTCAAAGACTTCAGATTTCTTCCTCAAGAAATATATCCATGTATTCCTTGAGAAGTCATCTATGAATGAAACAAAGTACACAAAATTACCGAGTGATGGAACCGACACAGGTCCAAACACATCACTGTGCACAAGCTCTAATATCTTGCTCGCCCTCTTAACACCAGAAGGAAAACTCACCCGATTCTGCTTCCCATATACACAATGTTCACAGAAATCAAAATCCAGAGAGCTATTAGACATACCTTCTACCATACCATTTCCATTCAGTATTCGAAGGCCCTTCTCTCCAATATGTCCAAGCCTTTGATGCCATAGCATGGTCTTTTCTCTAGAGACCGCTAGGCTTTCCGCTCCACTTTCGGGAACCACAGAACTGTTGCACCCATCAATAACAGTGCTGCCCTAAAGCTTGTACAGAGTTCCAATGCGAAATCCCAGCATTAATACCAGTGCTCCCCGAACCATCTTACAGGTATCTTTCTTGAACATTGTTTTTTACACCTGCATCATCCATATTGCTTACAGAAATCAGATTTCTAGCTAATGCAGGAATGTGCAGAACACTAGGAAGTGTTCTAATCCTTCCACCTTGCAGCTTCAGCTTGGCTTTTCCACGTCCGACGATTCTGGCCTTCCTATCATCACCTAAGAAGACATCACTGCCATCATATTTCTCATACTCGTAGAACCACTCCCTATGAGGAGTGAAGTGAAAGGATTCACCCGAGTCAATCAACCATGACTCATGATCTACATGTGTATTTGATGAAGAAGCCAAATACACATCCCCACCTTCATCCGAGGTGGTTTTTACCTTTTCAGAAGGAGCATCATCAGATCCCTTTCCTTTCTCAAGATCTTTTGATTTGCAGTCCTTTTTGTAGTGCCCCTCCTTTCCGCATTTCCAGCACACCTTTACAAACTTTCCATGAGATTTAGATCTCCCTTTAGATTTAAATCTCCCACTCGAAAACTTATTCTTATTTCTGTTCTGGGACCTTCCTCGTACAGATAAGGTATCTCCATTCTGACCCTCCATATTTCTCCGTCTCATTTCCTCTGACAGCAAGGCTGAGACAATGTCATCAAAATTCAAGGTAGTTGTATTGCTACCTATTGCGATAACCAGACTGTCCCACGAGTCTTCTAGAGAACACAAAAAACTGATGCACTTATCTTCATCTAAGATTTTAATATCAACAGATGACAGCTGACTTACCACCGTATTGAAGGCGTTCAGATGCTCTGTCACCGAGTCTCCATCCTTCATCCTCAGGTTATACAGCTTTTTTCCGCAGGAACAATTTATTCACCAGAGACTTAGATTGGTACAAAGTCCCAAATTTGTCCCACAAGGTCTTCACCGTAGCTTCCCCAGATACATTCAACAATACTGAATCTGAGACACACAACCGTATTGTGCACTTTGCCTTCTGATCCAGTTTCTTCCAGTCTTCATCTAACATTGTTGTTGGTTTAGTACCTGGATCTACCGTGATCCACTAGTCCTTATCCACCAGCAAATCCTCCATCTTGAGCTTCCACAACTCAAAAATCTGACCATTAAATCTCTCAATCTCTATCATTCGGCCACTCTCCATCTTCTTTCACTGCAAGAATTGATCCCACGAAATATCCCACTGAACAGGGTCTACCTTAGGCCCGAGAAAAAAACCCCTCAGCAACAAAGGCGTCCTCTTGAAGCCGAAAATACTCTGATACCAAATGTAGGTTTTAACCCTGTACAGAAATTATCTGCAAACGAATCTTAAAACAGAAAATAAACAATAGCGAGAGCATAAAACACAAAACAGATAAACACAGAGATTCTCCCCTGGATCCCAAATCAGGATGACCAGCTTGATTTTTCATTATATTCATTTTAGTGTTACAACACATATATATACATGCCGAAGCATACATAAACCCCAATCCATTAACCCTAGATTAGAACATAACCGTAGTTCCCTTGACCGGGTCTACAAAATACCAGGAGCCGAACACCATCATGCCCCAAAACCATGGGCGAGTTCGCCCACCGGAAAATAAGGACCAAAAAAAATTTCTGGGGCGTTTCCCTGGACCCTGACAAGGGGGGCTACTGCCCCCCCTGTGACCCTCCCCCCGTACATTTCCCCCAGCGCAATGTACAGGGGGGGCTATCACCCCCCCTGTTACGCCCCCACGCATGACTAGTCATGGAAATAATATAACACAAACCCAACAAGATTTCAGTATGCTAATAAGTTGGTTGACCATGCATGTGATCGATTTTTATCAATCAAAGTCAGGAGGAACAATCAGCTAGTTTTCAGTCACCAGGTTGCCTGACAGATAAAGATACAAGTTGTGCGATCAACCCAATGGATCGGGCCACTAGTCTATGGTGTTCTTGACACCTCCTGAAGGAGCTTCCATCCCCAGCTGGAGCCACTGTTAGACCCTCGTATTTCACAGTATCACCAAGTCACTGATTATTTTCTCTTTGCAAATTTTTCATACTTTACATGGATGTCAATATTCAAAATATTTTCCAAAGCAAGAATCAAAGAAAGCAGTAGAGAGGCAAGGAGCATCATTAGACCATTAGGTAAGACAAAAGAAGAAAAGAAAGAAGTTAAGGCATAAAAACAACAAGAGAAGAGTCTTGAACGAGATTGGGTCTAGTCAAGAACACTAAAGCAGGTCAAGTCGTGAACGCAGGGCAAGTATTCTACGAAAAACTAAGAAATGAACGGGCGCAACAAAAGAAACAAGGTCGGAAAACCACAGTAAGGGATCAATGAGGACCGTTTGATCTAAGCAATGATCAACGACAGAGATTCAATCGAAATCGTAGATCGCAAGTTTTACAGGATGGGCGCAAGGGTAAATGTTAAAGTTAGCGAAATGTGATTTGTGATGAAATGGGACCCAATCACCCGCCATACTTTCATTTCATTCCATTTCCCTTTTATTTCATTACCATACATCCAAATCACTTTTCACATCAGCCAAATCGCAAAGTTTTTCAATTTCCTTATCTTACAAACCTTTCAAAATGCGATTTGCGATGAATTGGGACCCATTCACCGAGGCGCGCAAATAAGCCTTATCTATTTCCCGCGCTTCGCACTTCGCATCTTTCAGAGTTTACTCCCCCGTGCATTATAGCTAAACCTTAAGATTTGCGATTACGATGCAGTCGGATCCACCTTCCCTCCACGTTACCCCCCACTTCGCATCACATCGTCGTTCCTTTTCTTATATCGTAAATTGAAAAACTTGCGAAATGTGATGTTATCGTGGATGCGATACGGATCCAAGTTAAAATATAAAGGTTTTCAGATTTGGTATATTGATTTTTTACGTTGTTTTACTTATAAAAAGGGTTAAAACATGGCACAAAGGATTTTGGTAGAAAAAGACACCAAGGGTCAAGTCGGGCAAGGCGTTTTTACAAAGATTGTTATGTTATAACGACACAAACGGAAAAGGCCGCAAAGCACATCAACACAGTCACTAATCAATGTAAAGTAGCGAGCCCTGCACCAAACTTAATTACCCAGTGCCAATCTTTTGAAAAGTAGGGCCAGATGTCAGAGCCATCATTCGTTGCCTCTTTGGGATCATCGCATGCCACCTTCAAGCCTACTTTTGATTTACGAAGAGCCACATGAGTTTTGCATTCTTGAAGAGTTACCAAAATTAATTCCACAGGAAATGTTTTGTTAGATATTTTCTTTGTTTGAGCCTTGCATGGCCATACTTGTTTAGTTTTTAGTTGTTTGTAATAAATGAATTTTTCCAAAGTAGATTGGGGAAACCAACTCAAGTTTTCGTTAAATACTGCTTGAATTTTCATAATCAAGGGTTGGAAAATTGGTCCTCGTTGAATCTTGCATTGTAAGAAGTATTGGAACTTCATAAATGTTTGAGCTAGGCATCAATAATAAGATACCGTTCACAAGATTCTTGAGCTATGGTAATAGTGTTGTTTTTCCTCTGTATTAATGTTTTCCTCTGTCTTTTCATGCTATGCGTCAATTTATTTGATTTCAAAACAGAAAATTTAGATTAAGATTTCCTAAAAGAGCACCTTAATTCTGTTTGTGTTTGTTATCTTAATATTTTCCTCTGAGACTTGAATGCAGAATTCAGAGATGGTCTGCTTTGCATTTAAGTTGAACCTTAATCTCCTTCTCCCATCTCATATTCACACTGTTATTAAGATCCAGTCTGCATAGTTAGCTTGCCATGTGAATGCCCTTGAAAAGTTGATGCACAATTCGGAATTTTATGACTCCATAGCCTACTGGATTAAGTTTTACAGCTCTGTCTATCCAACCACCCAATCAATCAAACAAACAACCCTCATTTTTATAACTAGCTTAATATCAACATTTATAATTATCAAGCTATATCATAAAAATAGATAGAGCCCTCTCTGAGTCTAGGAAGGCTAGGTCCTAGAATCCAAAGTGGTTTGATGTTGTCCTCTGTCATTTTTTCTTGCCAATATTACAAATTACGGAGTGATAACATAATCAACAAAATAAGGGATCATGATTTTTTCGATAGATCAATGTGGCAAAATCATAATCCTAACCTTATTTTTCCTGACACCACATATGATTTTGCAGGTTACAAAGGATTATGGTGGGATGTACTATGCAAAGAGAAATTAAATGAAACCCATTACACATTAATCAAATTTGGACCCAATTTCATTGCACATCTCCTTCATCAACCCCAATGGCTCTAAGAATGGTGGCCATGGTTAGGATTAAATAAAACTGCTATGGATCCAAGGAAATTCACATTTGACTTTGTAGATGAATGTATAGAGCATATGGACTGCCATGAAACTCCTTATTTAGTTCTCAGAGATCATGACCAGTATTCTGAGAATAAGATCCTTGGCTATTTCATGAAGCATCATCGTCAATGGGCCATCATGACAAAAATTAAACACCAAATTGTGTTAGGAAAACCCATGATTGTAAGATGCATCTATATTAAAGTGTTACACCATTTTTGGTCATCTAACATGTTACTATTAGATGGACCTAAGTACACCATGTAAGACCAATTTTACCCTAAGTAAATTGCTTTCACTATGAAAAATAACTTAGTAAACCACCTCTATTAAGTTGTTTATGGTCTAAACAGGAAACCCCGTGAGGAAATATTAAATAAATCTACATTTTTTTTATTTTCCTCAAGGAATAATTAGTTAAACAACAGTTTAATTAATATTCCTGGTTATATTTAACCCAAAACAGGAAAATTAATTAGATAAATCATAATTTATCTTATTATTTTCTAGGAACAATTATTTAAACCTTATTTAAATAATATTCCTTGTTAAATATGACTAAATCATTTATAAATAATTAAATAAATCATTATTTATTTGATTATCACTCAACCACATCCTTAAAATGATAAATAAATCATTTATTTATTTATTATTTACAAATAAAGGAATTTGACCCAAGTCAAATTATTTTTCCCTCCAACAAATATAATAAAATATTCCATAAAATTTGGATCTTGATTTGGTTAATAATATTTTAATTATGCACCAATATCTAGACTAACTCAATATTTTGTTATAAATAGAAGGGATTTTCCATTCATTCACTACCTTTTGTTGCCTAAAGATCACTCTGGATCTATACTCTTGGTCTGACTTTGATCCACCATCATTGTCATATTTTGCTACTATTTTTCTTGTGAGCTCCCTTTGAGTTCCATTTTTGTATGGGTTTTCTACACCATCAAGAGAGAGAGATTTCAGATCTGAAGTGTTGAGGACTTACAAGAACCCATCCCATTGAAGAGAAATGGTAACATCCTTCTATGTTTTCCTCCCAGGTGCCATTAATACAAAATTCATTCAACATATTTTTGTCTTGTCTATTGGATGCATGGAGCAACTCTTGTTTTTATTTATTGCTTAATGTCTTTTAATGCATAGATCTACATTTTTGTAGCATTTATCTTTGTCACCTAATTGAAAATCTAAAGATATTGGAAGCCATCTTTGCTGTTAGGGCTGTTTGTTATGCACAACTAAAGTGGTTTTTTTTCGTACACTTGCGATTAAGATTCATACTAACAACTGGCGACTCCACACAGGTTTACGATTACGACCGTTGCATTTTTCAATCCCCGCATATCCAGCTACTTCAAACCCTAGGATTTCTCTTCAGCTTCTTGTTTGGCTTTTCTTGATGTTGTTTTTAACCTATAAAACCCTAAAACATTAAAAATTCTAACTTCAGTTTGTTTTCGGACCTATTGCGCGGGTGATCGGCATCAGCCGCAACTGAGACGACGCATTCTTCTGAAATCTGCCCCCGAGAGTGCCGAAAGTGTAGGTCACACTTTTTGGGCCAAAAACTACGACCTAAACCTTCAAAGCGTAGAAAAAAAGCCAGAACCTGCAACCTGTGCAAAAATTGGGTCAGAAACTACGACCTGGACTTTTTGTGAGAGTTTTTCTGAAAGTTTTTTGGGTTTGTCCGGGCCTCTATTCAGGCTTTTCTGACCTCCATCTCCGCCTGTTTTGGTCTTGTGCTTGTTCTGTTTTACTCAACTAAGTGGCAACCTAGCCCCCTAGGGCTTCAGTACCCTCCACCTTTGGTGGAATATTTTTAGCTACTGCAGGTTGTCTGAAATTTCAGTGTGTTCAGCCATTTTTCAAATTTGATACCTTACCTTTAGATCTACTTCAGATTGGTTATTTATCCATCCAAAACACCTCCTTTAATTTTGTTTGGGTTTTCCTCTAGGGTCCCCTTCACTTCCCTCCAAGATATAGCCTTTTGCCACCTCATTTACAGCAATCTTTCCTCTGATTTTTTGTTGTTTTCTACCCCTATTTCTAGCAAATTTTACCTTTAGATCCCTATCCCTCCTGACCTTAGATCTATTAGCTATTTTGGTGTGTTTTGACTATATTTTTTCCCACCTATAGACTAGTTGTTGAGACGCCCGCCTCCTTGGGTTTATATTAATGCGTTATTAGCTGTTTATTTTCTGTTATTTCAGTTTCATATACTGTTATCTGCAGGTTTATTTATAGTTATACAACACACTTTTTCTTTTTCTCTACAAACGTCTGGGTTTAAAAATTAAAATTTACACACTTTACACACACACCCTAAGTGAAGAAGAGCTTGGTTAACACCGCCAAGCAAAGACTTTAAAACATCAAAATCAATTGATCCTGCACCTCTCTATCATTGTTTCGACATTGTAATCAGTTGATCCTACACCTCCTTGCCCTTGTTGGTCTCTCTTCCCTTTGTGTCGTGTTTGTGTCGTCATCATTGCGCCACTAAGGTGTTTATCCTGGAGAATTCTTGGCCTTCATCCTCAGTTTCTGGTAGGAAGACTTACTCCTCCATGTAGGATTCGAGTTAGTCCTCCACCGAGTCCGCACTCCGACTCTTCTTCTGGTTCATTGGGTTCTCCTTATAGTTCCGCCCGCAATTCTCCCCCTGTCACCTTCACTATGTCTGGTTCAGGACCCAACGCTGGTGGTAGTCCCAGCCCTAATGCCGGGAATACTACTAGTGGGACCGCAATAGGAACTACCCCGACTGCTCCCTTGCTCCCCTATATGGCAGGCCTTAGTCTTCCCAATTTTTACTAGTTGATAAATGACCCTATACGCCATGATGTGGGTTGGCCTGCTATGCCAACCAAGATCCCTTCCAAAATCCCCAAGTTCGAAGGTATTGCTAGAGAATATCCTACTAACCATGTTCGATCTTTCCACATGTGGTGTTCGTCTAAATCCATTACCAATGACTCTATTCGTCTTCGGTTGTTCCAACGTACACTTACTGGTGAAGCTTCTAAGTGTTATGTTGATCAGGCCTCATCCTCTCATACCACCTTTGCGACTCTTGCCTGGCTTTCCTATCTTATTTCCAGCTTCCCCTTCGTTATGACACTGGTACCGAACTTTTGACTTCTTTCCATCAATCATCTGTGACCCGCCTATCCAATCATGTCTAGGAATGGTGGAGAAGAAAGAGCCTATGTCAAGCCCCTACCTTCGAAGACCGTGTCTACGTGGACTGGTTCCTTAGATCTCTCTTGCCTGCTATTGGAAAATATGTTACATCGCGTTTCCCTCAAATCAAAGAAGCCACTCTCCAAATTGCATTAAAATATTACATGTTCTACGCTCAGTCTAGTTATGTTTATACCGTTCTACCTGATCTTCCTAGACTCGGTAGTGCCAACGCACCGAGGGCATCTCATGTCGCCGATGGTATTGTTGGAGCTGTCTCTCATCCATACGCTCAGCCTCCCATGGGCTATGGTTTTCCTCAAGGAGGGGCCAACACCTCTTGCACTTTTCCCCCTCCCGGTAGCATGTATCCAGGATATGGCATGCCTCCTCCTTTTTCCCAACCTCCTGTTTACCACACTGTTACCCAACCTCATTATTATTCGTATCCGCAGCCTGGTGCTCCAGCTCCTCTAGCATTAGCACCTTTGCCTCCCTTGCCTTCTCAACCCCCACAACAGTAGCCACCGCCCCCTCAGGGGCAGGTGTATGCACAACATGACGCGACTAATCCTCCTCCTTCCAAAAAGAAGAGGAAAGGCACTCAAAATCAATCTTCCCCTGGTAATCCTGGACCTAATCCTCAAAGTAATGCTTTTAACACTGCTGACCAGCAACAGGGCACTCAGCCCAAGCAAGACAGGCATGTTCGCACGGATAAGCCTTGTTGATGTTGTGGTGTTTTTGGTCATTACACACATGATTTTCCTCTTCTACCATAGATGCTGTAGATTTGGGAGTCTCAAGCAGTATTTCGAGCACAACAAGCCTCCCCTTCCATCCCTCCCAGTCCTGCGCCTAGTTAATCGGCTGTGTTTACTAATCCTTTCCCTCAACAAGGATTTATGGCTACCCAACCACCTGAAGGTCAGGCAGCCACTCAACCTCCTCCATCTAGTACCCCCGATTACCAGATTCTGATGATGAACTCTGACCAACCTATAATCGTTGACCTCAACCTTCAGACTCGATCCCATCAGTACAACAAGCCTCCTGCGATGTCTATCCTCGAGATCCCATCTTCAGGTCCTACAGAGCCTCTTTTGACAACCAATGGTCCTTTGCAGATCCCTCAGCATAAGGCAGATTTTCATACCAATATCCCTAAGGGACCATTACGTCGAAACGCTGCTTCTGGCAAAGCTTCCCATTCATATAGTATAGTAGTCGATTTGGTGCAATCTCCTGTTGCCATTTCAATGCTGGAACTTTTCCAGTTGTGCCCTTCACAACGAAAAGCTCTACTATCTACCATGGGCACTGTAGATCCTTCAAATGATCGCTTGATCGCCTTCAAGGCTGACCAGTCAGAACATCCTCCTCTTCCTGCTTCTTCCGCCTTCCAAATCCCAGTCAAAATCTGGAACGCCAACATTTCCCGGTGTATCATTGATGAGGGGGCATCCACCTGTGTGATGTCCGCTTTGGTTTGGAAGCAAATCGGATCACCTGAGTTGGTTCCTTCCACGATCACTCTTCGAGTGTGGGATGGCCACGCCTCCCAACCCATTAGCATGTTCTGCAATTGTCCTATTACTCTTGTGGGAAAGACTGTTTGCGTTGACGTAGAAGTCATTGATGCCCCCTGAGATTACAACATTCTATTGGGTCGTAGCTACACCTATGTGATTTCTATTGTCCCATCTGCATTCCATCGCAAGATTTCCTTCCCTCATAACGGAAATATAGCCACCATTGACCAGTTGACATCTTACGAACTGAAGTCTCATACCTCCCCTGAGTCCATCATCTCTTCGATGGCCAATAAGCAAACCGTCGATCCTTTGACCAGTGTCTCACCTGGAGTCTACAAAGACTCCTCTTTTCTTGGTACATTCCCTGGTCTTCCTCCTCCTATCTCTGATCCCAACTCATCGAATGTTTGCATGATGCAATCGTCTCGGGCTGCCCTCAAGTGGCCCGCTTCGGCTAGTCAGCAGCCTCGCCATCCGCAACCTACTCCTAGTCATTTGATTCAGCTTTCTAGACCCCCTGCTCCTAGCCCTTCAGCTAAATATGGTATTCATGGGCCTCTTTATCCTCCTGGAACGGTTCCTCCAGGCCTTAACCATCTTGGAGCCATCCTGCCTGGCCATTACCCCTCCGGTCAGATACCTTTCCTAGCTCCCCGTCCTGGAGTGTACACGGTACCTGTCATGGCTACCGTCTCTCTTCCTAACCTGACCCTGGGTATTCCCGTCTGGTACCTTGATCCCCCAGCCGCTACCCCGCCTGGTCAACCCAAACCTTATCTTGCTTTGACCCTAGTTCAATCAGTCCCCATGACTTCTCTTGCTGCTACAACGTCTCCACCACCTCAACAGGAACCTTCTCCTGCTGCGACAGCTTCGGGTAAGAAGGGAAAAGCTCGCAAGAGGGCCTCCAAGGACAAGGCTGCCCCGACTGACCCTGCTCCTCCTCCGCCTCCAAAGCCCTGTGCTTTGTGTGATGTCTTTGGTCATGCCACCCATACTTGTCCCGAACTGCCCTGTATCAAGCCCATGGTTAATGTTGTGTTTCCTAAGTCTACGGTCCTTGAAGCCTCTGTTTCTTCCTCGACTGCAACCAATAACCCTAAGACTATTCACACCAATCAACCTTATGCTTTTTGTGATCTTCATGGCCATTATTCTCACCATTTTCCCTGCCTTACGCATTACCGCGCCTATTTGGAGGTAGTCCGAGAGTACGAGATTGAACATAACCAGTACGCCTCTCCCGTTCTTGTGCAGTGTGCTTCAGGCCAGCCTGAGGATTTACCCACTCCCATTGACATTCCTCCTCCTACTGTCGAGATGACGGAGCCTGCTACCACCATCCTCTACCTATCATCATCCATGAGACCCTAGGTGGAAGCTCCCTCTGAATCTTTCCCTGTTGTTTCGCTCGACCTCCCTTTAGCGATCACCCTAGGCTCAACATCGGTAGATCCTTTATCTACTTGCTATTCCGTCATCCCTCATGACGATGCACATGTGAACCTTTCTTTTCATGATGATGAGTCAGGTAACTTCGCCGTGTCATGTGGTCTCCCTTCCTCCAGTTATTCCATCTTCTATTATGATGATGACATCATGGAAGCCTTGTCCACCCCTGACCTCATCTTTCCCGCCCATAAGCGGGATGGCACCATCCGTGTCTATGGTGACTTTCGAGGCCTGAGCACATGCTACACCTCTAGTAGCTCCCACACACTACCTACTCGTCAGTGTGTGAGTAGTAGACATCTTACCCAGATCACTCCCTCTCGCAGTGTTTGTTCGATCTCTAATTTGAAGTCAGGTTGCCAGCATTGTTCATCATCCTCCCATTTTTTTTCTTGTGGCACTTTTGAAATGGACCTCCCATCCACACCTTATATAGGTTATGCCAACGGTGCAAGTCGCTACTCCCGAAATCTAGCCTTGGCAGGTTGGGCCATCTTTACCCCCTTGCATTCGCTTGTTCTCTCGAACGGTGTATGCATTGGTACTGCTATCGATAATCAGGCTGAATATGATGCAGTGATAGGTTTATTAGCCAATTCCCTTTCCCATCGCATCCTCAACCTTCATGTTTGTTTAGATTCCCTGCTTCTTGTCATGCAATTGAATGGTGTTTATCGTGTGCATAATCCTATCCTTTTTAGAAGATATTTATGAGTGAAGCTTTTCATGCATGGATTTGAAATCATTACATTCAGTCATGTACTTAGAGCACAAAATCACTATGTAGATAGCATTGCAAACAATATTCTAGATTGGAATTTAGCACATGCATTTAACACAAGACAATAATATAACGTAAACCACCAAAACGATGCATATCCATAATATGTGTCGTATAAAATGTTTTAGAGTCCATCAACTTTGATACATATGACATGCCCATAGCATGTTACAAAAAACAAAAATGGGGGTACCACCTGCCCCTACACCTAATCACTATGTAGATAGCATTGCAAACAATATTCTAGATTGGAATTTAGCACATGCATTTAACACAAGACAATAATATAACGTAAACCACCAAAACGATGCATATCCATAATATGTGTCGTATAAAATGTTTTAGAGTCCATCAACTTTGATACATATGACATGCCATTAGCATGTTACAAAACTCAAAAATGGGGGTAACACCTGCCCCTACACCTAATCACTATCTAGAGGATCCCGAGCCAATGGCTCTGCTCCTACAGCTCATAGATCGCGCATCCCCTGTCCGGTCATCGCCATGCGCTGCATGACCCCTCGCCACTCCGAGGGTAGACCAATACATGGCTCTATGTACTAGTCATCCAAGTCTTGCCAGCCACACTCTGAAACACCGGTCAGAAGCCTCTCACATCTACGACGGATGTCCTCTAGGAGGGTTGTTGCATCCTCATTTTGCGGCGCTCTCGATCCACTACGTCCTGCAGCACCTGATACTACAGGTCGTCCCATATACCGGCCTATTTTACAGGTGTTGTATTTTCATACCAAAAGTGAAAGAATCAGTACCATATACAATATTCTGAAACTTTACAATGCACTTAAAAGATTATCAATTTGTCACTTACCATCGGGCCCCCATACTCGACCAGGCGGCAGTGGCAAGTCTAGGTCCCCATGATAACTCATCCCACTATAGGGATAGTTGTCTGTGTACAATGACATTTGATCCCAAAGAGAAAAAAACTCGGGTCGGATCACCCGTCCGACTGCCCCACCTCCTCCTCTGCACAGTAGTTGCCCCCACTGGCGCATCTTGGGCTCTCTCGAGCCCCCATCCTGGAGCTATATACGAGGTCAAAGTGTCAGGATCTTCTCAAAGAAGAGAGAGCACAAAACTGTACCATATGCACAGTCATGGTTCAATTGCCGCTTGCATAGACAACTATCATTTCAATGACGATAGCATCATCTGGGCCCACCCATAGTAGGTCCCACTCAACACACTCTCCATAAGAATCATCTGCCCTCCAATGATGTGGTGGAGTGCCTAGTTTCCGAGGATCTTCAGCACTGCTGTGGCCACAACATGGGTCTCTAACCTCTCTAGATCCCCGATGGGTATCCGTGTCCCTTTGACATGGAGACCTGGTCGACAATGGTGCTCTACAAACTCCATAATGCTCCACCCTCACGGTAACATTGGTTGAGTATTCTCTACCATCCCAAGTGATGGGAGACCAGTCAGAAAATATATATCTTGCACCGTCAACTCAATCTGGTTCCCCTGCACTATAAATACCTCATGGTCTGGATCCTAATAACTGACAATTCAGGCCAACAAGGGCTCTCTTGCTCTCATAAGAGGGTTCTCCACAAACTTCAAAACCCCAAACCTGGCCAATGCACTGAGGACAGCCTAATCTTCCCAGATCTCTAACCATAATGTGCCTAGGTCTCTCTCTCTCCAGTTGATCTGTAATTCTGCCATATCTACACAAAACCATCATATTTGTCAGTATACAAATAGGAAAGACTATATCCAAACATAAAAACCCAGTTCTCAACCAAAAAAAAACACAGGAAAACCCCTCTCTGTTAGGTCGCAATTTTTAGCCCCAATCTTGGTACAGGTCGCAATTTTCTGCCCAAAACCTGCTACTCAGGTCGCAGTTTTTGCCCCAAAAAGTGCGACCCATTTGTGAAGAGGAGCAGGGGTCTATTACTGAGCTTTGGGGACCTTAACTGAACTTTCAATCCATTGAAATGAAAGAGTAGGGCTAGGCCTCTTACCTACAACTGACGGATCTCGATTCCAATGGTCGGTTTGTCTGCTACGCTTTCCGCAAGATTTAGGGCCTTCTCTCCTCTATATATTCACCACAACTCCACTTGCAAATGAGTGAATTTGGAGGGAAAATGCCTTATTAAAAGAGAAACCCCTAATTTTTATTTCGCCTGCAGAGGCCAAACCGTAGCTCAATTTGAAAAATTGTATGTACCATTGGAAAGCTCTCACCAAGTCCTCAAATGGGTATCTGTTGGTTTTTTGTGATTTGATACTTCACCATGACACATTTTTCCCAAGAAGCATCACTTCACCACTCCTCAAAATCGAATTTCTTCACTTGCAACACTTGTACTTGGAGCACCACTTTGCCTCCATACTTGTTCATGCTCGTGTTGATTTTCGTCATGAGTCACCATCTTGTACTCATGTTTTTTATGGTCCCCATCAGACCTTTACTGTGTGGCAGCATCATCGAGTCACCCTTGTTTAGAGCATCCGAGTTGAGTCATCATCGCATCCATGGAGTCTATCCCGAGTCCCTTTGTACCCCGCTATAGTCCTCCATCCTTCATTGCTTAGTTCCTCTCTTCTGTCACACATTATGACCTTTAGTCCCACTATCCCCTATCCCTCATGATATTATGTCAGTCACTGCCAGGTCATCCATGCCCTTTATGCTCTAACAAGGAAATTCGTCCGTCCACTACTCAGTACCCCCCATTTCATCATCATCCCTGGTGTTAGTCTGTCAGTCGCTCTACTATTTTCTCTCTTGCCTTAGTTGAGGATCCCTTATTGCCTCACCTATGGCAAACCTCCTTTTTTCAGCATCAGATCATTCATTCTAGAAGACAGGTCTAGAGGGAAGTGTACCTTGGTTCCAGCTTCCACTCTTGTTCGGTTCTTCGGATCAGGAAAAGGGACTCCTTATAACCCTTTGACTTAATTGTTTCTCAGCTCCATCTCCTTACAGCATGATCGAGATCCGTATACTTCATGGTTCAGTGATGTAGCAGATTGGATCGGTGATTCCTGGGTGTGTGTGAGATGTTTCAACCTTCATGAGGGGGTGGCCCTACATGTAGCCCCCCACATGCCCGGATGACCTCTTCATTACAGCCTTTGATGCAGCTCTGTATATTTGATGATGTCGGCCTGAGCTGCTTGCAATGCCTTTTTTTCGCATGTATCAGTCAAATTTTCAGAGCCCTTTCCTGTTTATAGGGGAATTTGGGTTGTATTTGTATCTCATGTACTCAGATATTATTGTATAAGTTCTGGATGTTATCCCAGGCACAGTATGTATGTGGGATTCATTATCATATTTTTATCTAGCTCATGTTTATTCCAACATGTACTATATAGTTCAGTCCCTTGTTTACTGGACACATTATTCTTTATACTTTGTCTCGGCGGGCATAGGTATGCGTCCCCCGCCGCCTATAGCATAGGTACTCACTCATAAAAGAAACTTGTCGCACCTGTAAGTCTCGCCTCCTCAGGGTCTAGTCCCCTACCGCTTTTGTCTACCTTATATTTCTCTCTCTCTGACTTCCCCTTAGGTGTCTAGTGATTGAGTTCTTACAACGTACTTCGGTCATACGATTAGCTCCTAACGCTCGCACGCTGGGGGGAAATCCGTTACACCATTTTTTGGTCACCTAACATGTTACTATTAAATGGACCTAAGTACACCATGTAAGACCAATTTTACCCTAAGTAAAATTGCTTTCACTATGAAAAATAACTTAGTAAACCACCTTTATTAAGTTGTTTATGGTCTAAATAGGAAACCCCATGAGGAAATATTAAATAAATCTACATTTTTTTTATTCTCCTCAAGGAATAATTAGTTAAACAACAATTTAATTAATATTCATGGTTATATTTAACCCAAAATAGGGAAATTAATTAGATAAATTATTATTTATCTTATTATTTCCTAAGAATAATTATTTAAACCTTATTTAAATAATATTCTTTGTTAAATATGACTAAATCATCCTTAAATAATTAAATAAATCATTATTTATTTGATTATCACTCAAGCACATCCTTAAAATGATAAATAAATCATTTATTTATTTATTATTTACAAATAAAGGGATTTGACCCAAGTCAAATTATTTTTCCCTCCAACAAATATAATAAAATATTCCATAAAAGTTGGATCTTGATTTGGTTAATAATATTTTAATTATGCACATGTATCTAGACTAACTCAATATTTTTTTCTAAATAGAAGGGTTTTTCCATTCATTCACTACCTTTTGTTTCCTAAAGATCACTTTGGATCTATACTCTTGGTCTGACTTTGATCCACCATCATTGTCATATTTTGCTACTATTTTTCTTGTGAGCTCCCTTTGAGTTCCATTTTTGTCTGGGTTTTCTACACCATCAAGAGAGATAGATTTCAGATCTGAAGTGCTAAGGACTTACAAGAACCCATCTCATTGAGGAGAATTGGTAACATCCTTCTATGTTTTCCTCCCAGGTGCCATTAATACAAAATTCATTCAACATATTCTTGTCTTGTCTATTGGATGCATGGAGCAACTCTTGTTTTTATTTACTGCTTAATGTCTTTTAATGCATAGATCTAGATTTTTGCAGCATTTATCTTGGTCATCTAATTGCAGATCTAAAGATATTGGCAGCCATCTTTGCTGTTAGGGTTGTTTTTTATGCACAGCGAAAGTGGTATTTTTTTGCACGCTTGCGATTATGACTCATACTAACATAAAGCATGGGACACTTTAGGCATATTCAATCATTGATTCTGAGGCATAAATATTTTAGGAACATGCTAAAATGATCTTGCAACAAGAACAAGAGATCATAATCAATTCTAGTCACCTGACAATGAGCATGAAAGTTTTTCGTGGGATTTCCGATAAAATCTCCACTGTGTAAATATGTTGTACCATGGGATCCGATAAATCTCCACTATGTAGCTTTTTTGTAAATTTTACTTTTCAAATGAATCTTAAGACTCAGAGCACTTCTCCGACTTTTGATGTGATTTGATCCACATCTCAAGACCATACTAAATCTTTTTACAATAAATTTTGTCGACCAATTTATCCAAGGTTGGTCCCCTTTCATTCCTATATAAGGAGAAGGGTGGAAATTTGGAGCAGGGGCTTCCTTCGATGGAGAAATGAAGCTTGTTCTAGTGCTTTAACCTTTTTGTTCTTCTATCGTGATACATGAACTCCTACAAAAGCCCATACATGAACCTTTGAGTCTTCTCATAAAACACTCTTCCACGGCCTCGTTGCCTTAACGAGCTGACGTCCCTTAACTCTCGACGAACCTCTGATGAATCACAAATGAACCTCTCCTCTCACATAAGTTTAAAAGCTTATAGCAGACATTCAATACTCATAACTTATGCGGAAAGATTTAACACTGAAAACGTCTCTTTTTTATTTCAGAAATGGGTTTTACAATGGTAGAAGAAAATTTATTTTTAGATCTTTCCAGAGATATAATGTAGGGGCATTTACTGGATATGTTATCTTAATACAAGATGAAATCTAGAGGCTACCTGGACCTTTACAGACTCTGTCTTTTAGAACTTACAGAAATTTCTCTACACACACAACATATAGACTCAAATCCTATGGAAGTTCAACCACTTTAGGTTCTAACCAAGGATTTTAGGCCTTGATGTGCAGGCTTCAAAACTTCTGACTTAACTCTAATTGAGAATTTATTCGTGTTGCAAGCAGGTCAAACAGGTGTTCGCAGATGCAAAGCAGGAAGATAATCTCAGACTCCAAACCAAGACAAAGCTCTAGACTCTCTAAAATGCCCCCACTCAATGAGACCTACCCTTCTCCTTATATAGGAATGAAAGGGGACCAGCCTTGGAAAAATTGGCCAATAAACTTTATTGTACAAAGATTCAGTACGGTCTTGAGATGTGGATCAAATCACACCAAAAGTCGGAGAAGTGCTCTAAGTCTCAAGATTCATCCAAAAAGTAAAATTTACGAAAAAGCTACACATTGGATATTTATCGGAATCCCATGGAAACGGTTACATAAAGAGGATCCTATGGTACAACATATTTACACAGTGGATATTTTGTCATAAATCCCACAGAAAATGGTCACGCTCATTGTTAGGTGACTAGACTTGATTATGCTCTCTTGTTCTTGTTGCAAGATCATTTTGGCATGTTCCTAAAGATTTATGCCTTGGAATCAGCGAGTGAATAGGCCTGATGTGTCCCATGCTTTAGTATATATGCGTCTTACAATCATAGGTTTTCCTAACACGGTTTGGTGTTTAATTTTTGTATGATGGCCCATTGATGATGATGCTTCATGAAATAGCCAAGGATCTTATTGTCAGAATATTGATCAAGATCTATGAGAACTAAACAAGGAGTTTCATGGCAATTCATATGCTCTATACATTCATCCACAAAGTCAAAAGTGAACTGCCTTGGATCCATAGCATTTTTATTTAATCCGAACCATGACCACCATTCTTGGAGCCATTGGGGTTGATGAAGGAGGTGTGTGATGAAAGTGGGTCCAAATTTGATTAATGTGTAATGGGTTTCATTTACTTTCTCTCTGCATAGTACATCCCACCATAATATTTTGTAACCTGCAAAATCATATATGGTGTCAGGAAAAATGAGGTTAGGATTACGATTTGGCCACATTAATCTGTCGAAAAAATCAGGATCCCTTGTTCTATTGATTGCTTAATAATTATGAAAAGTATTAGATTTTGAGCTTCCTTTGTTCCAAATTATTTGCAAATCATGGAAGCTTTTTGTTAATGCTTCTTTAGCCAGATGAGAAGAGAGTATGGGATGTTTGTAAATCATGTCATGTATCCATCAACAGGACTTAGGATACACTCTTCGTTTTGGTACTAAATGTTGGATATCAATATGTGGTTGTAGATTTACATCAAGGACTTTAGTATTCCTTAATTGCCAAGTTGGCTTCCACTGCCTGATATAATCAAACCAACAAGTATTATCAGGGATATTTTTGTAGGCTTCAATTTATGCATTAGGATCCCATTCTGTAACAATGACCAACAAATTTTCTGTTTGTTGCAAATTTTCTCTGCTTAAGAAATCCGGTATGCAATTTCTTGACCCTTTGATGTGTTCTACTTGGAAATCAAAGTTTGAAAAAAGTGCTTGCCATCTGGCACACTTTGATTCTCCTAGTTTCTTTATATCCTTTGCCAAGACTTTCTTTACTACCGAAGCATCAGTTCTAAGAAAAAAAAATTATGCACAATATGTATATCGAACTTGTCGATGCAATTCCAGGCAGCCTTTACTTCCTTCTCAATTGTAGAATAATTTTTCTCAGAAGGACTCCATGTTCCTGAAGTAAATTGGACTACTTGTTCTTTTCCATCTTTTTTTTGTTTTAATATTCCACACCATCCCAGGTTACTGGCATCAGATTCAACAATTTTGAACAATTCTTCATCTACTAGGTATAGAATAGGTAAAGTTTTTACCTTGGCTTTTATATTTCTGATTGCAGTAGTGTGTGCCTTTGTCCATGGATTTGGATCCTTTTTCAGTATATGTTTCAGCAGGCTTTTTTTCGCTTGCACACCCTTTATTGAAGTTACTGACATAATTTAAACATCCCAAAAATATTTGTAGTTGTGTTTTGTTTGTAATTCTATTAGGGAATTTATCAACAAATTCCAGGGCATGTTTTTGCAAAGTGATCTGTCCATTTTCAATGGTATGGCCTAGAAATTTTATTTTTGTTCTGAACAATTCTAAAAAATTTCTACTCAAAACCAAACCATTGTTCTTTACCACTTGTATTAATCTATGTACATGCTTCAAGTGTTCTTTAATGCTCTTGGAGAAGATAAGGACATCATCAATGTATAGTATTAACCAATCAAAATAGGGTTTGAAGACTTCATCCATTACCTTTTGAAATTTTGATGGACCATGCTTTAACCCAAATGGCGTAACATTCCACTCATAATGTCCTGAAGGGACACTAAATGCAGTTTTGAATCTGCCTTCTTCTTTGATAGCAACCTGCCAAAATCCAGATTTCATGTCAAACTGAGAAAATATTTTAGCTCCTGCTATTATTCTTATTAGGTTACCCTTATGGGGAATTGGGTAGGTGTAATCTGCTAAAACTGTATTTTGGGGTCTGTAGTTTATGACCAATATAGGAATCCCCCTAATTTGTTCAGAATGCTTACTCATATGGAATCCATAATAGTTCCAGGGACTGTTGGATTCTTTGATGAGCTTGCGCTGCAGAAGGCTAGAAATATCTTTTTGAAAAAGTTTTTTGTATTCATTATTCATCGGGGTTTCTCTACTTTTTCATGGCTTACTCTCATATTCCTCTTTGTAGGTGAATTTTAATTTATATTGTTTCCTATGCCAGAAAGCATTAGTATCTTCTGCACAACATTGTTCTTCCAATTGTTTCTTTAATTCTGCAATTTTTTTCATAAACTTGGGAAATTGAAATTGTTCTTCAATCCTTAGAGAGGATTTAAAGTTTTTCAGTTCTTCTATCTTCTTATGTTTCAGAATTACCTCTTGCATGGCCTAAACCATAGTAGAATATCTTGGTGTTGAGACATATGAAAGAGTAATAGTCTAAAAATATCCTCTATCTTCAGGAACAGAAATAAAGTATCTAGTTGAACCATCAGGCAATCTAGCTGAACCATGTGGTTCTACATTAGCAAGAAAAACATTTCCTAGTATACAATCAACAGGAATATTACCAACTGCAAATTTCAAGCAGATACAATGTTTTTCAAAACAAATTGTAGCCTTAGAAACTTCATATTTGAATTCTTGGGTTCCTAGTCCTATGACTTCTCTATGTGTTGATGTCCAGTATTTTTCTGGAACCAGTGTAGAAATTAGCTGAATAAATCACTTATTCACTGAAGATTAACCTGGTCATATATCAATTTCGAATTGCATACATAACACATAACCTTCTTCTACAATTAATTGTCACATGCGGAAATAACAGAAGCAATCTCTCATCAATTCAATCACACATTAACTCAGTATGTATGGGGAAAGCCTATAGCTGAAAACCCCGCAGCTATTGTGTATATTATAAATGGAGAAATCAAGTAACCAAACAAGTACAATACTCCTCACAAGTACTCAGTACTCTCTCATGAAGTTACTCACAATCTAGCTTGGTTTTGAACAAGTCTCGGGTTCAAAACACACCACTAACTGCCTTGCCTCTATTGCGCAATCATGGCCTGTATATGAAGAGGTTCAAGGTTCGAATCCCCTTGCCTTGATTGCGTAATTGTCATGGAAAATTCCTCCAAGTGTAATGCAAGTCTCATGCAAAACAAATCTACCAACTGATAGCTTTACTCACCCTTTCATCTACCTCTTCCACTGGTCTCCACTGAACTGATCATGCACTGTAGTGAACTGAAGTGTTCTTGAGTTGTCTAATGAGTTAATATTTAGTAAATTAAATATTATTTAATTTACTCCACTCATATCTAGTTGATTAGTTAGTTAACTAATCCCAACTAGTTCAACTAAAACAAACAGAACACAACTCCACTATCTGTCCCGTTAACTCCTCCAAAACTCCTGCCACTGAAGTCTAACCGAAGCCAACCATGCAAGATGACATCAAACCCTAGGAACCACATGATTCCTTGTGTCAGTTGCATGAGCCACCTCCATGACTCAAACTGAAGTGCGCCAAGAGAGTAAACTGCTGTTTATAGTCAAAATATTATTAAGGGTAAATAATATTTGACTTCCATATTTTTAGGAGATCAGTCTAAAAATAGTCTGGGTCCTAAAAAATAGGGTCACATCTATTTTTACCGACATGTCGCATCCATCAAGAATCTCCAAGTAGAATTCCCAAATTATGCTCCGTATGTCTAAAAATAGACATAGTCTAAAAATAGACTTTGCGCCAGAATTTGCCTGCGGGCCCACTTAGTGAAGGCGACTTCATTTCACTAAGCTCCATCATCTTGCTGCATTCTCAACACTCCCTCTCAGCAAGATATGGATTATCTGCAATCCCTATCCTGCCTCTGTGGAATTCGAACTTGCTCCCGGTGAGCGCCTTCGTCAGGATGTCGGCATCCTGATCCTCCGTGGGAACATATGAAAGCATCATGATTCTCCGCTGAACACAATCTCTGATATGATGGTACCTGATGTCGATGTGTTTGGACCTATCATGAAATACTGGATTAGCCGAGAGTTTAATGCAACTCTGGTTATCACAGTAGATCACTGTAGGCTCCAAATGCAACTCGAACAATCCTGCGAGGATCTTCCTCATCCAAATAGCTCGCATGCGCCCAAGCTTGCCGCATGTACTCAAATTTATGCCGAAATGAGTACACTTTACTCGCTCGTCGTAGCTCAGAAACCGCTCGACCCAATGTCGAAACTCCTCCAAGTGTTTCTCCTGGCCTCTGTCACCTCCCTCGCCCACCCGCACCGCTGAAACCAGAAAGCTTCACCCATCCTCCTGTCTGTACCATGAACCATATCCCGATGTGCCTCTGATATAGCGCAATACATGCTTTCCCGCCTTCCAAAAGAGCTTGGTAGGCTTAATCATAGCTTGCGAAAGCTGGTTAACTGCATAGCATATATCGGGTCGTGTATTGACCAGATACATAAGCGACCCCACCAACTGTCGATAGACAGTGGCATCCACTACCTCCGCTGAAGTAGCATCCTCCTTCCTCCAACCACCAGGAAGAGGAGTGTCAACAGGCTTGCAGCCTCGCATGTTGAACCTCTCCAGAATCTCCCGGGCATACTTGCCCTGAGAAACAAACAGTCCTCCGCTGCGCTGCCAAATCTCCAATCCCAGAAAATAATGAAGGATGCCCAAGTCCTTCATCTCAAACTCTCGTGCAAGATCCTCCTTGCATGAAAGTATCAACTGCTCGTCGCTAGTCAAAATCAGATCATCTACATACAGTACGATGATCAACAGCTTCCCCTCCACCACAATCTGGTACAGGTTTGGATCCGCCTCACTCTTGGAGAATCCAAGCCCGGTGAAGTAGCTGTTTATCCGAGTGTACCAAGCACGAGGTGCTTGCTTCAGCCCGTACAGTGCTCTCTTGAGTCGGCACACATGCGACTCACTGCTGAAGATCTCAAAACCTTCAGGCTGCTCTATGTACACCTCCTCCTCAATAACTCCATTGAGGAACGCAGTCTTCACATCCATCCGATGAATGTGCCACCCCATCTGCGCTGAGAGAGCAAGGATCGTCCGTATGGAAGAGTACCTTGCGACAGGTGCAAAAGTCTCCTCATAGTCAATCCCTTCGATCTGTGAGAAGCCACGGGCGACAAATCTCGCCTTGTACTTCTCCACACTCCCGTCAGCCGCCTGCTTCACTTTGTAGATCCATCGCGAACCTACAACCGATTTCCCAACCGGTCTTGGGACAATCTCCCATGCACTGTTCCTGATGATCGAATCATATTCTTCGATCATGGCATCAACCCATGCGGGTTCCTCCACAGCTTCCTCAAAAGAGGATGGCTCTGTCACAACACATCGACTCATAAGAGCCATGTATCCAGTGTACCGATCCGGTGACTGTCTCTGTCTGCGCTGTGCTGTAGGTGGTCCTACAACCTTCTCTGCATCCCGAGCCAGTCGCTCAGCTTCTGTAGTGCGCATGCGCCCTCTGATGGTTGGCGCTGCCTGGGTGGTTTCTTCCACCTCCTGAACCTCCTCTTGTGGCTGATCCACATCCCGAAGCTCCTCCTTAGGAACTAACAGCTCCTCATCTGCATGCAAGTGTGGCTCCCTCTCAAGCGAACACTGCATGGCTTTCTCCTCCTGAAATTTTATATCCCGTCGCACAACAGTCTTGCGACTGTCTGGCACATACACCTGATAGTTATGAGGTGTATCAGTGTACCCCACAAATATTCCAACTTCAGCAGTTGGATCCAGCTTCCTTCTTGCATCCTTCGTCACATGCATGTAGACAAGAGATCCGAAAATCCGCAAATGGGAAATATCAGGCCTCTTGCCAGAATAAGCCTCCTCTGGTGTACTCATGCCAAGAACCTTGTGAGGACAACGGTTCTGCACATACACTGCTGTATTGCATGCCTCAGCCCACAAGTGAAGGGGTAGGCCCCGATCATGCAACATCGCCCGTGCAGCACCCACGATCGTTCTGTTCTTCCGCTCAGCCACCCCGTTCTGCTGTGGGTTATGGGGTGCGATGAGCTCTCTCCGAATCCCTTCTGCGCTGCAGAACCCCTTGAATTCAGCCGAGATGAATTCACCACCGTTATCACTCCTTAGAGCAATCACCTTCTTCCCCGACTCCTTCTCGACCAGTGCTTTAAACTCACAGAACTTCGCGAATGTATCGCTCTTCTTCCGCATGAAGAAGATCCAGCATTTTCGAGAGAAATCATCAACAAAGATCACATAATACTTGTGCTTTGCTGTCGAAGCAACTGAGAAAGGACCACACACGTCTGTGTGAACTCTCTCAAGGATCGTCGTGGCGCGACTATCCTTTTCGTGAAAGGTGGCTTTCACATACTTCCCTAAAGTACACCCCTTGCACTGATCTGACTGCGCAAGGGTGCCCTTAGGAAGTCCAGTAGAAATCTGCTGCAGAATCTTCAAATCTCCATGGTGAAGATGGCCCAATCTCCTGTGCCATAGTTCGCCCTCATCATCCCGGCTCACCACATCTCCAGCCTTGCATGCCATAGCTGCGCAGTCATCTACCTGCAACCGATAAAGGTTCTGAGTTCGAACCCCTATCTTCCGGGTCTCTCCAGTAGTCTTACTGCGCAGGAAAGCTTTTCCTTCGCTGAAGACCACATCATAACCCTTATCCTCCAACATCGCTACTGAAATCAGGTTCTTCTTCAATCCAGGTACATGCATGACATCCTTTAAGACAAAGGGTTTACTAGACTCCCTCTGAAAGGATACGGTACCGATACCAGTCGCACTGTATCTACCGTCATCGCCCATCTCGATGTGCATGCCCAAATCCTTGTCCTCCAGATCTGAGAACAACTCCCGATCTCCCGTCATATGAAATGACGCACCGCTGTCCAAGAACCACATCGATCCCATCACACTTGAAACCAAGCATGCAATCAGTGAAAAGTCAAGCTCGAACTGTGAAGCCAAAGCTTCTCCATCTGCAGATCTTCCCGCTTGTTTGTTCTTCTTCTTCTTTGGACAATTGGTAGCATAATGTCCGTGATCATGGCAGTGAAAACACTTCACTTTCGCCATATCCTGCTTCTTGCCCTTTGCACCAGAATGAGAGGTTTTCTTACCCTTCCCCTTCTTTGCTTTGGCAACCAAAGCGCAGTTTTCTTCATCAGCTCCCTTCGATGAAGATCCATCTCGAGTAGTCCTCCTTATCTCCTCCTGCATGAGATCCGCCCAAAGGCGCTCCCATCCCGGCAGCTTCTCCCGACCATTGACACTATCTTGATATGAGTGCCAAGCCTTCTAAAGACCAAGGAGAGCCAGGTCGACCATGTCCTCGTCTTCGACAGTCACCCCCACACTTCCCAGCTCATCTCTGCATTGAGTGAACTTCGTGAGGTATTTGGCGATACTGTCGCCTTTCTCCATCTTGATGTTCCCGAGCTTATCTTTGAGCGCCAGCTTCCTTTGGTCACTCTTACTCTGGAATAGATCCGTCAAAGCTTTCCACATTAAATATGGAGTAGCCTTACCATGAAGGCTGGATACAATATGATCCTTGACGCCCTCCAACAAGATCCTTCGACATTTCGCGATCTTCTTTTGCCATGCATCGACCAAAGCTGCATCAGTGGGCTTTGGGACATCCGCATCCACGAACTCCTTCAGACCATTATCTTCTAACACTGCTTCCATGCGATCCTTCCATGCAACATAGTTCGAACTGCCTTCAAGAGCATATTCGAGTCGCAAACCATTGAAAGAAGACATCTTTCAACACCGGCACCAAGAAGAACAACCTTCTGCAAAATTCGAATTCCAAACTCAAAGCTCTATCGCTTCCGATCTCTACTTGAAAACAAATTATTTCCAAATCAGAGATTGACTGCAAAGGGCATTCACCAGATCTTTCACCTTACAAAGAAGGATGAATATTCCGGAGGCTACCTGGCCCGCATGCAGACTCTGTCCGAGGAAATAAGTTTGCAATCACCGTAATAGATCTCGACAATTAATCTCGCTCCGATACCATGTAGAAATTAGCCGAATAAATCACTTATTCACTGAAGATTAACCTGGTCATATATCAATTTCGAATTGCATACATAACACATAACCTTCTTCTACAATTAATTGTCACATGCGGAAATAACAGAAGCAATCTCACATCAAATCAATCACACATTAACTCAATATGTATGGGGAAATCCTATAGCTGAAAACCCCGCAGCTATTGTGTATATTATAATGGAGAAATCATGTAACCAACAAAGTACAATACTCCTCACAAGTACTCAGTACTTTCTCATAAAGTCACACACAATCTGACTCAGTTTTGAACAAGTCTCAGGTTCAAAACTCCCCGCCAATTGCCTTGCCTCTATTGTGCAATCATGGCCTGTATATGAAGAGATCCAAGGTTCGAATCCCCTTGGCTTGACTGCGCAATTGTCATGGACAATTCCTCCAAGTGTAATGCAAATCCCATGCAAAACTAATCCTCCAACTGATAGCTTTACTCACCCTTTCATCTACCTCTTCCATTGGTCTTCACTGAACTGATCATGCACAGTAGTGAACTGAAGTGTTCTTGAGTTGACTAATGAGTTAATATTTAGTGAATTAAATAATATTTAATTCACTCCACTCATATCTAGTTGATTAGTTAGTTAACTAATCCCAACTAGTTCAACTAAAACAAACAAAACACAACTCCACTATCTGTCCCGTTAACTCCTCCAAAACTTCTGCCACTGAAGTCTAACTGAAGCCAACCTGCAAGATGCCATCAAACCCTAGGAACCACGTGATTCCTTGTGTGAGTTGCATGAGCCACCTCCATGACTCAAACTGAAGTGCGCCAAGAGAGTAAACTGCTGTTTATAGTCAAAATATTATTAAGGGTAAATAATATTTGACTTCCATATTTTTAGGAGATCAGTCTAAAAATAGCCTGGGTACTAAAAAATAGGGTCACATCTATTTTTACCGACATGTAGCATACTTCAAGAATCTCCAAGTAGAATTCCCAAATTATGCTCCGTATGTCTAAAAATAGACATAGTCTAAAAATAGACTTTGCGCCAGAATTTGCCTGCGGGCCCACTTAGTGAAGGCGACTTCATTTCACTAAGCTCCATCATCTTGCTGCATTCTCAACAACCAGATCTTTATTCGAAACATTAATATCTGCTCTTGAATCTATCAATGTTCTTAGAGAATATATTTTTCCTTCAATGTTGATATCTAACAACACATGGTGTTTTTGATATTGAATAGTCACTATCTTCATACTCCCAAAGCCTAGGAAGGTCTTCATGTCTTTTTTCATAGATCTCAACATTGGGATTTTTGAATAATTCTGAAGCTTGTGTTGTGTTCCCTTTTTCTAAGGTTGAGACTTTTTTCTTTATTTCTTCTACCTCTTTCTTTAGATTATGAATTTCTTGGCTAAATTCACTTAGAGTCGTGGGTCTAGGTTTTGCAGATTTTTGGTTTCTCTGAAATGACTTTGTATTTTTCTCATCAGAAGCATCTACAAATAAAGATTTGGATGAAGTAGATTTAGAGGTACTTCCCTGAGATTTGTGCATTGTTTGCAGAAAATTCTCGAGGAGATTTTCTTTCATTTATCCTTCTTCTAGCATCTTGATGCTAGCCAATACGTTTGTTTCTTCATCATAAATAGTATGGGACATACACACCTTTTATTTTGGAGGCAACATTATTGGTTCTTCAAATTCTGAATTAGAGTCAGAAATATCCTCAGAAAGACTACAATGACAGTCTAATGAATCTGTGCAGTCGCATTCTTTGATGTATGCATTGACTTTCTCATCTGAGGATCCAGCATTTGTGTATGTTTTGTCATTGCTTGTTGTTGAATATGAACTGCGACAATTTTGTTTCATTAGGTGCACTTCTTCTTTGAATGAGATGTTGGGGCAATTTTTTGTCCAATGGAATTTTGATCTGCACTTTGTACAGTAGAATGAAACTATATGTCCCTTTTTTTGGCATGTTCTTGAGACTTCTTTCCTCTGTTGGCCCTTTATTCTTTAGCTTGTGGAAATTGGTTTGCAGTATGTCCCTGTTGACCACAAAGCCAACAAGTAATCATGCTATTCTTTTGGGATTTCAGATGAATATCCCTGGGCTCATAATAGTGTGATCTTGGCACAACTCTATAGTATCCCTTTTGATAATTCTTTCTGGTCTTTTTAGGGTGCTCCTTGTAGGTTTGTTTTTTTATTTTTATTCTTGTGTTTTCTGGACTTTCTTTTTTGTACAACACGATCATTAGTGGTTGACCCATATTTGTTACAAATTGATTTTTTGTCAGGGAGCCTGGATAGTTTTTGTAATGATTTTTTTACTTTCAATCCTGTACACAGACCAATCAATGCTTTAGTTATATTACAATAAATTCCCCCCGTGTATAAGTCTCAAAATATTGGGAGAATATTTCCTGGTGCTGAATATCCTCCACAAATTTGGAAGGGAGTGCTGCCAAATATATTTGTTTCCATAAAGAATTTTGGCTTTCTTTAACTTCATATAGCCTTTGTGTCCAATATTTGTGGAAATCTTCATACTGGGACATCTTTTTTCATTTAAGGTTCATAAGGACCATTTCATGCTTGTTTTCCATTTCTACTGTTGTCCCACACCAGTGTTCTAAAATAAAATATGTTAATGCTCCAATCATATGGTTTTGAGGTATACCATCTTCATTGTGAATTATATCACCTCATTCATCTTTAATTATCACTTGTTCTTCCATTTTCTGAATAAGGGTAGGAGATGATTCCACCTCCCACCATCTCTGCAATGTTCCTGTAAAACATAGTATGAGTGTCTTGTAAGATTCAACCTTTGATTTTCCCCGCATACACATGAGTTTGTATTATGTGTAAATTTGATCTATCATCTGCCTTATCTGTCCTGCACTTAACCCATCAATATTCCATTATTTATAGGCCCCTGATTGGAAATTATAAGTGTTAGGCATATTCCCTTTGCCACTAAGATCTGGTGTTGGGTATCTAGTGAACTGGCTAGACAAGGGCTCATAGATAGGAAACAGATGATGGCTTGAAGATTCAAGGTTTTCTTCAGAAGTTTCTTCGGGGAAAATAAGAGAAAGTTATCCACTAGGCCAAGGCTTATGTTCTTTAGGAAACAAAAATGAAAATTTTTCTATTGGTTTCTTTGGGTGTTGAATAGGTATTTGGTGGCTAAACAACATGGATTTTTTAATTTCCTTATCTTTGGGAGTAATCATTAGTTTTTCACACTTGTGTGAAAGGTCTTGTATAATATTTTGTGAAGTCTGTGTTTCAAATTTCATTCTTTCTTTTATACCTTCATCAGATTCTCTTAGAAATCCTCTCAAGAATGAAACAGAAAATTTTACATCATTCAAACTTTGATTTACACATTTTACAGCTACTTCTAAGGAATTGAAACATTCCTTTTGTTCCTAGGTCTTTGTAGCATTCATTTCTAGCCCTTTTAAAGCAGTGTTTGTCCAATTTATTTTTTCACTGGCCTTTTGTATTATACCATCAATGCCAAGGGAAGAATCATCTTTGAGAACAAGAGGAATAGATTTTGCAGAACTTCTTGCTTCACCTACCAAGATTCCCTTGTAGGGAGGAAAAGTAGAAGTAGTTTCAAGCTTGGTACCATCACAGGTTGTCCACGAGTGTTTCTATGCAGATGAAATTTTTACATCTGCCATATGTATAGTAGGTGGATCTTTTAGCTTTTTCCAAGCATAGAAAGAGATCCAAGAATTTGATACCTCCATATACTCTTTCCATTCTAAAGAAAGTACAATTTTATGTTCTGAACTTGTACTAAGATTAAATTATCGAGACTTCGGATCTGTATACAGATCCCAATTCAACATATTTTTCATCCACTGGGCTAAAATTTTGTGCTCTGGACATCTTTCCACGATATCAAAGAATTTATACATTTTTGTCTTAGATGGTTTCATGCACTCTGGTGGAGTAGGATTTTCAAATCTGGAAGTCAGGATCAGATTGTCAAGTTTCTCTAGCTATCCAAATCCATATTTTGGCATACCAGGTGAGCACATTTTACTGAAAATTTCAGTAATTCAAGGATCTTCGTTTTATAGAGAAGGTAGTTCATGAATAACCATTACCGTGTCATGAGGAAACAATATGTTTGTACAGATTGGATTTGGACAGGAATGTACTGCAGTTGATGGGGGAGCTTTTCCTGTTTGTATATTATGATTTTGATGGGTGACAAGGTCAGTAAGAGATTCTAAGTATACAAGACGTTTGTAAGCTAGACACTTTACTTCTAAGGAAGGAAAATGAGGTAATTGAGCTAGTTCAAACAAATCTACATGAATGCAAGAAGGAGAAGTATTTAGAGATGATGATGATGAATGTCGACTATCGGCAAGGTCGACAGAGGACTCTGAAGACTTATGGAGAAATTATTTTTGCAAAGAATCGACATCATGTAGCCTTTTAAGATCAATGGTAGATCTTCTTGGAAATGATAACACAAATGATGAGGGGTTTTCAAGGATTTGAGATGTGGTTATACTCTATATTTTAGCTGTGGTAGGTCTACCATCCCATTTTCAGGAAAGCTAAGATCTTCCCATTTTATAGTTTGATGTTCAATCTTTTGGTTATGGGCATCTGTAAGTACCAATGTGTTGGACTTAGACTCTTTGCTTGGTGTATGAAGGACAACATGATAGAGGGTGTTGGTGTGTCTAAAACATTCTCTGGTATGGACAAAAATATTTTTTCATGTTTTCTTCATATCAAAACCAGATGTTTTGATTTGCAACTAAAGGATTTCTTTAATATGTTCATCATACACATATACTGAAAAGATTGAATGGAAATCAAACCAAACAGGACCCTTGGATAATGGAGCAACTATCCCACCAATAAGGGAATCAGTGTATTTTTTATGAGAAAGGTCTCTAATGGTTGCTAAACAATATGTGTTCAACCCTCTATGGGTCAAAGCATTGATACTCACCCTTATACAACCAAGATGCAGATAATATGTGTCATGTCTTTTGGCTTCTTCTTGTAGCTTTTTGGGTTTAAAAGGGATATGGTCTAAATAGACTTAGCATTTTCTTGGATTTGGCTAACACATTCCTTTACTTTAACCCTTGTTATGGCTTTTAAGTGAAAAACAGATAAATCCGAATATATATTGGACGGGCTTATGGAAAGCAAAGCCCAACGGGCTGCAGGCTGACTTTCAACTAGTTCTAGAACTGTAGAATTTATTTCAGAAGTAGAATCTGAATGAAATAAATTTTCCATATTAGAATTTTCTTATGTGTGCTCTTCTTTGAAATATACCGATCTTCTTCCTAATTCCATTTCTATATTAAAAATTTCATAATATACCCGGTTGAACTAGAAATTACTAGCTCTGATACCAATTTGGAGCAGAGGGGCGGAAAAATGAAGCTGGTTGTGATTCTTTAACCTTTTTGTATGAGAGGGGTATTTTAAAGGGTGTATTAAATACTTTATAGCATTATAAATATTGCTTGCCCTCGACGAGAAACAAGCGGTATGCGGCTCGGGTCCACAACCGACAATAATAACGATTTATTCTTAAATTTGGCATGTGTTGCCTTTGGACTATTCTATCTCAATTCGTTGATCGAATGATGGACACTATTTTCGATTGAAGTGCCAAACGAAACAAAAAAAGAAAACAAATTTAACTTTTGGTGTACTCGCTAAACGATACTTGGCTTTAACATGTTGGCCAGAGATACATTCGCACTTAAAATTTACACGCGAAATACTTTGTGTTTAGCGTGTTGCTTTAGCTTTTCAGTATTTTTATGCATAAAGGTTTTGTGTGTGTTTGATTATTAATATTCTTATTACATTTAAAAAAAAGAAATTATGAATTTTAAAAGCTTTTATATTAAAGTATGCTGTTGTATAAATATTTTGTAATTTGATTATTTTTATTATTATTTTTTTCAATAATTAATTTAGAAATTTATGATTGAATTTGTTATAATCATAATTTTATAAAATTAAGTATTATAAATATTTTTTAAGGTATTTAATTTATTGATGCATTAATTATATATATATATATATATATATATATATATATATAGATATATAGATATATATATATATATTAATTAATTAATTAATTAATTAATTAATGAAGATATAGATATTTTGAAAATTATTTTGAATAAAAATATTGAATATTTTGAAAATATTGAGAAGAGTTTATTTTTTATATAAATTTTATTAATGAAAAATTATTTTTTTATTAAAATTAAATATAATTAAAAAAAAAGTATTTCATTAAATCAAAACTAAATTTAAATTATTGAAAAAAATAATATTTAAAATAATAAAAATTGTATTATTTTATGATATATAAAGTTTGTTGGTGATAACATAATTGGAAAAAGGCATGTTGGTAAGCTCTTGTGTATCCAAGTGATGGGAAATTCAATCCCCTCGCACATGTCTTACTATTTGAACGAAAAAAATGATATATTTATAAGAAATGTTGAAAATTTTCATCCTTATCCAATTTTATTACATTAAGAGGAATTATTAAAATTAGTGATATACAGATTATGATTCCTGTTTTATATTTTGGAGGTGCTTTAGGAATTTTGTAAGGTATTAAATCTATTGTATTTATGCATTCAAAAAACATATTTTAAATAATAAAAAGTTATAATCTCATAGAAAAAAGTTTAATGGATCATACAAAAAAAACTCCAAAAATTAAAATAATTAAATAAAACTAATTTAAATTGCTTTCAATTCCAACAACCAATATACCATAAGACAACAATGTCTAATTTAACAAATACACAAAAATATCCAATTTAACAAATAAAAGCTTCAAACAACCATGAAAATAAAAACCATAAAATAAAATCTCACCACCCTAAAATGGAGTTCTTAAGATTTACTGCTCTGCCTCAAAATTCTTAAAGTAATTTTTAAGATTTACTACTCTGCCTCAAAATTCTTTAAAAAAAAAATTAATATTTGCTACTCTACCTCAAAATTCTTAAAAAAAAACTTCAGATTTGCTAAACTACCTCAAAATTATTGTAAGAAATCCCAGAATGGTGCTATAACATCCAAATAGTAAAAAATACATGTGATTTAAAACAACCGAAAAGCTGAAGCAAAGCAGCTCCACTATAATTCGGATGAATCAGAGGAATTTGGAACACATAACGGTAGCCCCACACCCATGGTGATTCGCTCTGTTGCTCATAATATTTAAGCTCATCAGCAATCAAGGTAGCCCTAAGCAATCTATGTTACTCCTCTGATCGCTTCGTTAAGTGCACTTGGGAAAGCTCTACATCAACATAAAATGAGTAGTATGGATATAAACTATCTCGATATCAATGCTGGATCGGAGGAATCCACCATGAGAGTTGCAAGGCAGAAATACCCTAAGCGAATCCTTGCCATTGCCCTCGCATCCACATTGCTTGTAGTTTCTGTTTCTGGTTTAGTAGTAGGGGTTTCCAATAGATTCAGTAAACAGAGGAATGGTGGAGGTGCACAAATAATGCACTGGAAATCGATATCCAATGCTGTCCACCGTGCCTGTAGCAACACAGTCTATCCAGAATTATGCATATCCAGCGTTTCGAGCTTTCCTAGATTATCTGAACGGCTAGACCCCATGGATATTCTGATGGTCGTCATGAAGTTGAGTATAAATGCAGTAAATGTGGCAAACGCCAAATCTTGCAGGCTATCTTGCCTCGGACTCGACCAAAGACAACACAGTGCCCTGTAAGATTGTTTCGATTTATTCCACAACACACTTTCCGATTTGAAGAACGTGTCTTTAATGTCAATTCCACAACACATTAGTGACCTCGAGACATTGCTCAGCACAACCACCATGAACTAGTACACCTGCCTTAATAGTTTCACTCACTGCAATGGTAATCTCAAGCAACGTTTGCCGGGACGACTGCGGAATGTCTCTCATCTAGTCAGCAATTGGCTAACGATGGTCAAGAAAATTTTAGCTGAAGCTTCAAACCTAGCCAATCAGTGTTGAACTTTTATGACTCAGAATGGTCGTCTGTTATCGGATAAATCTAGCCCCATTTTCATGCCCATGGATTCCGACGGTTTTCCGACCTGGATATCAGTCGAAGATCGAATGCTTCTGCAATCCTCCACAAGCATGGTGAAACCGAGCGCCGTGGTTGTGAAGAATGGCATTGGGAATTATAGGAGAATTACAGAGGCAGTGGATAAGGCTCTCGAGAGGAGCCAAAAAAGATACATAATTCATATAAAAGTAGTAGTTTATGCGGAGAATGTGGAGTTGCACACGAAGAAAACAAATATCATGTTCGTTGGCTATGGAATGGATGTCACAGTGGTGACAGGAAACCAAAATGTGAAGGACAGTTGCACAACCTTTTGTTTTGCAACTGTGGATAGAGACCATAGCAAGACCAATGGATGCATCAAATATTGTCGTACTCTCTATGACTAGGATATCACGTGTCCAACACCTTGTTCTGGGATCAAGTATGATGAGGTTTTATCCTCTAAACTGACTTCGGGTCAGTAAACAAACTTCGGGTTAGTATGAAACTCTTTTGAGTCCGAGAGAGGTTTTTACCTCTAAGTTGATTTCGGGTCAACTATGTGTGATGTCTTTGTGACTTACCTGTTGTTCTAAAATAAAGAGCCAACAAAGAAATTTACGGCGGATGACACACGATGTTTGGTTTGGTACATGATGGATGGCACTTATGGACAGATGGAGTTCTTCCTAGTTGAGAGGGAGTGTTAATTTTGGGCAACTAGGTAAAAAATCCATGTTGCACTGCTCATATGATGATGGTCATATTTTTTTTGGATTCCTCTTTCGGAGAGGTGCAAGATTGATCTAAATATCGTCTTGATCGGATGAGCAGAACATTGATTTTGAATTTATTTTTCACATGTGCAAGGTCGGCCAGATATATCCCACGTGCCTAAGAGATGTGTCACCCACCCTCATTGATGAATATAAATTGGAGAGACTTGGAGGTCATTTTCTCATCATCTCATCACACATTCTATCATTGTGATCTGATTGGTTCAATAGCCTTTGAAGGCCTTTTTCCCCTCACGCATGTGGAGCGAAGCTGCTATTTTCTGCGTTGATCTGTTTAGGGCTTTTCTGCTGCACCGTTGACCAGCGTTTACCGTGGTCAACCCTTGGGGGTTTGACCTCAATATTCTGCAGAAATTCTTATTTTAGGAGGTTGTATAGCTGGGCACTAAAATCGAGGAATTCTGGGTTATTTGACTGAAGCCCTAGTTTTCTGCATTGAATTTTTTGAAGCTGTCTACGTTGACCTTTTAGCGTTGTCCCTGGTTTGACTTGCGTTGACTTGTGTTGAGTTGTCTTTGAGGGTTGTGAGTGTGACACATGAAAGTGTTGGTTGACCGAGAAAGACTTTGCTGGTTGAAGCATCCTGTTGATCGTCGTAACACAATGATATCTCATATCTTTGCTGGACATAAGGAATTGTAAATCTAATCTATATTTGGCTTGTCTTCTATTGATCTATTATTATGTTCTATGAACATTTTACTTTCAAGTTTATATGATTGTTATTTTTTATTAGGCCTAATAAAGATTCAATTAAAAGTGCATCAAGCATAAAACACCATTATTATCTAAATTTAACAAGGTTTCTTTGTCCAATGTCTAGTCACAATTAAAAATGGAGAAAATATCTTCTCTTGCTAAGGATACAAGGATTAAATCCTTAGAAGATTTGGCGGTTAAGATAGGATATGCTCCCTCTAATATGAAGGTTGCAGAGGAGATAATAAAAAATAAGAATGATGACATAACATCATTGAGAAATCAACTGAAGCTGTCAGCTACAGAAGATCCTCTCACCAAGTACATTGAAGAGATAGAGACCCATAAGACTGATATGACGAAGCTCATCATGGAGCAAAATGCACAGATAAGACAGATGGAGACCGAAATGGAAAAGATGATCAAAGAAAAGGAGTAGACTGCAAAGTTGTCCATGGTTCCACTAGATGTTGCACCTCTTACAGTCATTCCTACAGTTACAGCCTCTACCACACAAACAACAGATGGTGCAGAACAGTTGACAAAGGCAGTGGAAAATCTATCTATTTAGACAGAAGGGATCAAGAAGCTACATGATCAAGTCAAAGTATTGCAAGACCAGAAGACAAGGAGTGAAGCTTCTCATTCAAAAAAAGCACAAAGAGCTCAAAAATTGATAGAGAGATTGTAGAAGTGAGAGAGAGAATCAACAATAGGACATACCTTGGCCCAAGCCAAGGAAATCATCTGGGAATATATCATAAACTCCATTAATGAGATCTGGCCCTGCATCCAAATTATCTTTGAGAAAAAGGATTTGACAAAAAAGGCCATTGATGCTATCACAAACATCAAACAGGAGCTTGGAGAGATGCCTATAACAACAACCAACAACATCAAGTTCCTGAACTCAAAAAACATATATGAGTTAGATGATAGGACAGAAACCATTCTAGAAGTGAAGAGGATTCTTACTAAGAAGAATCTAGTTGTTCAACTGGAAGAAAAGTGCCACAGTTTAGAGATAGAAGTCAACAGGTTTTTCACCAGAGTAGAGCCTTTAACATAGAAGGGTCTGCCCTCCTTGTTTGTGATTAATGATAAGTTGATAGCTCATGAAGATTATGTAAAGAAATTGAAGGAAAATTCCAGGGACAACACCAAATTTTCCAGGATCAAGGGTAGTATGACAGGCAGAGAGATTTTAGAATCAATGAATAATGACTTTTTCATCCAACATGAGGTAAATCACATCTTTGTGGTGAAGCCCTCTTTTGCAAGATATACTGAACTCGATGAGATTTATTGAAAGGTGATTAAATTGACTATACCAGATGAAGATCGATGGGATAAACTCTATAAGTTACATGATTAGTTAGTAATTGAGAGACAGACATCATCAACCAATGCATCAGCCAACACACTAGCCAGCGTAGCCCAGAAATAGGTCCATTCAGCAACTATTTCCTCAAAAACAGTGCGAGCGTTCCAGATCATCTCCACGTAGCCTATTATTTTTTAACAATTACATTTTATTGTTCAATATTACGCTGATAATACACTGTCGGTTCAGACAACGTTTATGTAAATATTTTTTTAAAATAAGTATAAATACTTCGTTGTTCGAAGTATTATGGATTGATTACTGAATATATTTTCTACTAAACGTTGTAATTTCCAATTTGTTGGAGCATCAATAATACAAGGACTTTTCAAAGGATTCATGTGTTGTATTCACTGGTGATGTTTTTCTTCTGTAACTCTGTTATTTCATTGTTTTTTATTTTCTCTGTAAATCTAAAAATCTTAATTGTATAACAGAAATTGTGATGAATAGGATATGTTATTTAGAACACCTTATTCTGGTTGTTTGAAATTTACATGTTTTCCACTGAAGTCAGATTGAATAATACTTAATTGCCTTTCAATCTCTACTGAATTCCATATACCTTCCATTTTCATAATTCACTTAAAATCTTAAAATATCCAGTTTATGCAACCTAGCTTTCCCTGTGAGACTCCTTCAAACATTGATGCAGATCCAGTTAAATATTTTGACTCCATAGCCCAATGGGAATCTAACCATTTAATCAACTAAACAATCAAAATCAAACAAACAATCAAGTAGTGGTTTTGATGATGTCCTCTATGTTTATTCTCACAATCTCGTAAATTACAGAACGATAACATTTTCCACCAAGTCAAAGCCTTCAATCTAGAAAAGGGTGGACTTTCCATTTATATCTTTTTATGAAGATATGAAATGTTTTCTTTTCCAGGGCCGTATTAGTAAGCCATGGTATTGACCCATTGTATTGTAACTAACCTATCTACAGATTAATATTTCAATTTTTTTTTATATTAACAATGTGAGATATATTATGAAGTGTTTTGATGTCTATGAACATTGACTTGTGATTTAATAAGATATCTTTACTAATTTTATTGTGTATAAATTTCTTGTTAATTGAATCATTTTAGAAATAAACTTTGCTTATAGTTCTAAAACATTCAATTTTTTGAATACATATCATTCATCATACCAATATTATTTCAAATAGTTAAACCATGGAGAAATTTAACCAGTTTACTAGTTACCATAATTTTGTTCGGAAAATAATAGAAATTCAATAAGGATTTTGAGAAAATATGGCAGATTTTTTTTGAAATCATGGATATTAAGCTATTAAAATTCAGGATTTTGGGTGCCCCAAAGATTCTTGATGATACTTAATCCATTTCCACCATTAAAAAAAATAAAAATTCTAAACATCCCCAAGATTAGATTTCTTAAAAAAAATTCACCAAATTAAAACAAAAATTTTTACCATCTACCTAAACAAATACATAAATAAATTTTAACTAAAACAATGAAATTATACCAATTACAAAACCATAAAAAATCCCCTACAAAATTAATTAAATTAAGCCAATCAGAGTACATCAAAAGTATATACATAAAAAGCAACAAGCCACTGAATATTTTAACCTACTTGACGTGACTGTATCTAAAATATAATAAAGAAACGAATCTGCAGAAAAAGGAACAAGCCATTGAATATTTTAAACTACTTGACGTAGGGGAGGGACGCCATTACTTGGGTGCCCTCTGTTCCATGTCGAAAAACCACGTGGGCAACACATGGATGGTTGTACGACACATGCCATGTAGCTTCCGCCACGTGTTCCAGTTGGTGAGTGACTTAAATTACCCCATCTTCCGTACGCCTAGAGTTTCAAACTGCAGGTTATGCAACATGTGTCGCTTATGTTGTGCATTTCTGTTTGGGGCGGGATGTTGCTCGGAGAGCTCCGCCGGTGGCTGCGTGCTGTGTCGCCAGTTCTTATGCATGTCCGCCTTCACTGTTAACCAGATGTTCGCCATTGTTGTTGCTGTTGGGATGGTTTGTTGGTTTGTCTTGGTTTTGTTGATGTTGCTCCTGCGCCCTGTTGTGGAATTGTTCGGCTCCCGCGACCACCATAGCTTGCTCCTCCACTGTCAAAATTCCCTCCTCGATTGCTCAATGTTGTGCGGAGTTGTCGACGGCTTCGTCCTCTTTGCTGGTTTGCAGAAGTACCATGGTTTTGAAGGTAATTTTTCGTTTTAAAGGTTAAGAAGTTGTTTTTCTTATAGTTTCGAGAGATTTTCGAGAGATTTTGCCTAATTTATGCTATTTTCTATTGTGTTGCAGGTATTGCTGAACTGTGGCGGGGTCTGGCTATCAGTTGGCTCCTGCATCGACGTTTTCCTCTGCATTTGGCGTGGCGTGTTCACCTCTCGGTAGGAAAATAATTCCTACCGGCCCACTGTTGTGTTTTTCAACACTTGAAAACATATGTTTATGAACACTTCTAATCTATTTCGGTTCAATTTAGCTCTTCTTTGGACTGTTTTTTCTTCTTTGAATGGCACTTGTTTTGGCACTGGTTTTAGGGCTATACCCATGTCTTGTTTGTTTTAGGGTTGTATGTTCAGCGTGGCTGTAAGAAAATGTTTTAGGTTTGTATTCCTTGCCGGTGGAAACCCTGAGTTGGGATAGTCTTTCCTATACAATAGTTTAGGGTTTAGGGTTTGGTTTCTTAAATTCCTCCTGTCCTTTGCGGCTCTGTGATTATTTGTGGTCATTATGGATTGCTCGACAATTTTCTCAGTTGAATGACGCATTGGGTACTAAAGGTAAACATTTGTCTTTCTCTGGTGGAGGCCATCAGCCCATTCTTCATGTTGCTGGTGTGTTTGAAGATGGCTGCCAAGAATATTCAAATGCACATACAAACAATTGAAAAGTTGAATAAGATAGAGGTTGATGAGTCTGTTAAAAAATGTATGGATGCATCGCTGGAGTTTGAGCGCAAGGTGATAGAGAAATTCAAGAAAAAGTTTCAAGGTACTGAGCACATCATAGCCATTGTTTACATCTGTTTATTTTGGCATTGCCCATTACTTGATTTTCTTTTCTTTTCTCACTGAGGGTCAACCTTTAAATTTGGGCTACAACGCAAACTATGTTGAGCTTGTCTTCACCACTGCAGGTGAAAGGCATTGCAGGGAAAGCTATTTTTTAAAATTTTGCATGTCCTATATGAGAACATGATAACCTTTATCATAACTTCCTACTAGACTATTTCAGGTTACATCAGGTTAGGTATGAGTAACTAGTAGGCCAGTAGTTTTGCTTTAAATAGCATTATAAATGTGTGCTTGTTGATAGATTTTGTGACTACTAAGAAAATCTTGCTTTTTTATCGATTCAAGCATTGGTTTATCACTATGTAGACAGTTGAGGTATCCATATGACTTCTGAAGTCTGTTAGACAATCAAGGGGTGCATACGAATTTTAAAGGCTGCTATGAATTTTGTCCATGTTGTACTTCTGATGATTAGATCACACATGTTGCCTTTGTGAATGTGTCTGGAAAGTTATGAGACATTGAGAACCAGGCGGTTTTGTGTTGTTTTAGGCCTATATTGGTCTGGACTGGTGGTATGAATTATTTTTAGATTGCCCATTACTTGATTTTTTTTTCTTTTCTCACTCAGGGTCAACCTTTAAATTTGGGCTACAACGCAAACTATGTTGAGCTTGTATTCACCATCTGCAGGTGAAAGGCATTGCAGGGAAAACCCTTTTTTAAAATTCTGCATGTCCTGTATGAGAACATGATAACCTTTATCATAACTTCCTACTAGACTATTTCAAGTTACATCAGGTTAGGTATGAGTAAATAGTAGGCTAGTAGTTTTTCTTTAAATAGCATTATAGATGTGTGCTTGTTGATAGATTTTGTGACTACTAAGAAAATATTTCTTTTTTATCGATTCAAGCATTGGTTTATCACTATGTAGATAGTTGAGGTATCCATATGAATTCCGAAGTCTGTTAGACAATCAAGGGGTGCATACGACGTTTAAAGGCTGCTATGAATTTTGTCCATGTTGTAGTTCTGATGATTAGATCACACATGTTGCCTTTGTGAATGTGTCTTGAAAGTTATTAGAAATTGAGAACCAGGCGGTTCTATGCTGTTTTAGGCCTATATTGGTCTGGACTGGTGGTATGAATTGGTTTTATATTACAGTCAATAAGAGTTATAGTTCTTTTTCTCTGCAAAACCTCCCTTGTAATGATCTTGGTCCATCAGTGATATCTTTAAATGTCTGTGGAAATTTAACAAAATGAAAATTCCCTAGACAGATGGGGTTGTGTCAAATATGGTTGGTAGCTGGAGTGTTGTTAATGGACATTTCACTTTAACCTTAGTGGGAAGTGTATACCACCTCTCAATTTTGAAATTGAATAAATCATATTTGCATACAACTTACTTTGAGTCATATTTGTGTATACAACTTACTTTGTGTTATTGTGATGTTATACTATGTATAACAAATGATTTTTATTTTTATTATAGAGTGTAATCTGCATTTTATTTGTAACTTAATTTAATTTTATCATACATTTTATGGATTTGCATGTTTTTATGTAGAGCTGATTTATTTGGGTGATTTGTTTTCTAGAAAGAGTTGAGGCCAGAAGGTGTTTTAAATTATATTGATTTTCTGGTTGTGTACAGTCTCAAATATGGTTGGTAATTGGAGTGTTGTTAGTGGACATTTCACTTTAACCTTAGTGGGAAGTGTATACCACCTTTCAATTTTGCAATTGAATAAATCATATTTGCATACATCTTACTTTGTGTCATATTTGTGTATACAGCTTACTTTGTGTCATTGTGATGTTATACTATGTATAACAAATAGTTTTTATTTTGATTGTAGAGTGTAATCTGCATTTTATTTGTAACTTAATTTAATGTTATCATACATTTTATGGATTTGCATGTTTTTATGTAGAGCTGATTTATTTGTGTGATTTGTTTTCTAGAAAGAGTTGAGGCGAGAAGGTGTTTTAAATTAGATTGATTTTCTGGTTGTGTACAGTCCCAAATATGGTTGGTAATTGGAGTGTTGTTAGTGGACATTTCACTTTAACCTTAGTGGTAAGTGTATAACACCTCTTAATTTTGCAGTATACAGTACACAATATACATAATTTATAGTATAAAAAAAATAACACATCTAACAACATTGTCATGTCATTCTGTCAGAATGTAAAATTTATTATACTATAGATGTTCCTTCCTTACAATGCCGCATACAGTATGGAAAAAAATCAACCTTCATGTGACAAGAAAAATATACAGCCCATCCAAAATCCACATCATAATGTGGTTACAACCAAAAATAGATAACGCCCCTATCCTTTATGGCCTTGAGAATTTTCAGTGCCAAACCATGAGTTTCCTGATTGAGCCAAGTATGGTGGCCTTCCTAAGAAGGGTTTGGTTAGGTTGTGGTTGATTACTGCCATATAATGGAGACCAATTTGTCCCATCCAACCATGGAGGAATTGAGTACCCATACCTCACACTTGCGCTAATTGGAGGTGTGTGATGAGCATACATTGAATTCACACCTCCTGTGGTAGGAATAAGGCAAGTGGGTAAACCCCCATTTTGATAGTGAGGCACTTGAATGTTTATGAGGTCTTGGAACAATGTTGTATTATTTGCAATATTTTCCAATGTGTTGGACATGTCCCTAGTTTCATTCTCATCAATTGTGCTTGCATTTATGTCAACCATATCAGTCATCCCTTGTTCCCTTTCAAGCATTTGTTTAGCCTTCCTTGCTTCATTTTCCTGTCTTGACATTTGTTTTTGTTGCTCCTTCTCTTGCTTTGCTCTCTCTCTTTCAAGCCTTTCAGTTGCTCGACGTTGCACTGCAATAGCCCTTGCTGCCTTCTTCTCCTTGGCTTGATCCTTTTTTTTTCTGTTTTAATTCTTGAATTTCCATTTTTTTCTTTTCTGACTCAACTAGGAGTTTTATATAGTATTCTGAGGTGAGTAACTGTGAACTTCGCCCCAAACGAAGACTACCGGGTGTTCCTTGCTTCTTTTTCATTGACACTCTTTCTACTGGTAGCTTTAGGAACCGCCCAAGTAACTTCTCCCCCCCTCCCACCTGCATGTCATTGCTTGGCACTTTAGTATCCATGGCACTTGATTGAACTATATTGTTTTCTTCATCTGGTGCCTCATTATGTGCTCCATCTTTTTCCATTGACCTATTGTCCACAAAAAAATGAATAATTTCACTATTCAATTCAGCTAGTTGTGAAGGCATGTTCATGCTTTGTTCATTGGTTCTTGAGACATTGTGTTCGTTCAAATTAATCATGGCTTCTGCTAGCCATGATGGTGGATTTACTTGGCTTGGCAATGTCAATTGGTCATTTTCAATGTCATTAACAATATCAGCAATTTCATTTTCAACTACATCTGCATTAACAAGATCAACAATTTCATTTTCAACTACATTTGCATTGTCAACTGCATGTTCAACAGTGTCATTAACACTATCAGTAGCAAGAGTTCCATTTTCTTGAGTTGGTAGAACAACCTCCATGTTGCTATCAATTTTTTGATGAATATACTGTGTTTCACATACCTGCTCATCATCATCAGCATATAACTGTCCTTGAGAGAGGGAAATTATATTACCAGCTGCAACCACATCAACATGTTCATGTACTTCTTCTTGCACTTCATGCTCTTCTTCTTGACCATCCACATAAAAATCTTGGCTACAAGCAGTATCATGCATAAGAGCATAATAATTCAGTGGCCATATTCCTGTCCTCCTAAAGCCAACCTTGATATTTGATGGTGTCACATCCCTTTTAAAAGCCTTACTTGCAATCTCTCCTAACTTGAATCTTTTCACCTCAACCCCTGGATTCTTTGCCATCCATGCAACACGATCTGACCTGAAATAGTTCTTGAAAGGGCCAAACACACTAACATCAAGGGGTTGCAATCTGTGAGTGGTATGAGCGGGCAATGTTAAAAGGTCAATGCCTAAATTGTTTGCTTCCTCAATTGTTTGTACATCCATGTGGCTTCCATGGCCATCTAATATCAATAGGTGTCTGTTGTTAGGTGAGACACCACCTAGCACAGATTCAGCAAAGTGGCAAAGCCAATTTAAAAACATTTCTTTAGTAATCCATGCATGGGGATGTGCAGCCATGCATGCTCCTGGTTCACAGTTTTGTATATAATTTTTCAACTGATTTTTACCTTTGAATAGATAAAATCCTGGGATTGAAGCACCAATTGCATTGACACAACATAAAATGGTTATCCACTCCCTGCTCTTAGGCAAAATATTTGGCATGTTTCGGCTGCCTCTCTTGGCAATTACCCTCATGCCACAATTCCTTCCCGCCTGTAAACCTATTTCATCACAGTTCCATATATGGTCTACTGCATAAGAATGTTTATCGTATGCCCTAGAAAGAGTGTCATAGAACTTACATACAACTGCAGGGCGCAAATTTAATGCTTTGTCTGTGTCAAGGCTTTCAGTTGTATGCAATACAAGGTCTAGATGCCTTTTTTTAAACCCAAACCACCATGATTTACCAGGAAACTCATCTTTGAATGGGTTTGGCCTCCCTTGACAAATTTGAGCAACTGTGGATTTGAGTTGTATCAACTCTAGCCCATGTCCCAATTGGGCCATTTCTTTACACCACTCAACCACCTCAGCCTCCTCCTCTTCAGTCATTACTATAATAGGCCCTCTACATTTGGTGTGAGTGAGCCCATTTATCCAATAATGTATTGGTGAGGGAGGAATACTATGTTTCTTTGCAGATGCCCAAACAGAATATCCATTGAACTCTATGTCGTCAATTGCAGCTAACATTTCTTCTTTTGTCCAACCTCTTATAGCATTGATATTTTTAGTTGAAGTTGCGTCTTGTACTGTGGTTGACGATGGCTTTGTGACTGATGGTGTCACAACATCAGCTTCAGCCACATGGTCATCCTCAACAACATTTCTTGGAGCATTGTTGACATTGAGATTACCTGTTATTTCTTCATATGATAAAGTGCATCGCAGCTGGGCACCCCTAGTCACTCTTTTGCCACTTCTCCTTGTACGAGCTACATAACTCACTCTTACCATGGATGCAACTACCTGCAGAATTATTGCATGCATTTAGTTAAGAATAGTTGAAAAGAATTCTTTCATACAAGCCAAACATCATCTGGTAACATCATATCTTCCCATTTATAGCAATTTATAACAGTTTACAATTAGTTTGTGTGTTCATGCCCAAGGATTCTGAAAGCCTTTCCTTCTGTTACAGTTTTCTTATTTTCTGTCGTGTCATTTTTTATTCCTATGATCAGCTAATGCTCAGCTACTCATGCTCAAATATTTTCCACGGGCTTCTATGCTCAACTACTCATGTTTTGTTTTTGGTTATTTGTTTCCAGCTTCTATGCTCAGCAGGTTTTGACACTTGTTTTACTTGGCCTATGATTCCTATGATCAGCTAATGCTCAGCTACTTATGCTCAGATATTTTCCACAGGCTTCTATGCTCAGCGACTCATGTTTTGTTTTTTGCTATTTGTTTCCAACTTCTATGCTCAGTAGGTTTTTCCAGTTGTTTTACTGGGCCTACGAGAGTTTGATTGAATTTTTTACACTGAGGGATTTAGCCTATTGGATTAGCAAGCTTGAACTGAATTCTAGTCTGGTCTTTGTTTTTCATTTGAAGTCATTTTGTACCCTGAAGCTGAAGTCATTTGTTTGTCATTTGAATTCATTGTCATGTCATTCTGTAAATTCAGAATGTTGTTTTCAATAGCTGTGAGATTGCTTAGAGACCTACAGAAAATCAGTTTTCATGACCCACATCAAATCTGTTTTTGTGACCTACATCAGCTTAGAGACTTGCAGCTTAGAGACCTGCAGCAAATCTGTTTTTTGTGACCTACATCAAACCTATTTTTGTCCTGTCCTGAATATTTTCAGAGACTAACCAAAATTACATTTCAAAAAGGAATTGAAATATGGGATTTTGATAAAACAAATTGTTCTTGACCGGTAGCATGCATTCTGTAAATTCAAAATGTTGTTTTGTACTCTCCTTGTTTTCAATAGCTATGAGATTGCTTAGAGATCTGTAGCAAATATGTTTTTGTGACCTACATCAAATTTGTTTTTGTGACCTACATCAGCTTAGAGACTTGCAGCTTAGAGACCTGCATCAAAACTGTTTTTGTGACCTAAATCAAATCTGTTTTTGTCTTGTCCTGAATATTTTCAGATACTAACCAAAATTACATTTCAAAAAGGAATTGAAATATGGGATTTTGATAAAAGAAATTGTTCTTGATCGGTAGCATGCATTTTGTAAATTCAGAATGTTGTTTTGTACTCTCCTTGTTTTCAATAGTTGTGAGATTGCACTATGCATTTTTCTACTGAGTGGAGGGGATTAAAATTTAATTTAAATGTTCCAGCTGAATTGAATAGTTTGATTGGACCTAGCAACCCTGAAGTTTCTCTAAGAATGTATGCAGGATCCATCAAAAGAGCTATTTTAGATAACATGTCTGCAATCTTGTTATATTCTCTGAAAATATGTTGGAAACTTCTAAATGACAAATTCTCTTGTTGAAAACTTCTAAATGACAAATTATCTTGTTGAAAACTTCTAAATGACAAATTCTCTGGTCTAGTTTTCTCGCGTGTGTATTAAAAAGTCTAATTGGTTTCTAATAGAAGAATGAGTCTTAATTGAGAAAGATTTCTGTCACACTCTACTATATATATTCTCTGAAAATATGTTGAAAACTTCTAAATGACAAATTCTCTGGTCTAGTTTTCTCGTGTGTGTATTAAAAAGTCTAATTTGTTTCTAATAGAAGAAATACAACTAGAACTACCAGCAAACTATTACTCACTAGAGACAAAATCCTCTAACTAATGGCATCTTCATCAAACCCTGACATTAATAGCCCTGAACTGAGCTATGGTACAAATAACTTTGACTCGACTTTGTATTTACGTCATTCATTGTATTCTATTCAAGGATCCATTTCAAGTTATAGGATTTGGATACTGTCATTTAGGTTTTTTGAATCCTAAGTTAGAAACATAGAAACATAAAAATAAACGTAGAAACATGTTCAAATGTTCAAACATTGATTGAATCAATCTCTCATTGGGACGAATTTGTTTTCAACTATAAAACTCTGGTAGAAGAATAGAAAAAGAATATACAATTTCATGAAAATTAAAGTGTGAGAAAACTGAAATAAAGACTTGTAAGACAACTGAAATAAAGGCTTAGAAATGAAAATAAAAGTATAAGAATCATAAATAAATAGTCAGAAATTAAAATAAAATTGTGCTATAATTGAGAAAACTAACCTAATTATACTGTGAAATGTTTTGGGATGTGTTCTGTGCTGGTTTGTCTCCGCGACTGGTGAATAGTTTGAATGTTTAGTAGTGGTTGAACTTCTTTTATAGCTTTTTGCAGTTGAATTTAATTGGTGACAATGATGGACATGGATTGCAATGGCTTCATTTTGCATGTGTGATCAAGATTGAATTTGATGTGATCTAATGGTTGGGAATTTGTTTTTGTTGATCCATGTGCTTTGATATGTTTTGATTTGTTTTAATGGGAAATCATTTATTGAATTTATTGGGTGGGTGTCATTTATTGTACATAGGTTTAAATGTTGTTATTGGGTGGTGCCATTTATTGAACACAATGTGTTTAAGCAGGTATTGATATTTACTTCTCTAACACAACATCAGGGCTAATCAGATGGGCTGAAGTGACTGGCTTTTTGTACTTGTTGACTTGACCATTTTGGAAGAAAAAATGGTTTTATGAGTTTTTTAGTTGATATGATAGGATTTGTAATCTTGATACTTATTAAACTATTTATGGACAATTGTGGGCTATTTATGGACAGCTGTGGGCCCAGTCAATGACTTGGGAAATTTTGGACTTAATTTAATATATATTTGCACTTGAAGTTATTTCTTTATGTTTAATTATTGGATGCATATATATCTATTTTGGTAGATTGATGGGACCAGTACTATAACAATCACTCGTCCCTACACAACATAGACATCTCTCCCCTAGATATATTTAAAATATAATAATGAAACAAATCTAGGAAAAAGATGCTCTTATCCAAAAAGCTAGAAAGGACAAGAAACATAATGGGAACCAATATCTTCTATATCATACACCCATTAATACACATAAAGGACACTGAATGGCATGCCCATACCTGCAAAGGGCGAGCCTTATTTCCACTGCCATAGGCCCATAAATGTGCCCAGGCAGGGAATGTCCGCTGTCAGATTAAAGCTGTAGATCATCGTGCGGCGGACATTTCCTGTCTAGGCGCATTTATGGGCCTATGGCAGTGGAAATAAGGCTCGCGCCTCCAAAGGGCATGATATTGTAATCATATAAACAAAGTGTACGCAGCTGGGGTCCACAACCGACAATAATAACCATTTTTTTTCTTAAAGGTGTCATGTGCTGCTTTTGGACTATGGTGACTATTTTCGATTGAAGTGTCAAATCAAAAAACTAACTTCAAACGAAAAAAACAAATTTGACTTGTGGTTTACGCGCTGTGTCAAACAAAAACAAAATGATTTGACTTTGGATATACTCGCTAAATGATACTTGGCTTTAGTGCGTTGGCCAGAGATACGTTCGCACTTAAAGTGTACTTCCAAAATACTTTGTGCGTTGTTTGTTGGTTAATTTTTTATTATTTTTATTTTTTTATGCATAGTTTTTTATTAATAATTTTACAAAAATGTGTTTTTGGATTAATCACATTATTTAGATTACGATCTAATTTTAACGATAGTTATTATATTAATGGTATGTTGTAGTATAAATATTTTCTAATTTTATTATTATTATTTTCAATAATTAATTTGGAAATTTATGATTGAATTTGTTATAATTATAATTTTATGAAATTAAGTGTTATAAAATATTTTTTTAGATATTTAATTTATTCATGTATTGAAAATATATTTTAATATTAGGAATTTAGCTTTGTGATCAATAAATTGTATATAAATTTTTTTGGTGATAATCACATCAAAGAATATAACTAGCTACAACTAGCCGTGTCTTGTTCTGATGATAAACCACACTGGACACTAGCTGGTTCCAAAGACATAGATATTATATTCTTTGATGTGATTATCACCAAAATTTTTTATACACAATATATTTTAAATTAAAATGTTATATTATACATATAGTATTAAATGGAGATATAAATATTTTGAAAATGATTTTGAATACAAATATTAAATATTTTGAAAATATTAAGAAAGAGTTTTTTTTTTTTAATTAAAGAAAATAAAAATTATTAAAACTAAATATAACTTAAAATCCAAAACTTTTTAAAAAATATGATTATTGCATCCATAAAAAATAAATGTAAATTATTGAAAAAATAATATTTAAAATAATAAACACTATATTATTTTTGAAAAAATAATATTTAAAATAATAAACACTATATTATTTTATGATATATAAGGTTTGTGAGTAACAACACAATTAACAAAAAAATATATCAGTAAGCCCTTGTGTATGCAAGTAGCATTTAATATGAGAATTACATATTGTAATTAATGATATAAAGATTATGATTCTTATTTTATGATTTAGATGTGTTTTAGGAATTATGTAGAACTTTGAATCTATTGTATTGATACATTAAAAAAATATATATTTTAAATAATTAATAATAAAAAAATATATATATTTTAAATAATTAATAATAAAAAATCATAATCTGATCAAAAAAAATGTTTAATAAATTAAATAAACAAATCTTCAAAACTTAAAATAATTAAATAAAACTAATTTAAATTGTTTTCAATTCCAACGACCAATATACAAAAATGTCTAATTTAATAAATAAAAACTTCCATAAAATGAAATCTCACCACCATACAAAAATTGTTATAGAAATTTTTAAGGTTTGCTTGCCTCAAAGAAATTTTTAAAATGTGTGACTCTGTCTCAAAATTCTTAAAGAAATTATTAAGATTTGCTAATCTGCCAAAAAATATTGTCAGAAATCCCTGGATAGTACTGGTCATTTAAAACTTCAAATAGCCAAAAATAGATGTGATGTAAAACAACCGAAAAGCTGAAGCAAAGCAGCCCCGCTGCAATCCGGACGAATCAGAGCAGGCCCACTGCAATTCATGGTGCTTTGCCCCATACCCATGGTGCTTCGCTCTGTTGCTCATAATATTTAAGTTGATCAGCAATCAAGGCAACCCTAAGCCTTCGCGCAGGGCATTGTTACTCGTGGTTTCGGATGAAAAACTAATTCTCCGATCGCTTCATTAAGCGCACCTGGGAAAGCTCTGCGTCAATATAAAATGAGTAGTATGGATATAAACTATTCCAATATCAATGCTGGATCGGAGGAATCCACCATGACAGCTGCAAGGTGGAAATCCCCTAAGCGAGTCCTTGCCATTGCCCTCGCATCCACATTGCTCATAGTTTCTGTTACTGCTTTAGCAGTAGGAGCTTCCAATAGATTCAGTAAACAGAGAAATGGTGGACGTGCACAAATAATGCACTGGAAATCCACATCCAATGCTGTCCACCGCGCGTGCAGCAGCACACTCTATCCGGAATTCTGCGTATCCACCGTTTCGAGCTTTCCTGGATTATCTAAACGGCCAGACCCCATGGAGATTCTGAAGGCCGTCGTGACGCTGAGTATAAATGCAGTGGAGGCGGCAAGCGCCAAAGCCCGCAGGCTATCTCGCCTCGGACTCGACCGTAGACAACGCGGTGCCCTGCAAGATTGTTTCGAGTTATTCCACGACACGCTCCATGATTTGCACGGCACGCTCTCCGATTTGAAGAACGCGACTTTCATGTCAATTCCACAGCACGCCAGTGACCTCGAGACCTTACTCAGCGCGGCCATCACGAACCAGTACACCTGCATTGATAGTTTCACTCACTGCAACAGTAATCTCAAGCAACGTTTGCTGGGAAGGCTGCGGAATGTCTCTCATCTGGTCAGCAATTCGTTGGCTATGGTCAAGAACATTTCAGCCGAAGCTTCAACCCTGGCCAATCAGCGCCGAACTTTTCCGACTCAGAATGGCCGTCTGTTATTGGATAAATCTAGCTCCAATTTCATGCCCATGGATTCCGACAGTTTTCCGACGTGGATGTCGGCCGGAGATCGAATGCTTCTGCAAACCTCCACAACCACGGTGAAACCGAACGCAGTGGTTGCGAAGGATGGCAGTGGGAATTACAGGAGCATTAGAGAGGCAGTGGATAAGGCTCCCGAGAGGAGCCAGACGAGATACGTAATTCATATAAAAGCAGGAGTTTATGCGGAGAACGTGGAGTTGCACACGCAGAAAACAAATATCATGTTCGTTGGCGATGGAATGGATGTGACAGTAGTGACAGGAAACCGAAATGTGAACGACGGTTTCACAACCTTTCGTTCTGCAACTGTTGGTAAGTCCTCTAATTTCTGGTCTCTTTGGTCACATATTTACTCAAATTAAGTATTTATCGTATAATTTTATTTATTAATAATGCAGTTGGAATGTAATATTGCAGCTGTAACTGGAAATGGATTCATTGCTCGCGACATGACCTTCGAGAACACGGCAGGACCCGCAAAGCACCAGGCGGTGGCCCTGCGTGTGGGTTCAGATCTATCGGCCTTCTATAGGTGCAACTTCAAGGGTTACCAGGACACTCTTTACGCCCATTCCTTTCGGCAGTTCTACAGAAAATGCAACATCTATGGCACCGTAGATTTCATCTTCGGCAACTCCGCCGTCGTTTTTCAGAAATGCAACCTCCTAGCGCGGAAACCCCTCAAGAATCAGAAGATTCATTACACCGCTCAGGGCAGGGAGGACCCCAATGAGAACACTGGAATTTCCATTCAGAACTGCAAAGTGATCGCGGCCCGGGACCTGGTTCCAGTGAAGAGCTCGTTCGAGGCATACCTTGGGAGGCCATGGAAAAAGTACTCTCGAACTGTGTTCATGCAGTCTTTTCTGGGCGACTTGATTCAACCAGCCGGTTGGCACGAATGGAATGGATCCTTCGCCCTGAGCAGCCTCTACTATGGGGAATATAAGAACCGCGGCCCAGGTGCAAGCACTACAAATCGGGTCAAATGGGCGGGGTATCGAGTGATTAAAAGCGCAAGCGAAGCTAGCCAATTTACAGTATCAAAATTCATTGAAGGAGATTCATGGTTACCTTCCACCGGAGTTCAGTACGTCTCAGGTTTCACTAGCACCACTAGGACTTAGCGAGCATTAGAGTTTCTGGACTTTTTGTCACAGTATGTCAGTACTAGGTATGGTCATAAAATGTAGCCAGTAGCATGTAATTGTCAATGGGGATGATGGTCAAAATATTTCACATCAGGTTATAGGTCGTGTAGATTGGATCCTGGACTTTGTAACAGCGAGAAATGGTTATGTAACTTTTTGCAGTTTGTAATTGTCAATGGGGATGATGGTCAAAATATTTCACATCAGGTTATAGGTCGTGTAGTGATTGGATCCTGGACTTTGTAACAGCCAGAAATGGTGATGTAACTTTTTGCAGTTTTGAATTGTGCGTTTAGGCAATTTCATTGGAATGTATGATTATCTATTCATATTTATTTTTAATAATTAGGAAAGTAAAAAAAAATTTACAATCAGAAAACATTGATAATGGAGTTTACTAAATAATAGGTCTATTTAAATGTTAGATGGTGTGATTATGGCTTTTCAACCTAAGGAAGCCAGCATGATGGCAGACCCACAGATCCAACAATTGGAGCCCGAACATTGAAAGCAAAGAGAGAAGAGGAGGTAAGGCTGAGCCATTCCAATTTTTTTTTGCAGAGCAATTACAAGTTTTTTTTCGCGATGTGTAGTTTTATTATGATGTTATTGGAAAATAAATACTTAGGGTGAAGTTTTCTAACTATTGAATGAAGGTGAAGGGTTAACCAATTTGGTTCAATCTATTAAATAATATTAAATATTTTGAAATTGAAATGGTTTAATAATAGTTAATAAATTTGGCTCAGTTTTAGTGGATTATTTTGAAACATTACAACAAAAACTAGGTTTTTGAAAGAAAACATGGTAGGAAATTTGGATGAGTTTAACCAGGGATGAGGCACTTCTAAAAGGAAAGACTAGGGTAGCATGATTCTTGCTGAGTAATAGGTTCAAGTCAGTAAAATTTTTAAGTTTGGGAAATTTTCCTTCTATTTAAAACTTTTATGGTATTTATATCTAAAACAAAGGTATTATATCATGAATATAATTTCATTAATATTGAAAAATAGAATGGATTAAATATTATAACTGATATGCGACAATATAAATAAATTAAAAAGTGGTCAAAAAATAAATATATTGTTAGAGTTTTACTTGAGCCAGGACTAATAAAATATCTTCAATAAAATAAATAAATTTTAATTATAAAAATAAATTTATAATTTAAATTAAATATTTTATACAAACAAATAATTTTAATACGTACAAATTTTTATCTGTTAATAAAATCATTTTAGAAATAAAATCTGCTAACCATTTTAAAACATTCAATTTTTTAATACACGTCATTCATCATACCAATATTATTTCAAATAGTTAAAGCATATAAAACTTTAAATATAATTTATTTATTTATTATTTTAGAAACAATTTACCATTACATCTTTTTTTTTTCAATAAAAAATTGGTTATTTAAAATAAAAAATGGGTAATGAAAGCTTTTTCAAGATAATTGGTTTTCAGTGTTTTCAAATACATAAATAAATTGTGAGCCCTCAAAGTGCCATTGTAAAATATCCTACCTAATTTTAGATAAAATTAAGCAAATGAGGCTCCGTCAGAAAAAGTAGCACGCCATTGAATATTTTAACCTACTTGACGTTGACTTAGATGTATTTAAGTACAATAATGGATCGAATCTGCTGACGAGAAACAGGCGGTACGGGGCGCGGGTCCACAACCTACAATAATAAACATGTTTCTATTCTGAAAGGTGCCATGTGCTGCCTTTGGACTATTCTCTCTCAATTCGTTGAATTTTTTTTTTGACTTTTGGTGTACTCGTAGTGGTTTGGCCAGAGATACGTTCGCACTTAAACCGTACACGCGCAATAGCTTGTGTTTGGCGTATTGCTCAACTTTTCATTATTTTTATGCACAAGTGTTTAGTGTGTGGTTTATTTATATGGTCTTATGTAGTGTGTGGTTTATTTATATGGTCTTATTACATATAGATCATTACTTTTAAAACATTCTGAATTTTAAAAGCTACTCTATTAAATGTATGTTGTATAAATATTTTAAGAATTGTTTTATTATTATTCTTTTGATTATTAATTTGGTTGGAATAAATTTGGTTATAATTATAAGTTTAAGAAATTAAGTGTTATAAAAATTATTCATCGTATTTAATTTATTGATTTATTAAAAATCATTAAAAAACAAAATTTATAATAATTAAAATAAGTTTGAATATATATAAAAATAAAATAAATATATAAAATTAAAACATAAATATTATTTAATTATTTTTAACATTTAATTTATTCGATAATAATAAAAACAAATAAATTATTATTATTATAAAAAATATATAGATAGTAAACAATTGTTTTATTCTTCAAAAATATATTAAATTATTATTTTTTATTTTTATTAAAATAAATATAATTATATAAAATTCTAATTATAAACTTTAATCATTTGATCTATTCATTGATTTATTTATTTTTATTTTTATTTGAACTATTATTATTTGAGTCAAACTAGCCATTATTTTACAAACGGTTAGTGGGAGCTTTACTTTCTATTTAAAGGGGTTACTTGATTAGATTTTCCATCTTGTCCTGATGATGAACCACACTAGCTGGTTCTAAATGCGTCGACCAAATCTATTTTGATGTGATTTTCACCGAAATATTTCAATCACAATAAAAATTTATATTAAATATAAAATAAATATTATTTTAAAACAAAGATATAAATATTTTGAAAACACATGAAAATAGTGAAAAATGTTTTTTTTTTAATAATGAAAAAATCATTTTTATTAAAATTAAATATAATTTAAAATAAAATAACTTATAATAAAAAGTGTATTATTTTATAATATATTTATAAGAAATAGAAGTACTGCATTAATCAAAACAGAATTTAAATTATTGGAAAAAAATAATAATAAAAATTGTATTATTTTATAAATTAATAAATTTAAAATAATAAAAAAATATTATTTTATAAATCATATTGTTATCTAATTTCATTAGGATTAATTTAATATTTAATATCGAAATTAAATATTGAAATTAGTGATATAAAAATTATGATTCTTGTTTTATGTTTTGGAGGTGTTTTAGGAATTTTATAAGGAGTTGAATTGTAATGTATTTATAGTGTAACATTTATCCATAATAAGAAAAAAAAATTAACTTCATTCACATTGAAGACAAGATATACATAAAATCTTTTATCAAGTCACATCAATAAATAACATAATGTATTATAGAGTGTACTCTTCATGTTACTCAGACTTCACATTAAAGTTTCCTCTTAAACTAGCTTTGGAAAAGTTAAATTATGTGAACTATGATTATGTGCAGAATATTAAATTTTTGTTTTGAATTTGTATGAACCATATTTAAATTGATGGTTCAATATCATAGTACATCACCTAGATTTTGTACCTAATTGATTCACTTCACAAAGACCTTATCGACATAGTTAATTCTCCATAGTATTGATACTGATATCGTAATTAATTTGCTTGACATGTGGCGCAATCCTCGCCATCCAATTGAGGTTTAGATCAATGGTTGTGATCTTTGTTTGGACGGTTAGGGTAATACCCTTACCCCCAAACCCCAACCATTCTTTCCATTTGTCGCCGCTGCGAGGGCAACATGAGCTCTGCAATTATTCTTCGCGGAGTGTATCTCTTCCTTTTGCCCTCGGCCTGAAGAGTTAAAGTAATACCTTCATGCTATTCATTAAATTATGTTTTTGGTCTCTCTTGCTGTGTTAAATGAGTATTTTACATTCTTTCTGGTGTTCAAATCTCTATTTTACAAACATATGTTTGACTATTGTGTAACAGGGACCTTAGCTTTCCAGTTTGGTTTTCATGAGGGTTTGCGTTTAATTTTTCATCCCGGTTTTCATGGAGGTTTTCATTATAGTCTTTCCACTGCTTATTTCTTTCCAGAAAATAGCTACTCCAGTGTCAGTATGGCCAAGATAGGTACATAGGTTTTACTCTGCTTTCTTTGGCTAATACTGTAAGGGTTATGTTTTTAATTCTCCAAATCTCACATCCAGTTATTGGAAATTTTTGTCTTAGATCTCCGTGTTTAATCAAGAGTTCATCAATCAAGTAACAATTTTATTTATCTTTTATTTTTATGCTTTCCTTTTGATTGGTTTTACTTCTACCAAACCTCCAAATTCTAACAACTCTCCATCGTTTTGCAGGTAACAACGTGACTCTAATTTTCCATCAGTCATGTTTGTCTATTTGCATTCTTTGGTTGCTGACATCGATTCCATTTTTCTCCAGGTATTTTTGGATCCTCTAGAGGGGTTTCCTCCGGGTTAATTCAAATTTTGGTCCATTATCAGACTCTTCTCTATTTGTTTAGTTAGTATAGTTTTCCATCAATTATCTTGAGGGCCTCTAAGGCTCTGATCCTTTGTTGATGTAATTTAGCCCTCGAAGGACTTACTGTTGACTGTAACATTTAATTTTTAAGAGAGAGAATTTGAACATAATTGGGATTATGTTTGATAGTGAGACCCTTTTTTTAAATTTTATTTCAAGTTCAAGGAATTTACTCTGGCTCTCCTTTAGTTTTTGGTTCAATTCTTTGGCTAGGTTATAGATATACATATATGCTCCTCATGTAGCAGTTATGGATTCAGTCAGAGTTGTCTTTTTCTATGAACTATATATTCATTTGTAACTTACGGTTAATCTTGTACCCATAACATTTTTTGGTCTTGTTTTCACTTGTATGGTATATTCTCAATCTGCTATGTATGTCCATATAGTCATTCACAATATTTATATAGCTCATATTATATTTGGTTCTGTTAGTTTAGCACGTCGCCTCCATTACTTTACTTATGATTGTTGCAGTATCCCAAATTGAGCACTTGCATTCGAGTCTGTTTAATTTTCTATGGGAATGGGCAGACTGTTTTTGTAATTTCTTTGACATTCAGAATATCCCCTTCTGAGGGTATTAAACCAAAAATGATGGTGGCCTCCCAACCATGAGAGAGGCAATTACGTCCTCAACTCCCCCCGTGCTCCTCACCAGAGCAGAATTGATTAGAAATTCTACTGGAGAAAGACCTCAAGACCTTCGTCCAGCCTTTTCTTTAGTGTCAGGTTACAGAGTTCCACTAGTACATACCAGCTCTAGACCACTCTCACCTTACATCCAACTGGTTTTTCCCTTCTCATTGCACATAACCCCTTCTCCTCTCCGGGATTTCCCCTTTATCCTCAAAGGAGAAGGTAATTGTTAATAACTGCTTTAGTCTAACTACTCTAGAATCTTGGAAATTTTACCCATCAGTTATTGAAACCACACCATAAAGTAATTATTTATTCAAAAGAAGGAAATAAATATTGTTCATCAACTGATTAACATACTCGTTAATCTTGGTTTACTTAAAAATTCAAATGTATATTTTAAAGTAGCATAAAGAAATTAAACCAGGTGTTACATATACATTATAGGGTGTTGAATCTATTGTATTTATGCATTCAAAAATATATATTTATGTATTAAAAAAATATATTTTAAACTAGCCTAGATACATCTTAACTCTAGATCTACCAAGTGTTGAGAGGGATCAAATGTCTTGAGGCGCAAACCTCTTTTAGTGTGAAAAGAGATTTGATCCCCTCTGGGATTGGTAGAGCCAGAGCTAAGATAGATATAAGTTGGTTTAATTGTTAATTATAATTATTTATTTTATTTTATTTTTATGTAAATTGACACAGCCAAAATATTTTAGACTCAAAATGTTTACATAACATAACATAACATAACCTTACAACATCTCTTCCATACTGTATTGAGAGTGCAATAATAAATAATCATAATCAGACAAAAAATTGCTAAGTGGATTCGATAAAAAGACTCTAAAATTTAAAATAGTTAAACAAAACTTCTTCAAATTTCTTTCAATTCTAACAAACCAATATACCATCACACATGAATGTCTAATTTAATAAATAGAAGCCTCAAGCAACCATGAAAAAAACCATAAATAAAATCTCACCACCATAAAAGGAGTTCTTGTAAGGATTTGCTAGTCTTGCCCTCAAAATTTTTGTAAGAAATTCTTGAATAGTGCTTGTTATTTAAAACATCCAAATAGCCAAAAATACATGTCATTTAAAACAACCTAAAAGCTAAAGAATCAAAGCAGCCCCATTGTGATTCAGGCCTCATACAGATAGCCCCACAACCATGGTGCTTTGTGTTGTTACTCATAATATTTAAGTCGATTGACAATCAAGGAAACCCTAAACCTTCGCACAGGGCATTGTTAGTCCGGGTTTCGAAATAAAAACTTTTGATCTTCAGAGTGCTCAGTTGAGCGCACCTAGGAAATTTATTCATTACTATAAAATGAATAGTATTGATATAAGTTGTTCCAATATCGATGTTGGATCAAAGGAATCCACCATGAGAGTTGCAAGGTGGAAATACCTTAGGTGAGTCCTTTCCATTGCCCTAGTAGCCATATTTATCATAGTTTCCGTTATTTGTTTAGCAATAGGGTTTTCCAATAGATTCAATAAAGAGAAGAATGATGGAGGTGGGAAAATAATGCACTATAAATCAGCATCCAATATTTTCCATCGCGCCTGCAGTAGCACACTTATCGAGAATTCAAGAGCCCATGGAGATTGTGAAGGTCATCACTAGTCTTAATACATATGGAGTCAAGGAGGAAAATGCTAAAGCTCACAACCTATCTCGCCCCAGGCTCGACCAAAGGCAATGTAGTGCCCTACAAGATTTTTGATGGAAAGGAAGAGGTTGAAAACACATAAAACACACAAAATAAAATTATATTCATAAAACTTATCAATACAAATTCACCGAACTATGACTTTTCCCTCTTCTGGCCTAATACAAACTTGATTGATTACAATGAACCCAAAATGGGGTATTTATACTTTTTGACTTGCGTCTCAACTAATGCTAACTTCAACATGCAAACACACACTAAATTTAACCTGTCCAAATATAGAGTGAATTTGAACATCTAATATTGGACTCGAGTTAATTCAACTCAACTCAACTTCTCACTTCATGCATCACATGCAAACGGTAGTAATTACAATTACCAACACTCCCCCTTAATTACAACCGTATGACTCAACATAACTTAAACATGACTCAACTATGCATGTTAGGCTTACAATATAACTCGACTCAATATTAACTTAAACAAGTCTGTTGGTATAATCTTAGCTAGGCTTACAATGACTCAAAAATTTTACACTTCTGAATTTTCTTTTTCATTTCTTCCAAATTCTATACTCTAGAAAATGCTTCATTCTTTGTTATATTTTCTTGTTGTGGGATCCATATTTCTTCACTTGTTACTGCTACAATTTTTCTTTGACTTCTCTTGTATTTTTTTTTTTAGTCTGTCTTCTACAACTTCTTCTTCAAATATTCTTTCACTCATGGGTTGATGCCACAGCTCTTCATCATCAAAAAAATTTCTTCGCTTTGATTCTTGTACTTCATATGCCTCATCTTCTATATGCCATATTTCTTGATAGCATAATATGATATCTTCTCAACTTCATTGCTCAAAATATTGTTTTAATACTTTCTTCGTCATCTTCAAAAATTTCCATGTCCTTTCCTGCATCCTTTTCTTGATCTTCTCTTTCAGCTGAACTGTTATCCTGTGTACCTGCACACTCAAAACCATTGTTAAAAACATATTCATCTTTCTCTACATTGAGAGATTCCTTCTCTTCCTCTTCATTCTCTACCTTATCTTTTAGTCCTTTACAAACCTTTACTATTGCAAACATGTTGTATTCCTCTTAGCTTCCTAATACAAGTGGGATTCTCTAACCAAATAACAACATATCAATATGTTATTTTTGTTGCATCATGTGCAACCACTCATCACTAGTTAAATTATCTTCATCAAAGCTAACATCAACATAATTTTCATCCAATTTATTATGGGTTATCCTAGAATTTATGTGCTCATTAACAACTTCAACTTCACCAACTTCATCAGTTGCAGTAGGATTCACCAATTCACACTTCAATTTGTTGTCATCATCCACATGTGTTTCATCAAAGTCGGATTCACCATCATCTACACCATCCACATGAATATGATCTTATTATTCTTTACACACAAATGCTTTAACTTCTCTCTCTATAATATTTGTTGCATCTTCTTCATCTTCCTCCTATGTGACTACAAATTGGGATCCATCAATGTCTTTGCTCTCTTCTGCTACTATTGTAGACTTCTATGCTTGTGACATAACCTACTGTTGCATGTCACTCCCCCTTGCACCAAATTATTCTTCCAATATCTTTCATGCTTTCTTGCAAGTTGTAGCTTTTGATACCTTGCGTTGGAAAGCTAGGAGAGAGATATTTTTGTTGGCAGAAACTAGAGATGCCTGCGACCAAGTTCAGTCTGGTGTATTTCTATGTAAATACTTCCTTGAATCAAATCCTTAATAAAACGAATTCCCATCTTGAAAGCATACCCAAAGACGAAGTCCACCGGGACGAACTCCGTAATCAATATTTGTTGTCTTCTATCTCCGTTCTTTGCTGAAAATTCATGTTTAATTATGCTTCTTAAGATTTGGATTAAGTCATAAAATCAATTTTTTTCCTTTAGTCATCCACACTAAGCGATCAAGTTAACAATCAATTCACTCTTGGAAAATATTCAGTTCTACTTTAGTATTATATCATATGTATTTTAGATCATATATTTTGGTATCAGGGAGTGTTGTGTTTTGTAGGATTTTTGAGTGAATGTTAACTAGGTCCATATTGTGACGTGGAGAAAAAACGCTCGAGGAGATCAACTCAGAAGATGGAAAGAAAAAAGTCACTCAACAATCGACAATGGGAGGATCTAATGTAGGTGAAAATCATGAAGTGAAGGTCATTGTTGATGAACAGATTCATCAAATGTTTTTGAACATGCAGCAGATGTTGGGAGAACTCTATGAAGATAAGAAGGCGAGAGATACAAAATCTTCTTCAAAGGAAACGAAAAAGGAAAAGGGAAACGGAAAAGTTGATATACCTCCTTCTCCTCCATCATCTTCTTCATCTTCATCTTCTTCTTCTTCTTCTAGTTCAGATGCTGAAACAGAATAGAAAGCTCAAAAATCATCTCTTTAGAAACTTGATGTAAAATTTGAACTACCTATTTATGATGGCGAAATGAATCCTAAAAAGTTAGATAACTGGATTAAACAGTTAGAAGTGTATTGTAGAATTCAGAACATTTCTGATGAAAGAACAAAAATTCAGCTAGCTACACCTAGAATAGGGGGGGACAACTTTAATCTGGTGGGAAAGTCAAAGTCAAGTAGATTTAAAGCGAAAAGGTAAATTCATCTCTTTGTGGTCTAAGTTTTTAAAAGTTCTCATAAAACAATTCTATCCTTTGGGATACATGCAAAAATTTTATATTGATTGGTGGAATTTGAGGCAAGGTAAAGGGCAGAATGTTCAGGAGTTTACTCAGGAGTTCAGGAAGAAATATTTGGCACTTTGTATTCCATTAGATACATGTGAAACTTTATTAAAGTAAATTGGAAATTTACATTCTTATTTACAAGATACTTTATTGATGTTTAATCCTAATGACTTTGATGAATTGTGTGTTCAAGCCATACATATTGAATCAGGTGGAAAATCGTTCAATTATTCACAAAAGGCATCCAAACAGTTGGAAATCAAGGATTCCAAAGACACCAAGAGGAAGAGCAGTTCAAAGGGAAAGAAAACAAATACAGATTAGAAGGAAAGTGAAAGACCTACTTTTACTCACTGTGAGAGGATCGGACATGATGAAGCCAGATGTTGGAAACTTCACCAAGAACTCAGACCAAATAAGTTCTAGAAAATGAAAGGAGAAAAGAAGGCTAATACAACAATCCAATAAGATTTGGGCTTCGACTCAGGTGATGAAAGGAAAATAAAAACACTAGTTTTGATAGGTAAAAATTCTAATGCTAGTTCAAGTTATAGTACCTCTGCATCTTCTTCAAAAATAAATGATCTAGATGAGGATAAAAGAGTTCAATTATTTCACATAAGGGAAACTTCTAAGCACACAAAAATAGATACTTTATTTGACAGTGGATCACAGGAAAATTTAATATCTGAAGCATTAGTTAAGAAATTGGGTTTGGAGAAACAGAATCATCTGAGACCATACCCATTAGGTTGGCTAAAATAAAAGACTCAGACTAATGTCACAAAGCAGTGTCATTTAAAATTATCAATCACATCTAATTACATTGATGAAGTGGATTTAGATGTGATTCCATTAGACATGTGTGGAGTAGTTCTAGGAAGTCCTTATCTCTATGATCATGATGTTGTGTTTCATACGAAAAAGCATAAATATCTCCTTAAGAAAGATGGAATTGAACACATTGTCTGGGGACATAAAATCAAAACACACTTGGATTTAGTTACTGCTAATCAAATGAAGAGACTAATAATTTCAAGTAAGAGATATGTGTTGGGTGCTAGTTTTGCACTTATTTCCTACATTTGTTTCCCCTATTTTACCTCATGACTATAACCATTAGGAATATCTTTGCCTCTTTTTCCTACCATTCTATCTTAACTTGTGTTGTTTCACCTTATTTTAATTACTCTGCCATTTCATCAATTATTATGATGTATCGTGTCTTTTTTATAACTAACTGAGGATGAATGTTTGGAGAATATCTATGGTCTTTTGTTGTCTTTCCAGATGCTATTTTTAGCACAAAAGATCTTGAGAACGAGGCATACAGGAGCAGCTAAAGGTGTCCTGTCACAGTGAGTTGTTACACCACGATGATGTTACACCATTATGTTACAAACCCGCTAACGAACTGTCGTTACAGCTGTACCACTGACTGTATCTCGTCAACTCCTAATGCTGACATGTCCTCTAGATGTTACGCTACATTTGTGATTTATCACGATAGCTGTAGAAGTTATTAAGTATTGTATTTTTGGATAACATCCTCTAGGTGGTTTTGAATGTAATCTATAATTTTCCAGTCATAATTTTATTAAGAAGTGGTTGTAACCATATGTATTCTATTTTGATCAGCATGAGAATCATAATATTCTCATGACTGATCCATCCCTCATTTTTTTGAGATGTAACCACTATATAGTTCTCCACCCTTGAGGTCGAAAGGTTAGCGGAAAATAGCATTACTTTGGCTCTGTAATTTTGATCATATTAATACAAGTTATCTTGTTGTTGTTGTTACATGCATCATCTAATTTAGTTTCCGTTAAGTTCTTTCTCTACCTGCGCCCTGCTAGGGAGGAAGGGCACTCCTCTTTAACAGAGATTGTAGCGGTTAAGTTAGCTATATATATATATATATATATATATATATATATATATATATATATATATTTACTTTATGTACCAGTGGGAGTGTTGTTGCTGCTGTTTTAGCTGTGAATAGATCTGCTTCAATTCCAGTACTTTATATGTTGTTGCACATGTGAGATTAGGGATACTAGCTAGGTAATTGTTGTGTGGCGCACTAGGACAGATTAATTGAGGTGTGATCATAGTCTTGTAGATCATTTTATTTTTGCATGAGTGATTTATTTTCAGCATTTACTTTAGCAACAATTTCCTTTACTTGGATTTGCTTCCGGTTGATGTATCGGCAAAGATAGTGCGGATGTCATTGAAATAAAAGACGTCCCTGGATTGATAATTTATGTGTACTGTTTTAGTCATTTAGCTGTGATTAATACAACACCACATTTTGGCGCCGTTTCCGGGGATGGAAATGATGATCCAATCAACCAGAGTTTTTTGTTAGAAGATAGTGTGTATCGAGTCTGAAATTGTCGGGCGGTAAGACAAGAGTTAAGAACCTGCACATCGCTCTAACATACCTGAGCGGGCTCATCAATGCTACACTGGGGCACTTAGAGGTGAAATTTCTATGTGTTTTTAGTGTGCCTCCAACAACACAATTGCCAGGCAGTAAGACGAGATGTAAGAACCTACACATCGCTCTAACATACTTGAGCGGGCTCACCAATGTCTCGCTGGGACACTTAGAAGTGTGATTTTTTGGTGTTTTCTTTAGGATGCCTTTAGCTATACAATTTTGGGCAGTAAGACGAGAGGTAAGAACCTATGCATCACTTTAACGAACCTAAGCAGGCTAACTGTTGTAGAAACTGAAGCACTTGTAGGATGAATTGATACACATAGGGTCTATGTGTGCCAGTAGGACGATAGAAAAATCCACAAACACCCCCCACTCTACTAACTGCAGGGAAAAATAGGTCGTAAGAAGGAAAAGAAGAGTGCAGACTTGGGAAGAAAGACATTATTTGGAGATCTGAGGGCCAGTCTACTTCATGCAAAGACAATAGGAAGACAGGACCATAGAAAGTGGCTACTATATCAAAACCTGAGGCATTGGTGCCTTTTGTGTCTAGACGTCACCACCCTTCGAACAACATATCCACTCCTGATATCAAGACTCCATATCTAAAACAACGGTGGAAAATCATTGACCAGGATCTGAGAATCGAAGGAAAAGGGGAGACCAGTGGACCTGAGGAACAACATTTAATTGATTATCATTTGGACGCTGGTAGTGAAGTCAAACAATGGATCTTGGAACATCCTGATCCTTTTATTTATCAATCTCCTGCACACTCTAAGGTTAGTTCGTCCCATCAGGAATACTCAACCATGGGGGATGACAATGTCAAGACAAATAGCTCTGTTAATTTTTAATTCCCGATAGTAGTGACATGGGATGAGGCTCCTATGAAAAATATTCCTTTGTCATCCCTACCATCCTTTCAAGGGATGGCTGTTGAAGATCCTGATACCTTTTTGTTCAAATTCGATGTGCTATGTAGAGGTTATGACTACACTTCAGATGCCTAGAAGTTGAAATTATTTCCTGCTACTCTAAAAGGAGAAACATTAAGGTGGTTCATGAGACTAGGTGCTAGCATGATTCAAACCTGGAATGACATGAGGGACGCCTTTCTCTTTAAGTATTAGGATTATTGTTGAACTAGGGATTTGAAGGAAGAGATCTTTAGGATTGCATAGAAGGAGGAGGAGAGCTTGGAAGACTATGTGGAGCGATTCCATTACAATTTACAAAGGTCTAAGTTTAGTAACTTAACCTCGAAAATTCTGAAGCCAATATTCTTAAGAGGTATAAGAGATTATTGTCTGGAGCATTTGAATCTATTGGGAAAAGGAGAATATCACAAGAACCGCTTGAATAAATAATGAATCTTTTCCTGTGAAGCTCAAGAGGATCGGTCAAATGGAGAAGTTCAATTTGGGACCCTTCAGTCCGGATACAAAAGTCCACAAGTGGAGGAGTAACCAGAGCAAAGATCGGAAATTTATTTGAGGATTTTAAAGCTGACCTCCTTAGCACTCTCTCTGGCCAGATCATTACGGTGCCAGTTAAGAAAGCAAAAGAATAAGTTGATGCATCCTTAGCAATATTCTGTCTCCAATGCAAAAAGAAACATTTGGAAAGAGAATATGGACTAAATAGCGCCAGCTTGTGCAATATCTGTGAATTGGAACATTCTACGAAGCAATGTCCTGAATTTCCCAGAAATAAGGTTGTACTTCAAGAATCAAGCAAGGATGTCCAGTCTTCTTATTTCATCGGATCAAAGAGACCATGGTAGCCACGACCTATAGGTATGACTCTATATTTTTCATCTTTTGATCCTTGGAATAATTTTTATAATAGTCAGCAATATCCATGGTAGTATCCTACTCCTTCCTCAACACAATTTCCTTCACCATGGAACCAGTGGCCTTCTCCTCCACTAATGCAATATCCTCCATCACAACCCAATCCTTGGTACCCCCTACACTACCAATGCAACAACAGTCACAACTACCTTCTCTTCAAAATCCTACACCTTCTGTCCGACCCCAGTTTCCTGTGCAACCTAACCCCAATTTGAATAATAAGGCAACCTAGAGCATAGATGCTTTGGTTACCTTCTAGACTTATCTTATTACTCATATTAGACTCAACAATGTTCAATTTCGATCAGGAAAAGTAATCAGACTTGAACATACTCCCATTATTACCGAAGAAGAATGTGAGTCACCTTGAAAGGATATGGGCGATTCTGAGGTAGTTGTTACACATGTAATAGCTAATACAACACCTGTTGTTACAACTATAGTAGCCAGCTCGAGAGGGTATGATGTTTCTACAACAACCCTAAGCAAGGCTAGTGCATTTGTGATAGCTAACTCAACTCTTAACATTCAAGATCTTCCATACCCTCAACGATTAACTGAAACTGGGCCAGCCTCACAACCTGAATCCGAATTCCTCAAGGAACTGCAAAATCTGTATATGCAGATTCCGATGTTACATGTTCTTATGGAAGTACCTATCTATGTTAAAACAATGAGGGATCTGTGTGTCAAAAAGGCTAGAAGAAAACCAAAATACCCTGCTACTATCCATGTCATGTGGAACTATCCGATCTCATGATTGATCAGCCTTTGTTGACTAAATATAATGACCCAAGAAATCCTACAGTGACTGTCCATATTGATGACCAACCCATAACCAACACTTTGATTGATTTAGGCTCAGCCATTAATGTCATGACTAACGTCCTCTTTATATCCTTAGGGCTTCATGGACTTGGACCTACATCGACAGTGCTTGAATTGACAGATAGGTCTCGTGTCAAGCCTGAGGGAATGATAGAATATGTGGTTATCATTGTGGCTTCTTGGAATTATCCAGCTGATTTTCTCATTTTACAAACCAAATCCAACCTGGGGGGTCATCCTTTAAACTTTGGAAGACCATGGCTAGCCATTACAGACGCATATATTAGATGTAGGTCCGGATCTATGGTGATCTTTGATGGGAAGGCCACTCAGAACCTGAACCTATACCCCCCAGAAAAACCTCACATGGATTTGAGTAGTCCCTGGTGCGACGAATTTGAACCTGAATTTGATCTTTCCCTACCTCTCCTCATGCTTGGAAAAGAACAATGCTTTAAGGATGAAACAGAGGATGATATTATTAATGGTTTTATTAGCAATTCACTCTCTATTTCCTCCATTAGAGATCTGGGGGAAGAAGATGAGGTAGATGATGTAATAATTGAACATTTGAAAACCACTCTACATACTATCAACAGTCTCGTTGAAATTGAACCTAAGAAATGTGTAAACATTAATCCTAACCTGACTATTGAACAAAACATATTGTTGATACAACTGTTACAAAAATATGAAAAGGCATTTGCATGGGACTATACTGATATGAAAGGAATCCATCATAGCCTATGCACTCACCGCATTTATCTTAAATAGGACTGCAAACCAGTTAGACAACCGCAACGTCGAATGAACCTCGCACTTAAGGAGATAGTGAAAGAAGAATTGCATAAAATCCTTAATGCTAATTTCATCTACCCCATTTTTGACAGCCAGTGGGTGTCTCCTCTTGTCATAGTTCCGAAAAATAACAACAAGTGGAGAGTCTGTGTAGACTATAGAGAACTTAACAAGGCCACTCAAAAGGACCATTTCCCTTTACCATTCATTGATCAGGTCCTGGATACTCTCTCTAGAAAAAGTTTTTTTCATTCCTATATGGGTTCAGTGGCTATAATCAAATACAGATTGCCCTGGAGACAAGACAACCTTCACTTGCCTATGGGGTACTTTTCCATATAAAGTCCTTCCTTTTGGCCTCTGTAATGAACCAACAACTTTTCAGAGGGCAATATTGGGTATTTTTTCTGATCTCTTGAATGACTATCTTGAAATATTTATGGATGATTTTACACCCTACGGGGATGCCTTTGATACAACATTAGTCAATTTGGAAAAGGTGCTGGAACGTTGTGAACAAACTAATGTTGCTCTAAGCACGAAGAAATGCCACACAATGATGATTGAGGGAATTGTGATAGGAAATTTCATTTTGGTAGATGGAATCAAGGTAGATCCTGAAAAAATTGAGGTAATCTCTAAAATAAAAACTCTTAAGACTCCCAAAAGGTACGTAGTTTTTTGGGACATGCAGGGTACTACAGGAGATTTATAGAAATTTTTTCAAAGATTGCATCTCCTCTATTTTCCTTGCTCACAAAAGATGCGGAATTTGTGTGGACAGGAAAGTTTGAGCAGGCCTTTCTGAAGTTAAAGAATTGTGTAATAGCAACACCTATTTTACGAGGAACAAATTGGAGATTTCCATTCCATATTGCTACGGATGCATCTGACATAGTTGTGGGTGTTGTTTTGGGGCAGCTGGAGGAGAAGAAACCTTATGCCATTTATTACATCAACAAGAATCTAACTCTAGCAGAAATCAACCACACAACGACTGAAAAGGAATTCCTATCAGTAATGCATGCTATCAAAAAATTTCGGCACTACATCACCAGGTATCAGGTATTTGTACACATTGACCATGCTGAAATTCGATTTTTAATGAAAAAACCTGTTACTAATGGTAGGGTTACACGATGGTTATTACTGTTACAGAAATTTTATATCACTGTTTTAGATAAACCTGGAAAGGATAATGTAGTTGCTCATTTTCTTTCTAGATTAACTATAAGTGATGACTACACTGCCATTGAGGATTATTTTCCAAATGAATATCTTCTTACCCTCTCTACTCACTCACCGTGGTATGTAGATATAGCCAATTATCTTTCTGCAGGAAAATTTCCACACCATTTATCTTCCAAAGAAAAGAGGAAGATAATACAACAGAGTGCTACCTACTCCTAGATAGAGGGAAACCTCTATCACACTGGGCCAGAATTTCAAATTAGGCGATTTGTTAGAGAAGATGAGGTATTTGAGATCTTGAAAGCTTGTCATGAGGAACCCTGTGGAGGGCACTTCGCTGACAAAAGGACGGGATACAAAGTACTCTCAACGGGGTACTACTAGCCAAATATATTCCAGGATGCCAAGAAGTTTGTGAAGGGGTGTGATAGCTTCTAGAGGATGAGTCAGCCTCTGAAATCAGATCAGATGTTGCTACAACCTCAGATAGTGATAGAACCATTTGAGAAATGGGACCTGGACTTTGTAGGGCCAATTAATCCTTCATCAAAACAAAAATCATACATTTTGGTCTGCACCGACTATGTCACAAAGTGGGCTGAAGAAAAGGCACTAATTAGAGCTACAGAGCAGGTTTTTTCAAACTTCCTGTTTGAAGATATCTTTGTTCACTTTAGGATACACAGGGAGATAGTGACAGATGGAGGGCCTCAATTCACATCTCATTTGATCAAGAAGCTGGTTGAGAAGTATGGAATTCATCACATAATCAATTCACCTTATCATCCACAAGCAAATGGTCAAGTAGAAAGCACCAATAAAGTCATAAAGGGAATCTTAACAAAGACAGTAGCCAGTCACTAAAGAATTTGGGCTGAGAAACTTCCAGAGGTTTTGTGGGCTTACAGAACAACATGGAGGAACACTACAAGATTCTCACCATATGAATTGGTGTATGGAAAGAATCCTTTATTTCCCATAGAGTTTGAGATAAAGACCTTAAGAACAATATTGCAGGTCAATCTGGACATAAGCACAAGGAAACAAATATTGAACCAGCTCAATGAGTTGGAGGAGAAACGATTGGCTGTTATTCAACAAACAGAGATCATTCAGCAGCAGAGAGATAGATAGCATGATGGGTTTATTAAGAATAAGAAGTTCCAGAATGGAGATTGGGCTCTCTTTTATGATTCAAGGTTCAAGGATTTCAAATGAAAACTCTGCACTAGAAGGCTAGGTCCTTATGAAGTAGACACAGTATTTGATAATGGGACTGTACAATTGGTCACCATTGACAGTGCTAAGATGTTGTTATTGGTTAATGGGCATCGTCTAAGGCTATATCATCAACCCGCTTCGAAGGAATCATTTGTTAACATTGTCATGGGATCTGATCTTTATGTTACAGTAGCAGGGGAACATTCCCCTGTGTAGCCTTAAATTTGAAATTCCAATAAGTGCAGCAGCTGAAAACCACCCTTGCGGCAGTTGTTACACATGTTTAAAAATAAAACAAAAAACAAAAAATTAATAATAATAATAAAACAAACATAACAAATTTGACTATGAAAACCTCTTTCCGGAGTGTAGCCAGACAATTTGTAACAACTGAAAACCACTCCTATGGAAGCTGTTAAACACATTTTTTTCCTTCCGAAAACATCATCCCTCCTTCCTGATACATTTTACAAGATGATGTTATTCATTTGATTTTATTTCTGTACCGATTTCTCCTAATCATTATGTTTTTTTTGAAGAATAATTTGAAGGTTGTCTTCATTATTACACATGTAATAGTCAATAGCCACGAACATTGTTTCTCATGTTTTGTCGCATGACATAAATAATTATGCCAGCCAAGCATGATCGCCACGATCACTGCAAATAGTATGTTGCCAATTTTAAATCCTCCTCTACACCACTTCAGGTATGTCATTCAAAAGGTAACGTTATCATTTATGATTTGGTGATTAATGGAAAAAGTAATGATATTCTCGTGACGGCCGTGGGCGGTCGTCACCATTAAAGTAGGGGGGAATTATATCTTTTAATCATTGGAAAATCCATAGTCATAAACCGTTATCAACTCCACATGGACCCAAGTAATAGCACAATCGTCAATGATGACTAAATCATGCCAAGAAGAGTGTGTGTACTTAGAACCCATTACTTTCCATAACGGGACATTTATGAAGAGTTGTGTGAAGTACGATTCAGTAATCCGTAAATCCTATCACCTCCCATCGCCCTCTTCGACTGAAAGCCTTGTATCCTCATTTCAAACTCGTCATCTAGGATAAGCAGATTAAGACGCCGAGAGTAAGTAAGCAGTGCAGTGACATTATAGTGGGTTGAGTAGTAAGTAACGAATTTAGAAACAATAACAAGATGGGTGGAGCAACAATTCGACACGAGCTGGATTCCATAGACGCCTTGCAGAACTATTCAGAAGCCTACCAGGTATTCAGAGATGCCGGATGGATTGAGTATTTCTAGAAGTGGGAAGGCTCGGATGAGGCGGTTGCAATAGAATTCACTCAGAATTTGAATAAAAACTAGACCCGAGTCAGGGGCCTGCAAGTTGAGGTGACTGGAGAAGTAATCACCCAAGTAACTACATTACCAGTAGAGGGACGGAGGTGGTTTAACAGAAAAGTCAATGACCCCTCCTTGAAAGAATACTTCCTAGAGGGAGAAGAAAAGTTGGAGAAGAAAGGGAGAGGAATTGACAGGTTATCGCTCCCTCAGCCATGGGCATATGTCGCCTTGGGTTTAATCAAATACATCACTTGTGAGGGAAGATCCACGATTGTGTTTAATTATCACTTAACTCTACTCAGTCACCTTCGACACCAACAAAATATTAACCTTCCATTCTACTTATTGGGTAGCATTAAGCATATGGTGGTGGCAGTAAAGACAACAACACCTCCGAAAGCATGCGTGACCAATCACAGACTTATGAAATTGATCGTGATGGATGCCCTAAGCCAGCAAGGAAGGACCTGGGAAGAATTCAAGCGAAATAGGCCGAGGACAAGCTGAGGAAAACTGGTCATGACTTCAGGAGGAAGTCAGGTAGAAGCTGAAACCAAGACTCGGCCTACCAAGGTCAGAATTTGGAAAGAACCCATCGATGAACCAATTGGGGATAGACGGCCAAAACGGAGGGTGAAAGTTAACTTGCCCACAAAACCTTCGCCCACAGCTAGAAAGCAAACAGAAGCAGAAGTATCAAGAGAGGAAAGAGAACCCTCCTCATCAGGTAAGGAAGAAACTCATGTCCTCCTTTTAGAACTTGAAAATCTAAGAAAGGAAAATGAAGAATTAAAACAAAGATTATCTGAGGGGAAGGAAATATTGGTATCTGTATGCACGAAATATTTTCAAGGACTAGCAATAGTAGGGTATAAGGTTTGTGGGGAAAACACCAGCCCAATTGAAACATAAATGGAACTGCAGGAGGCTGTTACACAAGAACCTACTAAGGATACTGTTGTTACACAAGAACCAGTAGTTAAAGCAGAGCCTCCTGTAGTAATTGACCTAGAGGCCAATACACAAGAACTTGTGGAGGCACTACTATTACAGAAGAAACAACAATGGACAAAGAGGCTACTCTAGGCGGAAACAAAGGGGTTGATACACAAGAACCCACTAATGAAGCTGTTGTTACATAAGAAACAACAGATGAGGTGGAGCACACCCATTCAACAGAGGCTGTTACACTCATTATTGATGTTTATATTGAGTGTAGAATAACTTCGGGTCCCATCTCAGGATGGAGTTTTGAGAAAATGCTGTTAATTTCTGAATTACAGAAGTGGAAACATGAAGCAATATTCCTTCGGGAGGGGATGATTTCATTGAAAGAACATCGTAGGGAGATAGACACCCTACATGAAAATTGGATGAAATAAGAGTTGTATAAAGGATGGGAGAATTATAGGAGGAAGGAAGCTATGAAGAAGTAGGAGGAACAATTGCTGCTTTTACAGTAGCAGGTTCAAGATATTACAATGGATAAGAAAAAACTTCATGACCTTACACTCAATCTGTTGTGGTGCAAGCGACCTTCCCCATCCTACCCCATTTTTCTATGGGAGCACTACTTCCTATTCCAGATGAAAGATGTTATGGAGGACAGACCCTATCTATGCTCTTCCACTCGCACATTCTTAGATGTCTTTCATGCCTCCGATTTTGATGAGCAAAGCCTGTTGTGTGAGTTATTCTTACACAATATCATTTGCAAGCATATGAGTATGAAAATGGTGGTGACGATATTTTCCTATATGGGGGATCTATAGTTGCAAGCTTTTGTGTCCTTCATGAAGAATCAGATTGAGTGGCATTTGTCCACCAAATCTATGGATGCTAATGAAGAGAAGATGGCATTATGGATCCGAGAAGAACCAGGATGGGCCGCTGAGTTAAGGCAGGAATTTAGAATAATTTTGAGTACTCCTAGGATAAGGGAACTTGCTGCCACCTACAGAATAAGGATTGTGAACTTCTGTCTCAATCAGTTCTTAGCGATGAAGGGTTGAGCCTTGACTGGGTGCTTGAAACGCATGGAAGCCAACAGTGTTGAGTTGTTGAAGGGGGAACCATTTTCATTCCAGAATTTTTTGGTGGTTGTTAGACATGTACCAACATATGCACAGATAGTACAAACCCTTGGTGCTTCCTCGCTCAGGTTAAGGTTCAAGTTCCATTTGATCTGGTTTCCAATTGAGGATTATCAGATTAATTGTGAATTGAAAAAGTATGAATCAGAGTATTGGATACTAAAGTTGATGGCTAATCAAGGGTACAGGTCTGCAGATGAAGATACAGCCAGTACTTATGATCTCACTGACCTGCACCGGAGATATTCCCATGAGAGATGAGATTTTGCATGAGGACATACAAGTGATTCAGTTGGGGGGAGATGTTGGGTGCCAGTTTTGTACTTATTTCCTAAATTTGTTTCCCCTATTTTACCTCATGACTATAACCATTGGGACTGTCTTTGCCTCTTTTTCCTACCATTCTATCTAAGTTGTGTTGTTTCAACTTGTTTTAATTACTCTTCCATTAAATCAATTATTATGATGTATCATGTCTTTTTTATGAATAACTGAGGATGAATGTTTGGAGAAGATATATGGTGTTTTTCTGTCTTTCCAGATGCTATTTGTAGCATAAAAGGTCTCGATCATGAGGCGTACATGAGTAGTTAAAGGTGTGTTGTTACAGTGAGTTGTTACACCACGACGCTATTACACCATGCTGTTATAGACCTGTTAACTAACTGTCGTTACAGCTGTACCGCTGACTGGACCTCGTCAACTCCTAACGTTGACCCATCCTCTAGCTATTATGCTACAGTTATGATTTAGCATGATAGCTGTAGAATTTATTAAGTATTTTATTTTTGGATAACAACCTCTAGGCGGTTTTGATTGTAATCTATAATTTTCCAGCCATACTTTTATTAAGAAGTGGTTGTAACCATATGTATTATATTTTGATCAGCATAAGAATCATAAGATTCTCATGACTGATCCATCCCTTATTTTCTTGAGATGTAACCACTATATAGTTCTCGACCCTTGAGGTCGAAAGGTTAGCAGAGAATATCATTACTTTGGCTCTATAATTTTGATCATATTAATACAAGTTATCATGTTGTTGTTGTTACATGCATCATCTGATTTAGTTTTTGTTAAGTTCTTTCTCTACCTACCCTCTGCTAGGGAGGAAGGGCCATCCTCTTTAGTAGGGATTGCAGCGGTTAAGGTAGCTACTTATATATATATTTATATTTACTTTATGTACCTGTGGGAGTGTTTTTGTTGTTGTTTTAGCTGTGAATAGATCTGCTTCAATTCTAGTACTTCATATGATGTTTCACATGTGAGATTAGGGATACCAGTTGGGTAATTGTTGTGTGGCGCTCTAGGATAGATTAATTGAGGTGTGATCACAGTATTATAGATCATTTTATTTTTTCATGAGTGATTTCTTTCCAGCATTTACTTCATCAACAATTTCCTTTATTTGGATTTGCTTCTGGTTGATGCATTGGCATAGACAGTGAGGTTTTCATTGAAATAAAAGATGTCCTTGGATTGATAATTTATGTGTATTGTTTTAGTCATTTAGCCGTGATTAATACAACCCAAAAATATGTACTCATGGTTGTAAAAGAACAACATAAGGATCAACATGATGCTTTTTCAAGTTGTGAATCTCATTTTAAAGATAGTTTGGTTAAAGTGGTAGATTCTTTTCAAAATTTATTTAAAGAACCAAAACATCTGCCTCCTAAACAGGAAATACAACATGAGATACAATTGATGTCTGATGCCCCTCTTCCTAATGTTGGAATGTACCACATGTCAGTCATAGAGAATGAAGAAATAAAGAAACAAATCCAAGAGCTATTTGAAAAAGGCTTCATTCAACCTAGTTCATCTCTATGTGGTTCACCCATAATTTTGGTTCCTAAGAGAGACATGACATGAAGAATGTGTGTCGAATTTAGGGCCTTAAAAAAATTACAATGAAGAACAGGTATCCTCTTCCAGGATAGATGATTTACTTGACCAGTTGAAAAATGATGTCTACTTCACTAAGTTGGATTTTCATAGTGGGTATCATCAAATTCGCATTGCAGAAAATGACATCTGGAAAACTACACTTAAAACTAGGTAGGGGCTATCTAAATGGTTAGTGATGCCTTTTGGTTTGTGTAATGCTCCAGCAACTTTCATTCGGGTTATGAATGATGTTTTCAGTCTATATCTACTTAGATGCTATCCTGATTTTCAGTTCCAATATGAAAGAGCATGTTAGGCATGTAAAACAGGTCTTTGAAGTGTTGCAAAGGGGAAAATTGTACCTTAAATTGTCCAAATGTGAGTTTGGGAAATATTTATTGATTTATCTTGGTTACATAGTTGGAGGTGGTAATTTGAAAATAGATCCAGCTAAAATCGATGTGATTGTTAAGTGGCCAAGACCACAGAATGTGACTGAAGTTAGGAGTTTTCTAGGTGCAGTTCAATATTGGAGAAAATTCATTTCTCAATTTTCTTTTATTACATCACCATTACATGCTTTAACAGGTTTTAAAGTTTCCTATTAGTGGGGAGGGAAACAACAAAAATCTTTTGATACACTTAAGCATAAAATTGTCACAGCACCAATATTAGCTTTACCAGATCTTCAACAACCATTCGAAATTGAAATAGATGCTAGTGGTTATGCATTGGGTGCAGTTTTACTTCAAAAAGGGAAACCTATTTGTTTTCATTTAGAAACTTTTTCTAAGGCAGTTATAAATTATCTGAAATATGATAAAGAATTATTTTCTTTGGTTGAAAGTGTTAAGAAATGGAAACAATACTTAATGGGTAAGGAAACAATGATTCACATAGATAATCAGTCGCTTTAGTACCTTTAGTCTTAGACTAAGTTGAAAAAATCTCGTAATTACAGATGGATGGGATTTCTTCAGCAATTTCACTTAGTAATTAAGTACAGGAAATGTGTAACAAACAAAGTAGCTGATATGTTGTCTAGACCATCTTTGAATGCTTCAGTAGTGTTGCAAAATAGTTCTTTAAAACATGAAATTTATTTAGAACAATATAGTACAAATGATGATTTCAAAGATATTTATGAATCACTAACTCAGGTACTCAGGTGGAAGAAGTCAATTTTCATGTTCATGATAGGCTGTTATATCATCTGGGTAAGTTCTGCATAACACAGACATAAAGGGAACATGTTATTCGGGAAGCACATTGTTCTCACATTTTAGGACATTTTAGCGTACTCAAGACAATGGCGCAAATTAAAAGGTATTTCTACTGGCCTCACATGTATGAAAAAGTTGTTAAGTAAATTAAAGGATGTGTTATGTGTTCGACAATCAAACTAAGAAATCGAAAAATTGGCTTGTATATGCCACTTCCAGTTCCTTCGCGACCATGGGACAACATTTCCATGGAATTTGTTAGAGGACTTCTTATGTCTAGGAGAGGGCATGATTAGATATATGTCGTGGTTGATCGTTCAGCAAGATGTGCATTCTTGTTCCATGCAAAAAGCAAGTGACTGCTGAACATACTGCACAGATGTTCTTTCAACAGGTATGGGTTCATTTTGGGTTACCTACTTCCATTATTTCCGATTGATACACTCACTTTGTAGGAGAGTTTTGGTCCACTTTGTGGGGACTCACAGACACAAAGTTGAAGAAGATCACAACTTTTCATCCACAGAACAACAAGCAGACAGAAGTGGTGAACAGGACAATGATACATATTATCCAAGGTTACTGCAACAAACATCCTAAGTTGTGGGGTGATTCTTTACCTTATGTGCAACATGCTTACAATTGAGCCTTACATTCTTCGACTAAGAGATCTCCATTTGAAACATGTTTTGGGTATCTACCAAAGTCACTGATGGACTTCATGTTCGGTGAAGAATATAAAGTGGATGGACACAAGGATTCAAATAAAGTAGTTAATTTCATTCAACGGATACAATAGATACATGAAGTAGTGTAGGATCAATTAGATAAGAGTCAGGCCAAGTACAAAATGTGCCATGACAAGCATCGAGTGGATCATCATTTTCAGGTTGGTGATCAGGTATGCTTGTATATCAGTAAAGACTGGTTGAGAGGTGAAGGTAAGAAACTGAAACCCATCAGGTATGGTCCTTTCAATATTGTGGAAAATATTGGAAATAATGCATTATGGTTAGATTTACGTCCTTACATGTGTATTTATTCAGTTGTAAATGTAGAAAATTTGAAGTTATATGAACCTCTGATGATCATGGATCCAGAGGAATATACATATATTCCTACCATTAATGATTTGGTACCTGAATATATGAATGAGTTGCAGGAAGATACCATCTTGGACAGGAAGGTTCGCACTTCAAGACGAGGAGATCTTGAATATCTTCGAGTGGGACTCAAGGGCATGAATCCTAGCCAGGCGAGGTGGATGGAGATCAAAAGAGTGAGGGATTTGTACCCTCACCTGATGTCTTCTTAAATCAAAATTTTGTTGGTCTAAAAGCTTTCAAGAGGAGAGGATTAATCCAGGAGGATCTTGCATTAGTTCAGTCTTCAGTTTCTTCAGTGACCCGATGAGTGTCTTCAAGCATGGTACAAGTTACTTTATGGTTATGTCATTATGTGGAAAATTGTAATGTTATGGTCCTAAACTTATGCTAAGTGGAACCTAAGCTAAATGAAATAGGTGAAAAGACTATGTAATGTGGATAAACCTATGTAATATGCCTAAACCTATGGTGCTAAGACCTAAGTCCTAACCTAAAGTCTTAAACCTAAGGTGGAAAACTAAGTGCATACAAATCTATGGTGACAACGCAAACCATATAAAAAAATGTTAAATTATGGTTTCGGTGATATGATTATAAACCTATGTAAATACCATATTACATATCAATTAACCGCGTTGGGAGTTGAGCGCGAGCGGACATGTGAACAACTAGACGCAATAGTTAATACCACCCCGCAGTTTCGGAACATGACCTCAAAATAGAGACTGCAACTGCCGGGGTGTGAAGTTGTCACATGCGGATTCAATGCACAGCTACACCATTTTCCGAAACCACAGACCTAGCCTGTAAAGTGGCAGTCAGTCACCAGACCATTGAAGCGCCTGTCACATGCAGTTAGGTTGTTTCTGTCATTTTCAGAAACCATTGGGTTATTTTTATACTATGGTTTTATTTTGGGTTTTATTTGTTATGCGCTATGACTGTAATTTATCCACCATGTCACCTAACTCCTAAGGTGTCACAATATTACATGACTGAGAGAAATCACACTATTTGCATTCAACCATATGCTATTTCTAGTTCAGGGAGTTCAAGATTGGACCTACATTACATTATAAATTTACTTCATTTCTCATGATGAAGAAGGAGTGATTTTGTAGGCTTGTAATCAGATTTCTGTAAGAGAGAGGTGATTTTTCTTTCAGGTGTAACTTGGTTGTCTGGAGGTGGAATTGGGAACCAAGATAGGCGTTGGAAAGATAGGAGAGAGAGATTTATATTGATAGAGACCAGAGGTGCCTATGAGCATGTTCAGCCTGGTGTATTTCTATGTAAATACTTCCTTGGATCAATCCTTAATAAAATAGACACCCATCTTGAAAGCGGACCCGAAGACGTGGTCCACCAAGGATGAACTCCATAATCAATGTTTGTTGTCTTCTATCTCTTTTCTTTGCTACAAATTCATGTTTAATTATGCTTCTTAAGATCTGGATAAAGTCATAAAATCATTTGACTTCCTTCAATCTTCCACACTAAGCGATCAAGTTAACAATCAATTCACTGTTAGCAAATAATCAGTTCTACTTCAGTATCATTTCAGATCTATTTCAAATCAATTATCTTTTTGAAATTACATCAAATATATTTTCACCCTATTCACATTCTGGATTTCACCTATAACATCAAACTTATAGTTGGAGCACACAAATAGGAAAATAACCTTCCCTCAAGGTGGCCTTGGAGAAATTTTTTCTTCAACAACTATTATTGAGATGTTGTTTGTAAGTCCTTATTTGCATTATAAAAGTATCATTATTCCTTAATTTTCATTGTCATTGATATATTAGATACATGTATTTTATTTTATATTCTTTTATGTATAGGGTAAAATAGGGAATAAATTTATAGTGTGTAATATTTATGTATTCTTTAATAGGTATGTTGTTTGGTTTACACAACTCATTTTTAGGTACACCATTGTAATAAATATCAAAAAACACAAGGGCCATGGACTAGTGCTTCCTATTTAATCATGTTATTCGTGTTTTGGAACTCGAATTAGAAAGAGAAAGGGATTCCCTTTCCCTTGGTGGTCACATATAAGGAACTTCCCACTAGTTCCATGCTTGGACTTGGCATGATAAAAGTACATTCTCCAATTCATTTCATCCTACTTTGGAAGGGGGATAGAAAAATGTTCTCTTGTTAATATAATATAATTACTCATTCCCTTGTCTTAGAAAGACACATTTTTGTTGTTGTAAGAATCAAGTACTAGTTGCTCTCAGACTCTTTTTTATTGATAACTTTTGCTCCTTTAGGATTAAAAGTGAAGTGGGTTCCTTCCATGAAGTAGCACCCTTATTTAGACTTTATTCAATTTCTTTCTCTAGAATCATACCATATTCTTTAGGTATATCTATTACAATAGTATGAATGAGTATTCTTACGTCAAGATATTCGTTAAAAGTGATGGCTAAGTATTTCATATAACTAATCATTTGTAATGTTCTTGAATCCAAAGCTAATATGTATTTACAAGGATGTATGCATTCAAAACCTAGACTTCTCCACATAACTCAAAGGGGTAGGACATTTTGCCTTGTTCCTAGGTCTATATCAATTACAACATATGCCTCCTTTGGCTAATAAGAGGCCTCTTCAAGTGGAATTTCTCTTGGTTCTAATAATGAAGGTGTAGGATTTTGTAGGAAATGATAAAGGTTCTCGAATTGAGTAGGTGCCCCAAGTGCACCTAATAATATCATATGGGTTGGTATATTTTCTATATTAGATATTCAACCATATTGTAAGGAGTTGGTATTGGATAACATGGAAGAAGTATCTCATTAGATAAGTTTAGCTTGTCTATGTTATGCCTCAATAACATAAAAAAAGAGAGGGAAGCCACTACATGCGTTAAGGAAGAGAGAATAATAAATTAATGTGGAAATATCCTTTTATAATGGAACAAATGTACAAGATGAAATGATTATAAAAATAAATTTATTTACTATATATATGGAAGAAAATGGGGGCACTTACAATTAAAGGGTCTAGAAAAATTATACTAATAAAACAATAAAAATATAATAACTCAATATATGTGGATTTACATGGGGATTAATGCTTAAGATGGGGCTTTGTCTAGGGCTTAACATTCCCCACCCCTTTAAACAAGTGTTCTACTCGACACTTGTTATACTATAGATGTTTATGCATGAAGAACTCGTCTTCCCATGTCATCTCTTACACTAATAGGTTCTTCCACTTGATGAGGCTCTTAGGGATTGCTCAATTTTGGAATTTCTTAATATTGGTTTCAAGGATTGTTTCTAGTTCTAATATGACTTTACATTCTTCATTAATATCTAATAAAATAGTTTGTACTACAATATTTTCATCAATTACCTTCTTTAAGCAAGTAACATGGAAGAATGGTTGTACATACAAAGATGGAGGAAACTCTTTTTTGTAAGCCATACTTCCAATACTTAGACCACCTTATAGAGACCATAATACTTGGGTGTTAATTTATTGTCCTTTTATTGTTGCTTGAGGGAAATCTGTATGTATGGTTGTAGCCTTATAATATACAATTCACTAAAATAATGATATACTTGTTGCTTCATCCTATTTTTTGTTTGAGAACTTCTTGTTGATGCTTTATGTGGTCCTCCATTGCTTGAAACGTTCTTCCCCTATTAAGGGTTACGTGATCGATAGAGGATGACTTCAGTGCCATAAATGGGGAATTGTTTTATGAAGTATGGAAGGATGTGTTAAATACCACCATTTTTTGAATGGAAACCACTTGAATCATTGCGTTTTCTTATCAAATACAAATTAATAAAGATATCCTTTTAGACATTTTTTCACAATCCTAGTTTTTCCATTAAAATGAAGATGGTGAGAGGAACTGTGAGCCAATTGGGTACCCAAATAAGAAAATAATTTAGTCCAAAAAATGAATCCTATCACTTACTAATCTTGAGAATTCCATGTAGCTTATTTATACTATTATCTTTAGTTTTGGTTTTTTTTATAGCCACTCCTTACAGAGTTGGTCTGTATGTTTGCTTCCTAGTATCTATAGCAAAGCATCTAAAAGATAAAGTGCTATCAATATAAGATGAAAAATATTGCATGTTCATGTGGTAACTCTAAGAACTGGAGGAAGGTTTAGAGGTAAAGGTGTCTTCCATACCTTAGATCATTCCAAGTGAGATGCATACAAGTAAATGCACTTGGGATTGTCAAGGTATTGGAAAATTTGACATGAATATACTTTGATAATAGTATGTTTAGGGGGAGGATGAGGAGGAAGAGGAGGTCTTGACCTTGAAAGTATAGAAACATGCAAGACATTGACTTGTTGATATAGAGAAAGAACTTGATTTTCATGTTCATTAATAATTTCAGTGTTCAAAACTTTCCCCATTTTATATCCTCAAAGTTTGGGTAGGTGAAGATACATATTGAGGTCCCTCACATTGAATTATTTCATTCCTAGGTTTCATAGTAAAATAAGGCTATGCTATAGATGGGGAAGCCATACTTGCTATACCGAAGGTTACATCCAAAATGTTTACTGATTTTTCCTTTAACATTTATTTTACATTTGGATACATTGTGGTCATGTATTTCCATATGGTTGTGAAATAGGTGTTATTCTACCCAATATGGAGGTAAATAATTGGTTGAATTATAGATTGGATCACAATCATGAATGGATATGGTGGAAAAATCCCTATGGAAGGAAGCCACATCTATAACACCCCCTAGTACATAGCGGTTATCATGCAAGATTTTGATTCAAGTGATGGTAAATGTTCATGATTATGGATGCTTACCTCTTCATTGATTACTAGTCATTGCTGTGAGTATCACCCTCCATGGTATCTTTGATATGATATACATTTATTTTGATGTATTCATACTTTGAATATTAAGATGATATTACATGAAGCATGGATATTCTTGATAATAATTATGTAATATTGGTAACTCTTAATGGTGATTTAATATGTCTATTATTATATGTTAGATATCCTGTCATTAATATATTTTTATTATGATTAACATTATATAACAATATTTTTAGAATTTCCGCTTCTGTGATCCATATAAAATTGTAAAATCTCTTTCGGTAATAATCACATGCAATGGAACATTGTCGACGCGTTTCGAACCAACTAGTGTGGTTCATCATCAGGACTAGGTGAGAGATCAGATCAAGTCAATAAGTTTAAATAGATGTAGAGATGGTTAAACTAGTCGTTAGAAAAATGGCTAGTTCGACTTTTTAAAATTTATTTATCAATTTTTAATTATATATTATATTTTTTAATTAATTAATAACGGCTAGTTCTATTCTATTATATATATATATATATATATATATAAAAAATACATAAAAAATATATATATATATATATATATATTAAAATAAATAATAAATTAAAAAATAAAAAAATAAAAATGAAATATAAAATTATAATAATAATAAAAATTTAAATAAATACATAAAGGAATAGTAGGCAAGGCAGACATAAAAGGCAATCAAGAACATAATGCAGGTATCCAACACCTACTAATGTTCCAACCATCATCTCTATTGAGATTAATGGGTCTTTTTTCGATTTCTAAGGCCTCTCTTAACTTCCGATGATGGAAATGGTCGATCCTAGCAATGACCTTTGCCTCTTCAATGCAAATATGATGGTTAGTCTTTTCTGCATGCTCATCTAGGGCAGACGAGCGGGATCTTCCATGTTTAATGTCAAAAACATGCTCACAAATCCTTTGATTTATAGACCGACCAGTTTCACCAATGTAAGGCGTCCCACAAGAACAAGGAATGATGTAGACACCTTTCCCATCCCTAGGGTCAATTGGGTCTTTAACCAATTTGAGAGAGTTGTGAATCGTGTTAAGGGGCTTGAAAGACAAAGACACCCTATGCTTCCTAAGGACCCTAGTAATTTTATCAGTGGTTCCTTGAATGAACGGAAGACGCAGACTGTGGGACCATTGACTAGGGTCTTTATTCTTTTTAGTTAGAGGACCTTTTTCTGCTTTAAGGAAAGCTTTAAGGCCTTGTGACCTACTATAACCATTTTTACAAAAGACACTTAACAGATGGAAATTTTCCCCCTCAAGGTGAGACTCATCAGAGATCCTCAACCCCCTTGTGGCTAAGGTGTTTAGGATATATACCTAATTTTTTAGCAGGGAAATGGTGCGAACTAGCGTGAAGGTATTGCTCAGTATGAGTTTTCTTCCGAAAAACTTGATGGGAGAAAGAACCATCATCATTTCTAGAGATAAGAACATCAAGGAAGGGAATGTTGCCATCCACCTCATATTCCATGGTGAATTTTATGGAGCGCGATTGATCATTAAGATGACGGAAAAAAGATCTAACTTTTCTTTGCCATGCGGCCACAAGGCACAAGTATCATCTACAAACCTTTTCCAAAGCTTTAGCCCATAATCTCAAGCCTCTCGTAGGTCATACTGACTCTTATGTTAAAGATTCTACTTCTTTCATTAATGAGTTGAAGGACATTAGAATGGATCTTGAGGACAGGCTTGTTAGTTTTAATGTCATTTCTCTTTACACAAATATCCCCATCAATGAGGCTATTGATGTCATTAATTGCATTACTGATCTTGATACGACCTATTTAGTCGGGATCTGCTTAACCTCCACTTTCTTTAGTTTTGAAGGCGAATTCTATGAGCAAACATGTGGTGTTGCCATGGGTTCTCCCCTTTCCCTGATTGCTGCTAATTTGTTTATGGAGGACTTTGAATCTAAGGCTCTTTCCTCAGCTCTTTTCCAAAGCTTTGGAAAAGGTTTGTAGATGATACTTGTGCCGTGTGGCCGCATGGCAAAGAAAAGTTAGATCTTTTTTTCCGTCATCTTAATGATCAATCGCGCTCCACATGGAATATGAGGTGGATGGAAACATTCCCTTCCTTGATGTTCTTATCTCTAGAATGGATGATGGTTCTTTCTCCCATCAATTTTTTCAGAAGAAAAATCATATTGAGCAATACCTTCACGCTAGTTTGCACCATTTCCCTACTCAAAAATTAGGTGTCCTAAACACCTTAGCCACAAGGGCGTTGAGGATCTCTGATGAGTCTCACCTTGAGGGGGGAAAGTCCCATCTGTTAAGTGTCTTTTGTAGAATTTATGGTTATAGTAGGTCGCAATGCCTTAAATCTTTCCTTAAAGCAGAAAAAGGTCCTCTAACTAAAAAGAATAAAGACCCTAGTCAATGGTCCCGCAGTGTGTGTCTTCCGTTCATTCAGGGAACCACTGATAAAATTGCTAGGGTCCTTAGGAAGCATAGGGTGTCTTTGTCTTTCAAGCCCCTTAACACAATTCGTAGCTCTCTTAAATTGGTTAAAGACCCGATTGACCCTAGGGATGGGAAAGGTGTCTACATCATTCCTTGTTCCTGTGGGATGCCTTACAATGGTGAAACTGGTCGGTCTATAAATCAAGGGATTTGTGAGCATGCTACTGACATTAAACATGGAAGATCCCACTAGTCTGCCCTAGCTGAGCATGCAGAAAAGACTAACCATCATATTTGCATAGAAGAGGCGAAGGTCATTGCTAGGATCAACCATTTCCATCATCGGAAGTTAAGAGAGGCCTTAGAAATCGAAAAAAGACCCGTTAATCTCAATAGAGATGATGGTTGGAACATCAACAGGTGTTGGATACCTGCATTATATTCTTGATTGCCTTTTATTTATGCCCTGCCTATTGTTCCTTTATTTATTTATTTACTTTTATTTATTTATTATTATTATTATTATTTTTATTTTTATTTTTATTTATGTATTTTTTATTCTTATTTTATTATTTTATTTTTATTTATTTATTTATTTATATTTTATTTTACTTTTTTATTTTAATTTTTTTATTATTATTCATTCATTTTGGTCATTGGTTATTTTTTATTTGGACCTCGCACTTTAATAAACAAAACCAAGATACGAACCAAACATCCCAACAAGGAGATGCTGATAATATAGAGAGTCTTAAAATGAAGGACATGATTAAAGAACTAGAAGAAAAAGTTAACAACAATCTCACCCTAAATAGTGGGGCAGGTAAATTAGATATCAAACCAATTAAAGATGAAATGAAAAAATTGATCGAATTAGACCATGAACGTAACAAAAGGGCCTTGAACCTTATAATCTTCGGTTTGAAAGAGGAGGTAGACAAGGATACTTTAGCCATAGCCCAGACAGAATTACATAATAGATTACAAATTGAAACCAAGTGTCTCACAGAAGCAACACGGTTAGGGAAATTAACTGAGAATAAAGGAAGGCTGATCTGAATAAAGGTGAGCTCTACTGACCATAAATATGACATACTTAGTAAAAACTCAAGTCTAAAAGGAACGAGAATATTTATAAACGAAGATCTCATTCCAGAAGATCAAGCAGAATTAAGAAAGGAGGTTAAAAAGGTAAAAGAAGCTAGGAAGGAAGGAAAATGGGCAATAATCAGAAATAGAAAAGCCATTATTCGAGATAGAAACCAAAAATATAGTAATAAATAGCAATTCAACATGCTCTGAATTCTTTCTTGGAACTGTCGAGGCTTTCCATGGAACAAAGGCCCCAAACTAAGTTGGATCTCAAATGATGTTGATATTATATTGCTTGTTGAAACTTGGGAGCACGAAGAATCTAAGGTCCCTAACATAGATGGCTTTGCACTATGGTCTACTTGGAACAAGCGATCCTGCCGTAGAGGCATTGGGGGCATAGCTTGCTACATTAAGAAGAACATCTCCCCCCATGCTAGGATTTATAAAAACAACCCTTACAACCAATATAGTTGGATTGAGATTATTGACATTAATGATAAAAAGACCTACATAGCAATCTGTTATTTCCCCCCCATTAATTCTAACTTCTATAAGAAGAATAATCTAGATAAAAATAGTCCTTACAATGGTTTAGAGAATGATATTTCTAGCCTAAGGAATGAAGGTAATATCCTTTTAGTGGGTGACTTTAATGCTCGAAATTCAAGCAACCAAGCTATTCTTCTAAGCAATCATTCCAACCCCAATCCTCTTTGGTTAGACGAAAACCTTACTCTGGCTAGCTAGTACAAAAGGAGCTCTGAATACCTCGGGGATAATTTGTTTGGGTTGGAGCTAGTCAAGCTCTGTAATGCTCAGGATCTCATAATCTGCAATGGTCTAAAGAAGTGGCCCAATTCTAGCCAGATGACCTGCATCCATGGGCTTGGCAACAACGTGGTAGAATATGTTATTGCCAATCTCATTTTATACAACGAAATAATAAGTTTTGACATCTTAGACGACGACGTGCCTGACTCCAATCATAGGCCTTTACTCATAACTCTCAATTTTTTCATGCATAGAGATCCCATAGAAGATAATCCTTATAGTCAAAAGAACTTAATCTTTGATAGAAATAAAAATGATCTCTTTCTAAATGAATTAAAAACTAATTTGCTTCCTTTATCTAGTATAGAAAACATAGATTACCTCTATCATAATTTTACTACAACCCTCTCATATTCTATTAACAAGTTCTCAATTGAAGTCTCAAGTAATAAAAGAAATAGCAAAACCAACCCATGGTATGACAAATATTGTAAAAGTGCAAGGAGAGCAATTAAGGAAGTTGTTGATGAATCTCTCAAAATTGACAAGATAAAAATATACAAAGCCCTAACTAAAAGGAAAAAAGGGAAGTATATTCGTAAAAGACAAGAGAATCTCTTACACCTCTCTAAGGTGGCTCCTAGGAAATTCTAGAGGCAGACTCTAACTAGGAAAACTAAAGATAATAATAAAATTGCTTTACACGACTGGAATTCCTATCTTAAAAAGCTTTATGAATCTCCAAATGCCAGGGATTTTGAAACCCTGCTTACAACGAAAGAAGTTTTCTCATTAGAAGACATTGATTTTGGGGTTAAACGCCTGGCAAATGGGAAAGCTAAAGACATTGAAGGTTACCAAGTGGAAATCTTAAAAATGGGAGGTCTTATCCTCATCCCCCACATCCACAAGCTTTTCAACCAAGCAGTCAAGCAAGGGTTCCCTAAACCTTGGACTCAGAGCCTCATTATCCCTATTTTTAAAAGTGAGGATACAAATAACCCCTCCAATTATCGGACAATTATGATTAGCCCTCTCTTAGCCAAATTATATGGTATTATTTTGGAAAAGAAGTTGAGCATTTGGCTTGAAAGTGAAGGTAAGTGAGCTAAAGGCCAAGCAGGTTTTAGAAGGCAACACTCAACAATGGACCACCTCGTTACGCTTTGGATCATTGTGGAGGAATGCCGCAATGATAAATCCAATATCTTATGTTGCTTTGTAGACTTTAGAAAGGCTTTCGATACGGTTCCTAGAAACAACCTATGGAATAGATTAGAAGAGCTAAATGTTCCTTTCGAACTAAGAGCGGCCGCTATAAGGTTATACGAGAATGCAATTGTGAAGTTAAAGAGCAATGAGGGGTGGTCGAAAGATATTAAGTGTAATATCAGAGTTAAACAAGGTTGTCCCCTCTCCCCTAACCTATTTGGAATTTATATCGACAAGCTAGAAGGTTGTTTAGAGGAAGCAGGATGTGTTGGCACGATCTTAGCTGGGATAGTCATCATCCTTCTTCTCTATGCTGACGATATTGTTCTTCTCGCAAGTTGCCCATCTGATCTTGATAAGCAACTTAAACTTCTTAAGGATTTCTGCTCTACCATGGGTATGTTTGTTAACACTGACAAAACAAAGGTTATGATTATCAAATCCAAGAAGGACACTTACGCTAATTTTATGTATGACAATAGTAACTTGGAGGAAGTGTCTTCTTATAAGTACCTAGGAATTGATATTCATCACAAGCTCAAATGGAACTATAGCATTCAGAAAAGGATTAATGGGGGGTGGAAAGCTTATTTTGGTCTTGAAAATAATTGTAAAACGAAAAACCTCGTAATGTGGGATAGAAAGAAGTTCCTCTTTGAAACTTTAGTCACTCCTGTTATCTTATATGGATGTGAGGTTTGGGGTTGCAACATCTCTAGAGAATCCTGGAGAAAGATTGAGAAAATCTAGAAGTGTTTTATAACTTATAACCTTAAAATTAAAAGTAATACACCCTATCCTATTCTCCTTATAGAAGTGGGTCTTTCCCCTATCGAGAGCCTAGCTATGACTAGGCTTCTGTTGTACAAGCACAAGCTCAATAGCATAAGAGACCATAGACTTCCTAAGCTAGCTTTAAATTCCAGCCAAAACCACCTAAGGCTTAAACGAGGTTGGTATAAAGACACCAGGGCCTGGTTAAACCATTGGGAGATCGACGAGAATGTTGCATTGCAAAACATTAATAACATTAAAAAAATTGTTACTTCTAAGTTCAAAGAAAAAATGTGGTGTGAGAAAGGTCTAGCAGCTAAAAGAAAATTAAGATATTATAAGGAGGTCATCAACCCCACCCTAGAAGATCAAAAGTATCTATCTGTTTTAACTAGCTCAAAGAGGAAAATTAATATAGCCAAGATTAGAACAAACTCTCATGGGCTCCATAGCGAAAGAGGTAATTGGACAGTTCCTAAAACACCATGGATGGAAAGGATCTGCCATCTCTGTGAGAATATGAACATCGAGGATGAAAATCACTTCCTCTTAGAGTGCCCTGCGTACAACCACATTAGAGCTCAATTTCATAATCTTTATTGCAATACTGACCTTCCTAGCCTTTTAAAATGTTTTTGAACATAGGAATAAAATCTTAAATCAAACTAAATAACTCTTTTCTTTAGGTTGATAAAGCAAAAATTGGTCTCAGTTTAACCACCATCACCATCATAAAAATTGATAATTAAATAATTAAATCAACTAAATAAGAAAATATATATATATATTATTAATATATTAATTAATTGAATAAAAAAATCAAATAGTTTAATAATAGAATGGAACTAGCCGTTATTAATTAATTAAAAAATATAATATATAATTAAAATTTGATAAATAAATTTTAAAATGTCAAACTAGCTGTTTCCCTAATGACTAGTTTAACCATTTCTACATCTATTTAAACTTATTGACTTGATCTTATCTCTCACATAGTCCTGATGATACACCACACTCGTTGGTTCGAAATGCGTCGACAATATTTCATTGCATGTGATTATTACCGATTTTTTTTTTACAATTATATAACAATATTAAATGCTTTGTCATTAATAAAATGATATTACAATATTAAATGCTTTGTGATTAATAAAAATATTCAATTTCATTAATTATACAATGCTATTGAATTTGATAATAATGCTGTGTATATATTAACATATTGAATAGACTTGGATGAACATTAAAAATATATAGAAATGCACTTTTACAGAAACTACTATTACCTAATAAGGATGAACCACTTATCTTAATAAGTTGGAATCTTAAAAAATGAAAATACAACCTATGAAAAACACAAAAATAATTAAATAAAAAATACACTCTATTTTTTATTTTATTCTCAAAGTTTCTCTAATATAATTGAAGACGTTAGCTGGACAAAATGACAAAATAGGCAAAAGGTTTCATGGTAAGAGTCGGCGACCATAGTGTCTTCAACTCATACGGCCTCAAGTGTAAGATAGAGAAAATAATAAAATCAGAAAAACACCAGCATAAAAACATGTTTTTTTTAACTAATTTTTATTTATTTTTAATGCATAAAACATGTTAAAGTGTGCGTATTCGTATAAATTTAAGTGATTAAAAAAAATGGAATTTGGGAGGAAAGGATCGAAATCGCAACGAAAAATCAAAATAGGAAGAATTAAATAATATATAGATATAAAATAAGTGATTTCTATTTAAAATAAATTTAGCGAATAGCATAAATATAGCCAGTAGTGTAATTGTCAAATTTGTCAATAGAAAAATCAAAATAAGAAGAATTAAATAATATATAGATATAAAAAATTTATTTTTATTTAAAATAAATTTAGCGAGTAGCATAAATGTAGTCAGTAGTGTAATTGTCAATGGGGATCAAGGTCAAAATATTTCACATCAGGTTAAACGTCGTGTAATGGTTCAATCCTGGGCTTTGTAACAGCTAAAATGGTGATGTAACTTTTATGTATGATGATCTATTTATATTTATTTTTAATAACTATGAAAGTAAAATAAATTTTACAATCAGAAAACATTGATAATTGAGTTTATTAAATAATAGGTTTAATTAAAACTTAGCTGGTGTGATTATGGCTTTTCAACTTCAGGAAGCCAGCAAAGATCTAACAATTGGAGCCCGAACATTGAAAGCAAAGAGAGCAGAGTAGGTCAAGGCTGAGCTATTACAAGTTTTCTTGGCGGAATTTTTAAATATTTTTAAATTTTAGGTTTTTTTGTAAGTATGGATTATAATTTTCATCTAAGGACTTTGGTCAAGTTTTATTACGATGTTATTGGAAAATGAAGATTTGGTAAATTTCTCAAACTATCCAATGAGGGTGAAAGGTTAATAAATTTGGTTTTGTTTACTGAATAATATTAAGTATCTTGAAATTCAAAGGGTTTAATGACGGTTTAGTAATTAATAAATTTGGTTCATTTCTAGTAGATAATCTTGAAACATAACTATAATGACAGTTTAATAATTAATAAAGTTGGTTCATTTCTAGTGGATAATCTTGAAACATAACTATAATTGGTTCATTTCTAGTGGATAATCTTGAAAAATTGAGTTATTTAAAAAAAAAAAAAAAAAAAAAAAAAAAAACTGGTAATGAAAACTTTTTCAAGATAATTGGTTTTCAAAATGCATAAATAAATTGTGAGCCCTCAAAAAGTACCATCGTAAAAGATCCACCTAATTTTAGATAAAATTAAGCAAATGAGACTGCGTACCATCGTAAAAGATCCACCTAATTTTAGATAAAATTAAGCAAATGAGACTGCGTCAGAAAAAGGAGCACGCCATTGAATATTTTAACCTACCTGACGTTGACGTAGATGTATTTAGAGTACAATAATGGAACGAATCTGGGTACGAGAAACAGGCGGTATGGGGCTCGGGTGCACAACCGACAATAATAAACATGTTTTTATTCTGAAAGGTGCCATGAGCGGCCTTTGGACTATTCTCTCTCAATTTGTTGATTGAAGTGAAAAAAATATAAAAAAATTAACTGACGTTTGGTGTGCTTGGCTTTAGTGGGTTGGCCAGAGATACTTTCGCAGTTAAAGTGTACTCGCGAAATACTTCGTGTTTGGCGTGTTGCTTAACTTTTCATTATTTTTATGCAATAAGGTTTAGCGTGTGGTTTATATGGTCTTATTACGTATAGATCATTACTTTTAAAACATTCTGAATTTTAAAAGCTACTCTATCAAATCTAAGAATTGATATTTTATTCTTCTTTTAATAATTAATTTGGTTGGAAATTTAAGTTTAAATTTGTTATAATTATAAGCTTATGAAATTAGGTTTTATAAAAATTATTTAAGGTATTTAATTTATTGATGTATTAAAAATGTATTTTAAATATATGTACATAATTAAAAGAAGTTTGAATATATATAAATATTTGTATTAAATATAAAAAATAATATTAAATGAAGATATAAATATTTTGAAAAAAAATGAAATATATTGAAAAGAGTGAAAAGTGTGTTGTTTAAGGTATAAATTTTATTAATGAAAAAATCATTTTAATAATTAAAAAAAAAAAAAACAACTTATAATAAAAAGTGTATTATTTTATAATATATTTAGAAGAAATAGAAGTACTGCAGTTATCAAAACTCAATTTAAATTATTGAAAAAAATAAAATAAAAAAATTATATTTTTTTATAAATTAAAAAATACTAAAATAATAAGAAATATTTAATTTTATTATGATTAATTTAGTATTTAATATGGAAATTAAATATTGAAATTAGTGATATAAAAATTATGATTCTTATTTTATGTTTTGGAGGTGTTTTAGGAATTTTGTAAGGTGTTGAATCTATTGTATTTATGCATTCAAAAATATATATTTATGTATTAGAAAAATATATTTTAAACTAGCTTAGATCCATCTTTACTCTGGATCTACCAAGTGTTGAGAGGGATCAAATGTCTTGAGGTGCAAACCTCTTTTGTTGTAATTCTACCGGAATCCTAAGGGTTATGTTCAATTAGGTAGTTAGGAAGTTAGGAAGTTAGTAGTTAATGATAACTAATTTCTAAAGTATAAATGTAATCCAATTCAATGAATGAGACACAAAGATCACATGTTTATTATTTAACAGTGGTATCAGAGCGCTTGAGATCTGAGGAGGTTGGTGGCAGCGTTGATGTTAAGGGAGCAACAGATTGTTTTCAACCTGTGTCAACACTGCCAACAGAGTTTGTTTGCTCCTTTGCTGCGTTTGCAGCGTGTGATTGACGGAAACCCTCATGTCATGATGCGGTGTTGTGCTAGATTAAAAAAAAAAAAAAAGACTTCCAAATCATTTTCCTGTGCTGCATTCATCATTTGATTGGAGCGGGCGTTGAGAAATATGAGTGTAGTTTGACTGTTGCGTTCGTTGTGGACTGTTAGGAGCAGATTTTTTTTGTTGGGAAAAGAATTCAGATTATTTTGCTAACATAGGTTTTGGTGATGATCAGTAAGTTAGAAAACACATTTTTTTTAAAAGGAAATTATGTTGTCACACATTGTAATTTCCACGTGGAAGATGTTTTTAGTATTTCTTTTTCTTCATGGTATGATAGTTGGTTCTAGACACAGGTGCCACGTGTCATATGACCTTTCGAAGAGATTTGTTTGATCAATTCAGTGATAATATTGACAGAGTAATGTATTTTGCTGATAAGTCCCAAATCAAACCATCAGGGATTGGTTCAATTCAGTTAAAAATTCCTGGACTTCCAAGTTATATTTTGAATGATGTTCTTTACATTCTAAAATTCCAAAGAAATTTGTTATCTCTCATACAAATAAGACAACAGGGACATTCCATTCACATATTTGATGGTAAAGTAGAAATTAGAAGAGCAACTGACAATAAAGCTATAATGTTTGTTGTGGAAGAAGATAAATTATTGAAGTTGCATGGTATGTCATCTGTTGCATTGAACACAACTTATTTGGTTCAACAAAATGATATTACGTCATCTTCTTTATTATGGCATGCGCGCTTCAGTCATGTTAATTATGAAAGTATTCGTATTATGAAACAACAGGGGATTAAGGGACTTCCAATAGTTCCTAGAAAATTGATCCCATGTAATGCTTGTATATTGGGCAAGCATCACAAACAATCTTTTCCAAATTCTAAGTCTAGAGCTACAAGAAAATTAAGTCTCATACACTCTGACTTATGTGGTCCAATGCTTGTACCAACTACAAATGGAAATAAATACATACTCACTTTTAATGATGATTATTCGAGGATGTGTTGGGTTTATTTTCTTAAAGAAAAATCACAAGTTTTTGATGTGTTTAAGAAATTTCATCTCTTGATAACAAATGAAGCACAACTTACTATTGGTACTATAAGGACTGATAATGGAGGAGAATATACTTCACATGCTTTTGAAACATATTTGCAAGAGAATGGCATCAAACACCAGACCACAATACCATAGAATCTGCAACAAAATGATGTTGCTGAAATAATGAACCGAACATTTCTTATATGGTAAGGTCAATGATGTTTTTTAAGAATGTAAAATTAATGTTTTGGGTAGAAGTCCTGCTCTATGCAGCATACATTAGAAATCAATGCCCTTTCTCTGTCATTAACAACAGAACTCCATATGAAATGTGGTATAGTCGTTTTCTTGTTGTTAAACATTTCCGAATTTTCGATTCTCAATGTTATGCTTTGATTCCTAAACATCAGAGGAGTAAGCTGGGTGAATGAAGCATAAAATGCATATTTTTATGGTATTCCATGACTTCTAAGGCATATCGATTATATGATGAAGAAAACAAAAATTTTGTTTTGTCAAGAGATGTATTTTTTCTTGAAACTAATAAAGATTCGCTCACTGTTGAGTGACAACTTAATCAGATAGAAAATTTTGTGCCTCGAAAGTTTTATTATGAATCCAATAATATACTTCCCCATCCTGAAGGGAGGATTCCTATATTAGATCAATTTGTGGAGTTTCCTTCTCTCAATGATGAGAAATTGGTTGATGATGATAATTTCGTTGTTGTTGATGAGGAATTAGTTGATGACATAAATGGCAATATGACATAAATGGGAAGAATTGAGCCAAATGAAGAAGATGAGAAACTTCCTGAAAAAATTCCTACACAACCTTTGCGAAGGTCAACTCGTATTCAAACATTTCCAAAGAAATATAATGAGTTTAAGGCTGGAAGTTCCTCAGGTAACTATTCTCATTGTGAATTTAATTTTTCTATGGATTGTGAACCTACTTTCTTTGAAGAAGCTGTTAGTTATGAACAATGGAAAGATGCAATGCAAAAGGAATATGATTCTCTCATAAAAAATGGCACATGGAGGCTAGTGGATCCTCCTACTAGCATCAAACCTATTGATTGCAAATGGATTTATAAAACTAAGTTTAAAGCTGATGGTTCGCCAGACAAGTACAAATAAAGACTTGTAGTAAAGGGATATGCACATAAAGAGGGTATCGACTATACAGAGACTTTTTATCCTATAGCTAAATGGGGCACTATTAGATCTTTGTTTACTATTGCAGCTCAAAAAGAAGCCTAATATGTTGCAACAACTCAAGCCACTAAGGAAATCATTTGGCTTCGAAAAATACTCTAATATTTGTAGGAGAAACAAAGAGCTTCAACTCCTCTATTTGTCAACAACTCTTTTGCAATTCAGTTGGCCAGGAATCCAAAGTTTCATGATCTAACCAAACATATCAACACCAAATATCATTTGATTCAACATCATGTAGAGGCCAAAACAATTCATCTGACACATTGTTCAACATATCAACAAATTGCAAATTTGTTTACGAAAGCATTAGGGTGTGAAAAGTTCGAAAAATTTAGATCTTTACTTGGTATGTCAGATGTACATTTGAATTAAGGGGGGAAATGTTGTAATTCTACGGGAATCCTAAGGGTTTTGTTCAGTTAGGTAGTTAGGAAGTTAGGAAGTTAGTAATTAGTGATAACTAATTTCTAAAGTGTAAATGTAATCCAATTCAATGAATGAGACACAGAGATCACATGTTTATTATTTAACATATTTTAGAGTGAAAAGAGATTTATCCCCTCCGGGATTGGTACACCCAAAGCTAATATAGATATAGGTTGGTTCAATTGTTAATTATAACTATTAATTTTATTTAATTTTTATGTAAATTGACACAACCAAAATATTGTAATTATTAATTTTAATTTTATATTTTAATTTATTTTTAACCATATTTTATTTTCATTTTTATTTTTATGTAATTTGATTGACTGAAAATGTTTACATAGAATAACGTAACACAACCTTACAACATCTCTTCCATACTGGGTTGAGAGTGCAATAATAAAAAATCAGAATATGACAAAAATTCTTAAGTGGATTCGATAAAAAGACTCTAAATTTTAATTATTTAAATAAAAATTCTTTAAATTGCTTTCAATTCTAACAAACCAAAATACCATCACACATGAATGTCTAATTTAACAAATAAAAGCCTCAAGAAACCATGAAAAAAAACATAAATGGAATATCACCACCATAAAAGGAGTTGTTGTAGGGAGTTGCTACTCTTGCCCTCAAAATTTTTGTAAGAAATTCTTGAATAGTGCTTGTCATTTAAAACATCCAAATAGCCAAAAGTACATGTCATTTAAAACAATCGAAGTGCTAAAGAATAAAAGTAGCCCCATTGCAATTTGAGCCTCATATAGATAGCCCCACAACCATGGTGCTTTGTGTTGATACTCATAATATTTAAGTTGATTGACAATCAAGGAAACCATAAACCTTTGCTCGGGGCATTTTTAGTCAAGGTTTCAAATGAAAAACTTCTGATCTTCAGAGTGCTCAGTTAAGCACACCTAGGAAGGTTATTCATCGCTATAAAATGAATAGTATTGATATAAGTTGTTCTAATATCGATGTTGGATCAAAGGAATCCACCATGAGAGTTGCAAGGTGGAAATACCCTAGGCGAGTCCTTTCCATTGCCCTAGTAGCCACATTTCTCATAGTTTCTATTATTTGTTTAGAAATAGGGCTTTCCAATAGAGTCAATAAAGAGAGGAATTATGGAGGTGGGAAAATGATGCACTATAAATCGACATCCAATGTTGTCCACTGTGCCTACAGTAGCACATTGTATCCATAATTCTATGTATCCAGTGTTTAGAGCTTTCTTGGATTATCTAAATGGCTAGAGCCCATGGAGATTCTGAAGGTCATCACTAGTATAAGTATAGATGTAGTCGAGGAGGAAAACACCAAAGCTCACAACCTATCTCGCCCTGGGCTCGACCAAAGGCAATGTAGTGCCCTACAAGATTGTTGATGGAAAGGAAGAGGATGAAAACATATAAAACACACAAAATAAAATTATATTCATAAAAATTCTCAATACACATTCACCGAGCTATGACTCTTGCCTCTTTTTTCCTAATACAAACTTGATTGATTACAATGAACCCAAAATGGGGTATTTATACTTTTTGAATCGCATCTCAACTGATGCTAACTTCAACATGCAAACACACACTAAATTTAACCTTTCCAAATATATAATGAATATGAACATCTAATATTGGACTCGATTTACTTCAACTCAACTCAAATTCTCACTTCATGCATCACATGCGAACGGGAGTAATTACAATTTCCAACACTCCCCCTTAATTACGACCGTATGACTCAACATAAATTAAACATGACACAACTATGCCTAGTAGGCTTACAATATAACTTGACTCAATCTTAATTTAAACACGTATGCTGGTCAAAGTCTTAGCTAGGCTTATAATAACTCAAAACTTTTACACTTTTGAATTTTATTTTTCGTTTCTTCCAAATTATATACTCTAGAAACTTCTTCATTTTTTGTTGTATTTTCTTATTGTAGGCTCCATATTTCTTCACTTGCTGCTACTGCAATTTTTCTTTGACTTCTCTTGTATTTTTTTTAAGTCTGTCTTTTAAAACTTCTTCTTCAAATATTGTTTTGCTCATGGGTTGATTCCATAACTCTTCATCTTCAAAATTTATTCTTCGCTTTGATTCTTGTGCTATGATATGCCTCATCTTCTATATGCTATATTTCTTGATAGCATAATCTGATATCTTCTTAACTCTGTTGCTCAAAGATTGTTTAAATATTTTCTTCATCGTCTTCAAAAAATTCCATGTCCATTCCTGCATCTTTTTCTTTATCTTCTCTTTCAGTTGAATTGTTATCTTGTGTACCTCCACACTTAAAGCCATTGTTAAAAACATATTCATCTTGCTTGGGATTAAGATCTTCCTTCTCTTCCTTATATTACATTCCTTTACAAAGCTCTGCTGCCGCAAACATGTTGTCTTCCTCTTTGCTTCTAGACACGAGTGGGGTTCTCTCACTAAATAACAACATATCAATACGTTCTTTTGTTGCATCATGTGCAACCACTCATCACCAATTAAATTATCTTCATCAAAGGTAACATCAACATAATTTTCATCCAATATATTCTGGGTTATCTGAGAATTTGTGTGCTCATTAACAACTTCAACTTTACCAAATTCATCAGTTGTGGTAGGATTCACCAATTCACACCTCACTTTGCAGTCATCATCCACATGTGTTTTGTCAAAGTGGTATTCACCATCATCTACACCATCCACATGAATATTCTCTTGTTATGCTTCATACAAAAACCCCTAAACTTCTCTCTCTATAATATTTGTTGCATCTTCTTCATCTTCCTCCTATGTGACTACATAGTGTGATCCATCAATGTCTTCGCTCTCTTCTGCTACTATTGTAGACTTCTCTGCCTGTGACATAACCTGCTACTACATGTCGCTCCCCCTTGCACCAAATTATTCTTCCAATATCTTCCACGCTTCCTTGGAATTTGTAGCTTTTGATACCTTGCACAAAAAAGTTCTCATCCAATGCCTATTTTATAAAATCCAATGCTAAAGCTTCACACACTTCATCATATGGGTTATTAGACCAGTGCTCAATTAACTCTTTACCTCGAAGAAATTTTTTCATTTTGATAACCTAGAAATCAAAATATTTACGAGTAAACATGGGAGGTGGTAGAAGATCCAAGCTACACCAATCACCCTCGATCCCTTCTCCTTCTTCTACTAGTATTCTTGGTTCCTTGGCTATGGATTGAACCTCTCTAAACATGGCAACGATATCTTGCTATTCTTTTCAATTCCTTTTCTTAACCTACTTTAGTCGCACTTTGTGATCCATGAACCTTATATTTTTTTCGTCTTATGGTTGCTTTCATTATTGCATGAGGTTTCCTTCCATATTGCCCCCCCCCCCCCCGAGAAAAAAAACAAAAAAAAATTATGATTTATAATATGCATCGCCGTGAGGCGCAATCTTCATTGGATTCACGTACACAGAGGGAATTTTCCAAACGCAAAACATTGTCATGCTTGAAAAACCATAAAAATTTGTAGACGAATGAACCTTTGCAAAGTATTAAAACTTTCTTTTCAATAATTTTTTTTTTTTTTTAAAATTCTCGTGTAAAGAAAATCACTAAAAAATTTCCATGCAATTTTATGAGCCTTGGTTTAGTAGCAAGGATGTTGCAACTCCCAAGGGCTTCTCAAGTTCAATTATCAACCCAAGGTTCATAAAAACTTAGAGGTGACAGTGCTAAATGCACATCAAGTTAGGTTCTACTCATGTCATTCCTATTCATGACATAAGATCAAGGTGTTCAGAGACCACTCCTCCAACTATTTACAGTGAATTCTTCTTATGAAAGCATAAATGCACATGATTCTAACTACAAAGATGAAAAACTTCATTCATCATATGTAAATGCTAATTGAAATTTCATGATGAGAAAAGAGCTAATCTATTTACAGAAATAAATCATGCTACTCTACTTGCACACTTGATTTGAATCAATAACCTACTTTTCATGTATCATTTATCTACTCACACTTGATTGAAAATGAGGAATCCAATCTTTAACATATCTATGAATAAAATACTAATTCTAACTTTTTTTTGTTATCTAATTGTTGCAGTAACGATAATATGAGGTTGGAGTGGCCCTAGAATCTTCCCTAAGCATCAAATCACGGTGTGGGGGCCATTATTCAACTTAACCATACCATGGTCAAAGTATGGAGCGAACTTGGTTGAGGAAATAAATGCTACATGGCTACAAAGGGAGGGGCAATAGGAGGTCCTATATTGCTACAAGAGGCCCTATTTTTCTATAGGAGGAGGTCTGAGATTTGTTTAAGAATTAGAGGAGTTTTGAGGTCTAAAATGGGCCTCCTAAGGAAATTATAAAATAATAGTTGAAATAATAAAATAATATTAGATTACATCATCAACTTTTAGAGAGAAAAAAAGAAGAAAAAACTATTTTTTCAACTTATCTCCTTGTCGGTTTACTCAAATTTCAAGAAAAAACACTCGTTGGATGCAAAATTTGATTCCTCATCCAAGGAGTATCCATGTTGCATACTTTCTATGGACCTTGCTACACAAAAAATGATAAATACATGAAAACACGTGATTGAAATCACGTTTTTTCATGTATTTCTCATTTTTTTGTGTAGCATGGCTATCGAAAGTATCCAACATGGGTACTCCTTAGATGATGAATTAAATTTTTCACCCAACGAGTAATTCCGCTCAAAATTTGAGTAAAACCTTAGGGAGATAAGTTGAAAATACGAGTTGAAAAAAATAGTTCTATTATTTTATTATTTTTTAATCGTTTTACTTTTTTAGTCCAAAAATGGCGAATCATCCCCCATGGTTGACATCATTATATTGAATCCTATTGGTTCTTATAAAGTTTATTTTGGTTGTACATTTTTCTTAGGAGGCCCATCTTAGACCTAAAAATTCCTCTAATGGGCATAAATGGTGTCTTGGAGGCGTAGGAAGGTGGATGAAGGTAGGAGGAGGTGAATGAAGGGTGTGGGAGTCCCTTGGCCAAGCCTAGTGCCTCTCGGAGGCCTATCTTGCACCGAAATTAATGCCACAATGCCCTTACTTTACCCTAACAGAATGAATTCAGAGACAAAATTTGGAAGCGAGGTAAGGTGCCTAAAAGGAAGATGAGAGGGTCCAAGTGGATGTGGAAAGGTGTACCTACCCCTCCAAACTAACACAGTTCTTGTAGCTATCCAAATAAACACATCAAATGACAATAACATAGTGAGATAAATTATCTTGGAAAAGATTAGTTGAGTTTTATTAAGATCTATTCTATCCTGCAACACTACTCTAATTTCCAAAATAATGATACCAACTTCTAAGTTGCAGAAAATCGGTATGAAAAAATATTATAACTGACATTTATCAATTTCAAAGAAATCATAAACAAATATTTTTGAGTAGTTATTGCGGATCTTTCCAATCACTATTCCCAAAAGAGAGGTGATAGGCAAGCCTACAATTACACGTTTTCTTGATATAACATCTACTGAAACAAGGAAATAATTGCAATGCTTTGAAACAAGAAAAAGAAATAAATACAAGAGAGGGACTAAATCTTATGGGTTGGGCCCAAACCCAAGTGTTTCAACCCTCAAAATCTAACTCAGATGTAAACAAATAGTAAAATTCTCATTAGCAAAAAATGATAGTCACATACATCATGAAAAATAAGAATTAAAATGTGAAGCACTAGGCTCTCAGTAGCTACTCCTAGCCGCAACAAAAATTTAAATCCTAATGAGTCTTTCAGCTGGTTTATTTATATGAAAAAAAATTGAGGATCTAGTACCATTTGTCCTTGTCATGCACTTGGATTTCCTTGAATTCTAGTGAATTCGAGCTGATGGAGTAGATTTTGTGATATCAAGCCAAGTTAGGGATTTAATGAGGTGGAAAAGCTCCCTATATTCTCTCTAGGTGTCTCCGTCAATCCCCTTCATGGAAAATATCTCCAAAAATGCTTCTTTGACATGCATGTTAATCACATTAGGCCATAAAATATGAAAAACACCCTTTGGTTTTCTTTCTAAGCATATTATGGCTGAAAATATGAATTAATGTGAGAAAAGGAGAGTTTTAAGGGCTGGAGGATAACACAATGAACTTGAAAAGATACCTATTGATGGGACCCATCATCACCCCCTGTTGAAGGTGTTTCTTCCCCTCTACAAAACTCAATCACTGATATGAAGCTCATTCATGGCCCTGGTGACCTCTCTGACATCCCAAGGCACTTCAATTGGTGTGCCTTGATGTGCATAGAAACCTGCATTTGCCTCTATGTCTACCCATTCTTTTTGTTCATCTGCTTGGTTTCTTCCTTCTTGTAGGCCCAAAAATAAGGGAGGGATGATTTTCAGCCCTATCCAGCTAATATTCAGCCTTTTCATGATCCTTTCGTATATTGGGGTCACCTCCAAAGCATTCGTTAATCTTTCTGGAGAGTGATACTCTCTGGTTTGTAAACTGTGAGGCAGGGCATGCCACCTTATTTGACAAGCCGACAAACTATTTGTTCCCAATATCCTAAAAATGTCCTCAAAATCCAGTATGGATTTATTTTTGGTTGCTATGTACCTAGGTGCCAATTTAGGATCAGAGGAGATGAGATTATGGTTCCTTATGACAACCTTGGGGCTTACTAGTTCTACTTTGATATATCAGGGTTCCTTTTCTTCTTTTGTCGTCACCTTTTTCACTTCTTCAGCCATTTCTTCTTCATGGGTCAAACAAGAGGCTAATGCCATCATTTTTATCTCTCTCAACCTTGAGTTGGGGTCCCAAAAATTCATGTCTATGAGGATTAGATTGTGCATGTAAAACTTAGCCAACTTGGCTTTATCCTCAATACTTTATCTTTTGCAAAATTCAATGAATTTCCTGTAATCTTGGAAAGGTAATGATCCATACAAGGCCAATGTGTTAATTTTAAATTGAATCCACTTCTTCTTGAGGAAAATAACATAGGATTTGGATGACTTCCTGCATTGTATGGATTCCATAGATAAACTTGCCATGGTGGCAACTTATGTGTCTTTTTCTTGCAGTTGCTATCTTAACATTGTGACTTATGCCTGTAGATGCTCCCTCATAATTGTCTCCCTTAGTCTCAAGTCACTCAATTCCTTGCCCATTTCAGTGAATTTCTCCTCCTTGAATCCCACATATTCTACATTTCTAGAATTGGAAATTTTCATCCATCTATGTCTCTAGCCTTTCTCTATCTCTAACTCATAGAGGAGTGGGAATACAATTTTCATAGGTATAATACTACCTCCTTCAACAAATTTGTAGTAGGATTATAATATGGGTTGTGGATTAGGATCTTGAAGCTCTTGGAGGCATTTTTCATCTTCTTTTAAGGTGGTTTCTCCGTCCTGTAGCACCTTCTATTGCTCCTGTAGCAGCCCCTATTTCTCCTGTAGTTGCTCTGTCTCCTCCTGTAACTCTTATTTTTCTTATTTTAGCATGGCAGCTTGCGTCTTGAGCTTCTTAAAGGTGACTTCCCTAGTGGTGGGCCTCCCCATAGGGATCATAGATTGCTTGTTTTTGGCATTAGGGGAGGTAATTTCTTCAATTTTTCCCTCACTAAGTCCTGCTTCTTCCTTTTTGTTGGATTATTACTCTATGGTGATAGTGTTGAGATTCAAAAAGATGATGAGCTTAGTGAAAAGAGTCGCCTTCACTAAGTGGGCCCGCAGGCTATTTTTGGCGCAAAGTCTATTTTTAGACTATGTCTATTTTTAGACATGGCGATCATATTCTATGAGTTGCAGGATGCTATTTGTGGATAGTTGGTCAAGCTGGAAAAATAGATGGACTTATATTTTTAGACATATTGGGCGGAATTTATTTTTAGATTGCTAGTCTAAAAATATATATGTCGAATATTATTAGCTCTTAGTAATATTTGGACTCTAAACATTATCTTATTCTCTTGAAGCACTTCAGTTAAGTGCATAGATGTGGCACAGCAGCTGACAGAAGGAATTACGCTATTCCTGAGGGTTTACTGGAGCTAATGCATGAGGACTTCAATTAGAACTCATGTGATAGAGTTTGGTGGAGTTATAGAAGTAGTTGATGGAGTTGTATTCAATATAACTCAATTAGACTCAGTTGAGCTAGTTGTATCTAGTATAACTGATTGATACACTAGTGAGAGTGGTGTGAATTAATTAATAATTAATTCACTAAATATTAACTCATTAATCAACTGAAGAATACATTAGTTAACTACAGTGCATAGACAGTTCAGTGGAGAACAGTGGAGAGATAGGTGAAAGGGCAAGATAGACTATCAGTTGTGACTATAATGATGCATTGATTGCATCCAACACTCAATGGAGATGCCAATGAGGATTGCACAGTGAAAGCCAGGTGGATTCGAGTTCATTCAGAGCCATTATTCAACAGGGATTGCATAGTAGAGGCAAGCTAGTAGGTGGCAGAGATCGGTGCATGGATTTGCTAGATCGGGCCTGATTAGTGTGTAGAAATTATATTGTACTGAGAGCTTGATATGATCAGCTTTGTATGAGGATTGTTACATGATCTCTATGGAATATATTGTATATAGATAGTTGGGGTTTTCAGCTTTAGGCTTTACCGTTAAACACTGTGTTCATAATGTGTGTGAAGTTTTATGGTTTCATGTGTGCATTGCAATTGATTTAATTTCCACATGTGATGATCAATGGTGGAATAGATTCTATATTGTGCATGAAGTTAAAATAGTGTGTGATCAGGAGAATCTTGGACATATAACACATAAGTTATATAATTTCTACATGGTATCAGAGGAGTTGAGCATTGGAGCAGATTGCAATTATTGAAGTGGTTGAGTTTTGTGCTGGTGGAATTCAAATTTGCTGCAGTGTTTTCTTGGTGTCGAAGTTGAGCATTCATTGAAATGTCTTTCAACGGATTGCGATTGGAGTATGCCCTTGAGGGCAGCTCGAATTATATTGCATGGAAGGATAGGATGGAGGTGGTGCTGGATGATAATGGGTTAGAGGAGTTCATAGATGCAGACATTCCAAAACCTGCTTCTAGCGATGCAGCCGCACTTGACACATGGCAAAAGAAGACAGCAAAATGTCGAAGGATTCTGTTGGAAGGTGTGAAGGATCACATAGTGTCCAACCTTCATGGGAAAGCATCTCCATTCTTAATGTGGAAATATTTGACAGACTTGTTCCAAAGCAGAAGCGACCAGAGGAAGTTGGCGCTTAAAGACAAACTCAAGAAAAAAAAATGGAGAAAGGTGACAGTATACCCAAGTACCTCACGAAGTTTTTCCAGTGCAGGGATGAGCTGGGAAGTGTGGGGGTTACTGTATATGAAGATGAATTGGTGAGCTTGGCTGTCCTTGGGCTTCCGAAGAGTTGACATAGCTACGATGAATCTGTCAATGGTGGGGAGAAACTACCAGGATGGGAGCGACTTTGATCGGATCTTGTGCAGGAGGAGATAAGGCGGGGTACCAGGGATGGATCTTCATCAAAGAATGAAGATGAAGAAAATTGCGGTTTAGGTGCCAAAGCAAGGAAAGGGAAGGGAAAGAAAAATCCTTCTCAATCCAATGTGAAAGGCAAGAAGCAGGACTCTTCCAAGGTGAAGTGCTTTCACTGTCACCAACATGGACATTATGCCACTAATTGTCCACAGAAGAAGAAAAATAAGCAGGTTGCTGGATCTGCAGCTAGAGAGGCCTTAGCCTCGCAGTTTGAGCTGGATTTTTCGCTGATCGCATGCTTGGTTTCAAGTGTGATGGGATTAGTGTGGTTTCTTGACAGTGGTGCGTCTTTCCATATGATCAGAGACAAAGATTTGTTCAGTGATCTGGATGAGAAGGATCTTGGAGTGCACATAGAGATGGGCGATGATGGTAGATACAGTGCGACTGGTATCAAGACCATTTCCTTTAAGAGGGAGTCTGGAAAACCTTTCATCTTGAAGGATGTCATGCATGTTCCAAGATTGAAGAAGAATCTGATCTCTGTGGCGATGTTGGAAGACAAGGGATATGATGTTGTTTTTAGCGAGGGAAAGGCCTTCCTGCACAGTAAAGCAACTGGTGAAACCCGCAGGATAAGGGTTCGAGTTAAGAAACTTTATCAATTACAGGTAGATGGCTGCGCATCAATGGCAGGAAAAGCAGAAGGAGTGGTGAGCCGGGATGAGGGCGAATTGTGGCACAGGAGTTTGGGCCATCTTCACCATGGCGCTTTGAAAATTTTGCATCAGATTTCTACTGGGCTTCCCAAGGGTACACTTGCACAGTTAGATTAGTGCAAGGGATGTAATTTGGAAAAATTTGTGAAGACCACTTTTCATGAGAAGGATAGTCGCGCCACGATGATCCTTGAGAGAATTCACACAGATGTGTGTGGAACTTTCTCAGTATCTTCGACAACAAAGCACAGGTATTATGTGATATTTTTTGATGACTTTTCTCGTAAGTGCTAGATCTTCTTCATGCAAAAGAAGAGCGAGACATACTCAAAGTTCTGTGAGTTTAAGGCACTGGTTGAGAAAGAGTCGGGGAAGCAGGTGAAAGCTCTTAGGAGCGATAATGGTATTGAATTCATCTCTAGTTAATTCAAAGACTTTTGCGGCGCAGAAGGAATTCGAAGAGAGCTCATAGCGCCTCATAACCCATAGAAAAATGGGGTCGCGGAGAGAAAGAACAGAATGATCATAGGTGCTGCACGGGCGATGTTGCATGATCAGGGCCTTCCCATACACTTGTGGGCTGAAGCATGCAACACTGCGGTTTATGTGCAAAACCATTGTCCTCATATAGTACTTGGCATGAGTACACCCGAAGAGGCATTTTCTGGTAAGAAGCTTGATATTTCTCATTTGAAGATTTTTGGCTCACCTGTTTACATTCATGTGATGAAGGATGCCAGGAAGAAGCTGGAGCCAACCGTAGAGGTTGGGATATTTGTGGGGTACACAAAAACACCCCACAACTATCGTGTGTATTTTCCAGACAGTCGGAAGACTGTTGTGCGACGGGATATCAAATTTCATGAGGAGAAAGCCATGAAGTTGTAGCTTGAGAGTGAGCTACACTTGCATGAAGATGAGGAGCTACTAGTTCCTAAATATGAGTCTCAAGATGTGGATCAGCCACAAGAGGAGGTTCATGGAGTGGAAGAAACCACTCATGTAGTGCCAAACATCAGAGGGCGGAAGCGCACTACAGAAGCTGAGCGACTAAATCTTGATGCAGTGAAAAATGTAGGAGCACCTACATCACAGTGCAGACAGAGACAGTCACCTGACCGATTTACTGGATACATGGCTCTAATGAGAAAGTGTATCGTGACAGAACCATCCTCTTTCGAGGACGCTGTGGAGGACCCTGCATGGGTAGATGCCATGGTGGTGTTAGGGTCCCATGATTTGGCTGATTGGTAAGCCAAATGACAGTGTAACATCAAACCAATCTTTGGAGCCCAAGGACCTAGCCTTCCTGGACTCAGAGAGGGCTCTCTCTATTTGTGTAAGGGATATCGGTGTCTTTGCTTATTTTGTTCTGATTTTAGGCTAGTTATGAAGTAAGTTTTTTGGTTTTGGTTTTTAGGTTGTGAGGGATGAAACTAATCAAAGATATAAGATAGGTAAAAAGATGTTAGATCAACTGGGACATGGGGTCGAAGAGGTCAAGAAATATTTCAGATGGTGATACGAGGTTGTTGAAGGGCCGATTTTTTTCGAGGTAAAATGGATCTTTGGGAAAAATGGAGTAAGATGGACATCAAGTTTGTGAATAACAAAGGATTTCAAGCATAACTAGTTTAATAGCTGACATAAACATGGTAGGGCAAACCATTAATCATGAGAAATGTAACTTTAAGCTAATCAATGCATAGAAATAAACATTCAAGCCATGCATAGAGATATATAACTCTCTAACTTTAGGAAATGGCTATCAGACTTTGGGGAAATACATTTAAGACAGACAAACAACTCAAATCACTATGTCGGAATGCCTAAACATAGTACTTCAAGCTATTGGGCACTTTGAAAACAAGATTTCATAGTCTTAGGCAAAGGGCAAGATCAGAACAAGACCTCCTTGGTTCAACAAATGACAATCTAATCAGTCAAAGAGAAGTTTCATAGATGGAGCTATGGCTAGCCATGAGTAAGCAGGGCATACCATAAATCATACTTAGCATGCATAAAACCATGAATGAAACAAACAAACAATATTCTTAAGTTATTAAAGAGCAATCAAGAATTCTTTAATGTGACTAAGAATGAAGAAAACATGGAAGCTATGAAGAAACAGGAAATTTGAGGTGCCTCCAAGGGCATGTCTCAAATTTGTTCTCTATTGTCCTATAGCAAGCAAGAACATGGATTTATGAATGAAAACTAAGAAACAAAACAGAGATAGAGACACTATACCATTCTACCAAGTCATGGAATCCAACAACAATCCTCTTTCATCATCCAAGAACATCCAAGAAACTATCCAAAAGCATGAGACAAGTATTTCTTCCAAAGCTTATATGACCATATATTGCTTCTATTCATCAATTTTGGCCTTGTTTACAATGAAAGGATTTGGAATATATAGGCAAAGGTGAGGAAAACCTCTTAGTTCAACTTGCAATCTCATTGGCCTATCCAAAATATATTATTTTGTCCTTGAGGCTTTGCAAAGCCCAAGGCACAAAATATCTAATAAAATATCTCAAAAATGTTAAAAAAGGGAAATAAATTGACTTTTCATAACTTATCATGTACAAAAATAGCTAAACACACATGAGGAAAAGTCAGTTTTGAAAGGTTCAATTTTTACAAAAATACTCAAAAAATACATCAGCAAAAGGTCCCCAGACTTTCCGGCAACTTTTGGAGGCCTTCCCAATGTCGAAATGAGGCTCATGATGGATCGTTGGAAATATCTGAATGTCTACTTTTTGAAAATTTTTAGTTTGTTCCCAACTGACCACTGCAAGTCCTTTAAAAATAGACCTGTGTGTGGAAAACCAAAAAATAGGCCTTGCTGATAAACGGGGCAGAGTGTAGAAAAAGCAAGTGTTTTTCACCATTTTGGGAGAGAAAAGGATCTTCAATTGTTCTAAAAATCATTGAGTATGTGCCCCTGAAATTATGGCATCCAAGGATACCATTTTCATCCTTTGATGATGCCCCAAACTGAAATGGTGATGCCCGTGAGTTTTGGCCAAAAACCCAAAAATGAAAAAAAATCAAAACGTGTCGAATTTCGCCCAAACTTGGCGAGCATGACCCTCAAGGGTTTTCAGTAACATGTTGTGAAGTAGAGGCCAAAATTTGGAGCCTTGAGGTGTCTTTCCTCAGTTTTGGTGTTGTTAGCCCCATATAAATCCCTTGACAAGCAAGCAGGGGGCTAAATTGTTTCATGAGACTTCAAGGAATGCATTATCTTGTAAACACATCATCCTTGAAGCCTCTTCATGTTCCCCGCCCTTTTATCATTTCTCTCTGCTGTTCAGAAGTCAATAAGCCTTACTGATAATGAAAAATTGTACTCCAAAAGGCCTTATTTGCTCCTCGTATCCCTGCAGAATGTCCCAATTTTCCCCTTTTTCCCTTTGTCAAAAGCCCCCTTTCCACCCCAAAATTCCTCCCTTAGTCTTCCTAAACTATCTCAAAATCCCCCACTAAAACCTACAAACCCCCCTTGTTTGGCCCGATTTTCTCTTTTGACCCCTACCGTTACCCTTTCCCAAATTCAAAATGCATCAAAAAGGGGAAAAAACCCACTTTCCACTTTATATTACGGCCTAGCCCTTTTCGGCCTAGCCCCTTAAACCACTTCTCCACGTAGACCCAGGCGCTAAGACCAAGTGCTGATCCTTAAAGCGCTTATCACATCAGAGAATCAGAGCAAACACGCATTTCCTGTGTTAAACAGAAAAACTCCGATGCGATTGAGTTTGGTCTCCATCGGTCCCGCTGCAATCTCCATCGTTGATCTGCTATTCCGATCCGACGGTCAAGCGCCAATCACACTCCCTGCCCCATCGCAATCACAAAGGTTTTGCCTCATCGCCTGATTGTGATCGCCCCGATCCATCTGCTCTTCCGATTACGTGTGAGTCGTCGATCTGTATCCGGATCGGATGGCTGGCGCATAATCACATTCCCTCTCCAGATCACAATCAGAACTTTCAATGGCACCACCCCTTGTTCTCCACCATCGATCTACCATTCAGATCGGACGGCCCAGCGCTAATCGCACTCCCGTTTCCAATCGAAATCGCAAGTTTTAAAGGGTGTTCCCCTCTGCCTCCCCTGATTGTGATCTCCCGGTGCAATTGTGGCCGTCGATCTCCTCCTGAGATCCGACGGTCCAAAACTAATCGCTCTCCGCCACGGTTGGGTCCCGCCACATACACTCGTTTTCATTACATTTTCATTCATTTTAAATGCATTCCGCCTATTTTCATAAACCATTCCACTGTTTAATCTCCGCCGTCGATCTTCATCACCAGACCATGATCTAACGGTCCGAGCTCTTTTCTCCATCAAAACCCTATTAGTCGTTGTTTGCACCATAGTATTGCATTGTTCACCATTGTTTCGTCCAAAACACCATTTACCACTGCCGCACTATCAATATTCCCGTCCTCCATAGCCATCCTCCCCTATGCATGGATTTCATAACTAAGTTGCGTGTTTTGCAAGGTACGAGTGGCGGAAAACCGCCATGATTCAAAATCTCTGTACAGTGACAGAGAAACAGGAAAGGACCATTTTTCAAGAGCCGAACTCATGAAGAAAGGTCTGAGAAGACGTATGACACAGCTCGCATTAAAGGAACAAGGTTTAAACTCTGTAAAGTCTTTCCCATAGCCATTAAAGCATATATTTCGCAGTCAGAGGAAAGCGTGGAAGCGACAAAGAGTATCAGTGGAGAAAACAGAGTGTTTAAGGCCCGTTTATCAGAGCATTTGTATACAGCATGGCACGCTTCACTATCATTTATTTTCCCTTTTTTTATTCACCAAAAGTACTACAGAGTACCACAGCCAGAGTGCATCGGAGCCATACCAGAGTAAATGGAAGCCTGAAGAAGATCATTCTTTCACCAAAGAAAGCCAAAGATAAATGCACAGAGTTTAAACAGAATGGGCTTCGACCCTCTTTCTTTTCTGAGTTTAATGCTACATTTAGTTCTCCACCTACCTCCCCTGATCACCTTTCAGCTATAAAACTCAGAAAGAAACTCATTGTAAGGGTTGTTGTTGATCAGTTATCAGAGAATTGCAAGTTGTTTCCTTTGAGACATGTTCCCTGTGTAAAGTTGTAAGATAGGCTGAGGAAGATGTTTTCAGACTGAATATCAAGCTATTGGTAATGTTGTACTTGATTGGTGTTGTTTTTTAATATGACAAGCACATTTCTTTGGATCCTGATTTAAAGCAGCTGGTGATGTTTTCTATCTCTGTGCTTTATTTCATTTCATTACACTTCTTCTGGCACGCATCAGAAATCTGGCATAGGATTTACCCTTGTTAGGTACCCTATGTCTCTGCTCTCCCTGCCTTTAATGTTTTTCTGCTATATGTGTATCTGAGGTTTGATTTCAATTGATTTAACCAGTGTAGTGGTTCCATATGATGCTAACTAATGTATGAATTAATGAAATCTGATTTTAGATGTTCTTCTTAGGATTTAATTAAATGAATTGGGAACATTGGGAGGTCTAGAACTTGTCTCTATCTCACTAGGATCCTTTTCAATTAATTAAGCCTATCTAAGTTCCCTTAAGCTGGAGGCCGAAGCATTGAGAGTTCAAAGCCTCTCTCTGATCTTAGGTTTCCAACTTTGTGTTCGAAATATTTAATGTTTCCTTGCTTACACCTTACCTCTTTCCTATCATACCACACTATCATCTTTAAGATCCAATGCTTTAGATGACTAGCCCAATTGAAAGCCTGCATATTGATTAGCAAGAAAATCCTTTCTTGGCTCCATTGCCCAATGGTCTTGAATGTTCCCTGGAATTATCTCTCCTTTGCGTAAATCCTCTTTGCTCATCCTTGTCTTATATTGAACCCTTCTTTCCTGATTCTCAACAACCAAACAAACAATCAAACAAAAAAACCCTGAGCCTTATAACTAGCCTAACATCTTAACACTAAGCTTCAAAGTCACATACCTTTGACATATCATAGAGAGATCCCTCTCTGGACCTAGGAGGGCTAGATCCTAGGGTCTGAAAGTGGTTTGATGTTGTCTCATCTTTTGGTATTTCCAACCTTGCCAAAACATGGGAACCCCAACATAATGGCGACTCCGCTGGGGACATTCTGAGTATTTCTCACCTTACTACATCATAAGAGCCTCAGAAACCTACAATCTCTGGTTAGGTTGGTAGTTAAACACTTCTATTCATAGATCAACCTCTACACCATTTGTTGTGTTTCTCCCACACTCTTAGACAGAGTTAGGAAAGGGCCAGGTAGCCTCCGGATCTCACACTCTTTTAGAGGTGACATATCTGGTAAATGCCCTCCCAGTCAATCTCTGGTTAGAGTTTGCTGAGTTTGAGATATTCCTGAAAGGGGACATCTCATAAGCACTGTGGTGGACAGTGTACCCTCCAAAAGCATCCTAAACCTTCCACCTGGCGACTCTATAGATCCTTAAATACCAAAGACTCCACTGGTGATCAGTAGGCCTGCTGATTATCTTGGTTTCACATAAGACTCCACTGGAAGACCAGCCTCTAAAACAACATCAACCACAATAAAGGTAACAAGTAGGCTTAAGCTGCCTTATTGGAGAACATCATTCTGGCTTTCAGAACCATTCACACAAGAGCTTACCCTAACCCAAACCCACCTGAAATAGTTGACAACCCTGAGAGCATCCTCAAGAGATCTCCTACACCTAAAAGACCAACTATTTCCAGCCACATCCATAGAGCTAACTCTGCTCCAGAAGACTTTACAGCTCTATCAGAACCATTTTTTGACCTAGACCTACCAAACAATTTGCTAAGAGCTAGGTCATTCAGTGTCCTAGACCAACCAGACCTTGAGCTTCCTGGTTCACCACCTCAAAGTGGTAAACACATTAGGGACGGAGAGACCCCTCCATCTACACCCCCTGATATTCATTTCATTCAAAACTTGGGGCTCAGTCATCCTAAGTCTGCTCAACAAACTTCTGCTGGTCCTAGTATCCCTGTCATCCATATACCAGCTGCTCAAGCCAACCCTTTACCTCACCAAAACATCGTCATGGCAGCCTGTTATGCACCTCTAGTATTACCTCAGCCTCTAGTGCCACTACCTAATGATTATCAATCCAGAATCCCACATTTCACTACAAAAGAGTCTACCACAGCCCAACACCATGTAGATAGGATGGAAGATTCTTTTGACTACATGGAGATAGATGATGATACAGTCAAAATGAGAATATTCTCCCAGAGCTTAGGAGGTGATGTGAAGAAATGGTTCAAGAGTCTACCTCCTAATATTATCCAAGACCTTCCTACTTTATATCAGACTTTCATAAACAAATGGGAGGTTAAGGCCAACCCTCGCGAACTCCTAGCAGAATATATGAACCTTAAGAGAAACGTAGGAGAGAGTGTCCATGATTACTCTACAAGATTTAACAGCATTTATAATGCTCTTCCTCCACATATGAAACCTCCCCAGGGCATGGCTCTAGCGAAATATCCCGAAGGCTTTGATGCTGACATGGCCTACCAGCTTACGGAGAGAGATTACAACACGTTGGAAGACATGCAAAAAGGAGTAGTCAGTGTAGAGGCTAATCTGATTGAGAAAAGAGCAAGATTGAGAACTGAGAAGAGGGTAACATATAGAGATGACAATGTAGCTTCCACATCTAATCCCAATTATGACCGTTTATCCAAAAACATGGAAAAGATACAACAAATGATGGAAAAAATGGCTGTCACAGTTAGCAATCAAAGCAGAAACCAAGGTCATAACCAGAACCAGAACTTTAGGAGAAACAACACCACTCCCAACAGACAACGAGAGTCAGATCAGCAAGTTATTCCCCCATTTCAAGAGAAATTTCTTGATGAAGATGAGGGAATCATAGAAGAGTATGAAGGGAACATAATAAACATGTTTGAAACAGAGGATTCAATCCATAACTATTACACAGAAGAAGATCAGCCCTCTCCCTCATATTGGGATGAGGAAAGATCAGGATCTGAAGATTACAGACTTGGATTTGAATATGCCATCATGCAGGTCAGACAGTATGAACTTAGGAGAAAAAAGAGCCTAGATACTTCCAAAACAAAAGCTTCTGAGATTACCATCAAGAAAAGACCTGAGAAACCTTCTAAAGTGACTGCTGAAGGTAACAAATCATTAGCTAAAAGTTCTGGGAAGGACAAAGAAAAAGACAACCAAAACATTGATAAACAAAATCAACCAACTAGCAGCACTAACACCATGGTTAGTGCTCCTGATAAAACAATTCCAAACATTGTACAAAACGAGAATCAGCCCACTGATTCAGCCGCCAAGCTAGTGGATAACAAAACAGAGTTGAACATTCCAAAGAGTCATTCCACTTTCAATCTAGGAGGTGAGATTGCGAAAATTAAAATATCTGTCCCACTCTCTGAGCTGGGCACTCAGGATGTATATAAAGGCCAAAGTTTGAAAGCATTAAATTTAGGTGAGAACAGTGACACTGTAAATCTGAGTGATGATCAACCTGCCCTTCTGTTTGGCCCAAAGATAGAAGGAAAGTTTCAGGAAGGGGTAGTGCCCCCTTTTTATATCAGTCTCAATGTCCATGATAAAATCCTCCACAATGCCATGCATGAATCTGGGGCCTCACACAACCTGATGCCTAAAATAGTTATGGAGAAGCTAGGCTTGGAGATAACCCGCCCCTATAAAGATTTATACTCATTTGACTCTAGTAGAGTAAAGTGTCTTGGCCTGATCAAAGATTTATGTGTAAGCCTAACCCAGATTCCAGCAAAATGTATGGTCATGGATGTTGTGGTGGAAGATGTGCCACCTAAGTATGGCATGCTACTGTCGAGGTCTTGGGGAGCCAAGTTGTAGGGTACCATGCAGATGGATGGGGCATATGCCACAATCCCTGTTTTTAGCCAACTGAGAAGACTGTACAGGGAGGCACAAATGAAATTCCTAGTTAGTAGCCCCGAAAAACCTGAAAATTCTCCTCTATACTCTGTACACACAGACTTGGACTCCTTTATCTTTTGTAGCGATGAATCTTTGGAGGAGACAGAACCAGAAAACATAAACACAAATAGAGGGGTCGAGACTACAGACCTTAACATAATGGACACTCTAGATCTGGAGGAAAACAAAGAGAAACCCTTAGACAGTGCACTGAAACAGAGTTTCAAACCAAACAAGGAATCGACTGTAATCAGCTAGTTAGTCACCCCTCACAAAATCATATACCACATGAGCATCGAAACCCTCCACAACACAACGCAAAACCCGTAATACGAAAAACCAGTGAAACCCACAATAGGGAGGGAAATGATGATAAAACGAAAAATGAGCCCCCGTGGGAATTGAACTTTGACGGGTCATGCACCAAGAGAACTGCTGGAGCAGGGGTGTGGCTTCATAACACAGAGAGTGACTACGCGGAGAGCCATGCCTGCAACCTGCATTTCAAATGCACAAATAATAGTGCAGAGTATGAGGCTCTTATCCTAGGCTTAAATCTGTTGAAGAAAATAGGAGCCCGGAGGATAAACGTGCAAGGAGACTCTGAGTTGGTTATAAAACAGGTGAACGGTGAATACACAGCCAAACACCCTAGGTTGAGAGCATATAGGAACGATGCCGTGGATATATTGAAAACATTTGTTGAATACGAATTGGTGTTTGTTCCTAGGAGTCAAAACATCATTGCAAATGGATTAGCTTGCCTAGCCAGTTCATATCCTAATACTCCAAGTGACCAGCAAATCATAATACAGACCAAATTCAGACCTGCAGTGCCGGATAACGAAAAGTATTGGCAGGTTTTCGAGGGCGATAAGCAGATTGAAGATTTCCTGATAGGTAGGAACGAGTTTGAATTTTCTGACTTAGACTTGAAATCAGATGATGGTTGCCTAAGTGAAGAGCCCTCAGATGAGGAGGAACCACCTTCTAACATAGAAATAAACGCTTTGAATGAACAAATTGGAAATCCAAACGAAAAATGCGGAAACGCAGACAGCGAAGAAGTAGAGGTGCTGCAGGCCAAAGATAAGAACATACCTCGAGGTCTGTCACCTTTATAAGACCTTTTTGACTTTGATGATGTAGCAAAGAATCCTACCATAGAACACGTAGACTCGGATGTCGAAGAATGCAACATAGGCACAGAAGATAAACCCAAAATGATTTAACTGGCTAAGTCCTTGCCGGCAAACATGAAAAAGAAGTACATTGACTTATTCAAGGAATTTATTGATGTGTTTGCTTGGAGCTATGAAGACTTAAAGGCCTATGACACGAACATTATACAACACAAAATACCTTTGAAAGAAAATCAGAAGCCCTTTAGACAGAAACTTCACAGAATAAACCCAAAGCAATTGCCTGCAGTTGAAAAAGAACTTAAAAAGATGTATGAGGCAGGCATAATAGTTCTTCTGAGGTTTTCTGATTGGGTCTCAAACCTTGTAGTTGTGATAAAGAAAATAGGTGAGATCAGATTATGCATAGATTTCAGGAATCTTAATAGAGCCTCGCTCAAAGACAATTACCCTTTACCAAAAATGGAACATATTCTTCAGAGGGTAGTAGGCTCAAAAAGGATTTCCCTACTAGATGGTTTTTCAGGTTATAACCAAGTCTTAGTAATCCCAGAAGATCAACTCAAGACAACCTTTACCATTTCATGGGGCACCTTTATGTATGTTAAAATGCCCTTTGGATTGATGAACGCTGGTGCAACCTTCCAAAGAGCGATGGATATAGCTTTTTCAGATGAAATAGGACACTTCATTGTCATATACCTGGATGACATAACAGTCTATTCCAAGACTGAAGAAGAACACCTAAAACACCTGAGAAAGGTCTTTGAAAAATGTAGAAGGTTCGGTCTGTCATTGGATCCTAAAAATATTGTATTTGGGCTGCAAGAAAGTAAGCTCCTTGGCCACATCATATCTGAGAAAGGGATTAGGATAGACCCACAAAGAGTTGAGGGAATACTACAAATCACACACCCAAGAAACATCAAAGAATTGCAGTCCTTTATTGGGAATATCAACTTCTTAAGGATGTTTATTCCCAACCTAGCTGAACACCTTAGGAATATGAAAAGCATGTTAAAGAAAGGCGCGGGAGTGAAATGGACTGTAGAAGCCAAAAAATCCTTCGAATCAGTAAAACTTGCGCTCACCCGAGCCCCCGTCCTAATCAGCCCTAATTTCTCAAAGGATTTTCTGATTTTCTCATTTTCATCTGAGCATACAGTAGCTGCAATTCTACTGCAGAAAAATCCTGAGGGAATGGAACAACCCATTTCCTTCTTCAGCAAAACACTCAGGGATGCACCCTTGAAATACAAAATAATGGAAAAACAGGCCTATGCCTTAGTCAAGGCTTTGAAAGATTTTAGGGTGTACATTCTGCATTCCCACACCATAGCCTATGTGCCTAGCATAGTGGTCAAATATATCTTGTCCCAAGACCCAGATGGGAAGAGGGGAAAATGGATTGCTGTGATCTTAGAATATGACCTTGAGATAAAACCCGCCAAACTAATCAAAGGTCAGGGCTTAGCTCGACTAATGGCTGAATCAAATCTACAAGCCCATGACATTAACATGGTAGATACCTTGGATGAGCAGCAGGGATTTCCTGATCCCACTATTGAAGAGAAGTTTCAGAGCTCTCCTTGGTATTCTGACATTCTGTATGTGCTTACACACCTCAATGTCCCTCCTAAACTATCAAAGACCAAGTCCAGATTCTTAAAGCCAAAAGCTAGAAGCTATTGCATAATGAATGAAGGCTTATACTGGAAAAATCCAAATGGCCTATTTCTTAAATGTTTGCCTGAAAATGAGGCAGAGAGGATTAAACAAGAATTCCATGCAGGAGAGTGTGGAGGCCACCTAAACTAGAAAGCCACTGCAAACAAAATACTCAGAGCTGACTACTATTGGCCTACACTCTTCAATGATATCCATAAGATGGTAATTTCCTGCCACAAATGCCATATTTTTGAAGGCAAAAGAAAGCTCCTCCCCTTACCTCTACAACCCATCACTATTGAGGGTCCCTTTATGTAATGGGGCCTAGATTTCATAGGGGAAATTCACCCTGCCTCTTATGCACAACACAAATGGATCTTAACAGCCACAGACTACTTCACTAAGTGGATAGAGGCCATACCTACTAGGAATGCCACAGATTCAGTCATCATTAGGTTCCTAGAGGGTCATATCCTCTCTCGGTTTGGTTGCCCAAGGAAAATAATCACTGACAATGCTGCTGCTTTTGGATCCAAGAAAATGGTTGATTTTTGTCACAGGTATCAAATAACACTTGGTCATTCAACTGCCTATTACCCACAAGGTAATGGCTTAGCTGAATCATAAAACAAGAGCCTAGTGGCCATCATCAAAACGCTATTATAAGAGAACAAAAAGTCTTGGCACAACAAGTTAGTGCATGCCCTGTGGGCCGACAGGCTTACAACAAAGAAATCCATTGGCATGTCACCATACCATCTTGTCTATGGAATAGAAGCAGTGTTTCCTACCAGCCTTGGGATACCAGTGATCAAGCTGGTCCAAGAGATCCAGACAGAAGAAGACAGTATGGTGAGAAGGATAAACCAAACAATTCATCTCCAACAAACAAGGGAGGAGGTCTATAACAGAGCCATCAAAGTTCAGGAAAATATAAAGAAGTTATTTGATAAAAGAACTAAGGCCTTTGACTTCAAAATCGGAGATAAAGTTCTGAAGTGGGACTCAAGGAGAGAGGACAAAAGAAAACAAGGCAAGTTTGACAGTTTGTGGCAGGGTCCCTACATCATCCAGGCCACTGTGGGTTCAAATTCCTTTTTTATACAAGAATTAGATGGTACAGAGCTGTTTGGGGGTCCTGTCAATGGCAGGATGCTCAAACACTACTTCTGTTGATTCCAAATTTCCAGTTTCCATTTCCATTGTACATACCATTGCAGTATTTTTTTTTCAAGAAAAAGAGAAAATGTTTCAAAAAACAGAGAGAAAGGAGAGGTCCAGACATGCTCAAAACATGGACCTCTGAAGTGCAAAGATCGGCTCTAATATGATCAAAACCTGAGCCAAAGAAAGTAAAGATAGCTGGTTCAAACATGCCCAAAACCTGGACCAGCAAAGAAGAAAGAAGAATAAGCTCTAACAAGCCCAAAATCAGAGCTAAAATGAAGAAAAGAAAGTGACTCTAACAAGCTCAAAACTTGAGTCACAAAAGAAGAAGGATACTTCAAAATTTCATATTTCAAGCCTTCAAAAGTTTTGCTTTTCAGTTTTCTGTAAGTTTCTGTCCATGTGCAACTGTCTTTATGCCTTGGACCCACAACAAACTAGACTGTCTAATCCTAGTTTGACTGTTTTTAAATTTCTGTTGTAGAATGTAGAGAAGAAATCTGCTGGACAGTTTAATCGCAGCAGATATTAGATTAGGTAGAGAAACATATGAGACCAACAATCTAATCTAGTCTCATGGAATAATAAGGGTAGAGATAGAATAGGTTTATTTTCTAGTTTGTAAAAAATAAAAATGATGTAAATGGTCTGCTAGTTCAAATGCACCCTAGAAGAAAAAATGCTAGGATTGTAGGATGGGTAGGTAGATTGTCTGGGTAATGTTTCTGCTAATTGATGTCTTCACAATTGTGGCAACTAAAAACCAAAGAATATAGGTGGCTCAAGCAGCAGGCATCTGGCCTACTCCAAAGATCACCTCTGAATTCTTGACTCCTTCAAGAAGAAGCCATCTCCATGTGGAGCCACTGTTAGCCCCCTATAAATTCCTTGACAAGCAAGCAGGGGGCTAAATTGTTTCATGAGACTTCAAGGAATGCATTATCTTGTAAACACATCATCCTTGAAGCCTCTTCATGTTCCCCGCCCTTTGATCATTTCCCTCTGTTGTTCTGATGTCAATAAGCCTTACTGATAATGAAAAATTGTACTCCAAAAGGCCTTATTTGCTCCTCGTATCCCTGCAGAATGTCCCAATTTTCCCCTTTTTCCCTTTTTCAAAAGCCCCCTTTCCACCCAAAAATTCCTCCCTTAGTCTTCCTAAACTATCTCAAAATCCCCCACTAAAACCTACAAACCCCCCTTGTTTGGCCCAATTTCCTCTTTTTACCCCTACCGTTACCCTTTCCCAAATTCAAAATGCATCAAAAAGGGGCAAAAACCCACTTTCCACTTTATATTAAGGCCTAGCCCCTTAAACCACTTCCCCATGTAGACCCAGGTGCTAAGACCAAGTTCCGATCCTTAAAGTGCTTATCGCATCGGAGAATCGGAGCAAACACACATTTCCTGTGTTAAACATAAAAACTTCGATGCGATTGAGTTTGGTCTCCATCGGTCCTGCTGCAATCTCCACCGTTGATCTGTTATTCTGATCCGACGGTCAAGTGCCAATCGCGCTCCCCTCCCCATCACAATCGCAAAGGTTTTACCGCATCCCCCAATTGCGATCGGCCTGATCCATCCGCTCTTCCGATTACGTGTGAGCTCTCGATCTGTATCCGGATCGGACGGCTGGCGCATAATCGCATTCCCGCTCCAGATCGTAATCGAAACTTTCAATGGCACCACCCCTTCCCCCCCCGATTTCTTCTCCACTGTCGATCTATCATTCAGATCAGATGGCCTGGCACTAACTGCACTCCCGTTTCCAATCACAATCGCAAGTTCTAAATGGTGTTCCCCTCTGCCTCCCCTGATTGCGATCTCCCGGTGCAATCGTGGCTGTCGATCTCCTCCTGAGATCCGACGGTCCAAAACTAATCTCCCTCTGCCACGGTCGGGTCCTGCCAAATACGCTCGTTTTCATTACATTTTCATTCATTTAAATGCATTCCGCCTATTTTCATAAACCATTCCACTGTTTAATCTCCGCCGTCGATCTTCATCACCAGACCATTATCTAACCGTCCGCACTCATTTCTCCATCAAAACCCTATTAGTCGCTGTTTGCACCATAGTATTGCATTGTTCACCATTGTTTCATCCAAAACACCATTTACCACCGCCGCACTATCAATCTTCCCATCCTCCATAGCCATCCTCCCCTATGCATGGCTTTCATAACTAAGTTGCGTGTTTTGCAGGGTACGAGCGGCGGAAAACCGCCATGATTCAAAATCTCTGTACAGTCACAGAGAAACAGGAAAGGACCATTTTTCAAGAGTCGAACTCATGAAGAAAGGTTTGAGAAGAGGTATGATAGAGCTCGCATTAAAGGAACAAGGTTTAAACTTTGTAAAGTCTTCCCCAGAGCCATTAAAGCATAGATTTCACAGTCAGAGGCAAGCATGGAAGCGGCAAAGAGTATCAGTGGAGAAAACAGAGTGTTTAAGGCCTATAATGGAAGATTTTGAGCCTTAATCCAAGTATTTCAAGGCAGAGTACTAGATGAAAGACATCATGGATCTCTCAGAAGGCCCAGCGCACAGAAAACTATGCCATCAGGGTAGCTACACCAGCAGAACATCCCTACCTGTGAAAAGACAAAGCGCCCATATTGTTTCCTCTATTTACCATGTTCATGAAGAATATTCAGCCTTGACCACAGTCCTAAGCTATCAGAGCATTTGTATACAACATGGCACACTTCACTATCATTTATTTTCCCTTTGTTTATTCACCAAAGGTACTACAGAGTACCGCAGCCATAGTGCATCAGAGCCATACCAGAGTAAATGGAAGCCTGAAGAAGATCATTCGTTCACCAAAGAAAGCCAGAGATAAATGCACAGAGTTTAAATAGAATGGGCTTCGGCCCTCTTTCTTTTCTGAGTTTAATGCTACATTTAGTTCTCCACCTACCTCCTTTGCTCACCTTTCAGCTATAAAACTCAGAAAGAAACTCATTATAAGGGTTGTTGTTGATCAGTTATCAAAGAATTGCAAGCTGTTTCCTTTGAGACATGTTCCCTGTGTAAAGTTGTAAGATAGGCTGAGGAAGATGTTTTCAGACTGAATATCAAGCTATTGGTAATGTTGTACTTGACTGGTGTTGTTTTTTAATATGACAAGCACATTTCTTTGGATCCTGATTTAAAGCGGCTGGTGATGTTTTCTATCTCTGTGCTTTATTTCATTTCATTACACTTCTTTTGGCACGCGTCAGAAATCTGGCATAGGATTTACCCTTGTTAGGTACCCTATGTCTCTGCTCTCCCTGCCTTTAATATTTTTCTGCTATATGTGTATCTGAGGTTTGATTTCAATTGATTTAACCAGTGTAGTGGTTCCATATGCTGCTAACTGATGTATGAATTAATGAAATCTGATTTTAGATGTTCTTCTTAGGATTTAATTGAATGAATTGGGAACACTGGGAGGTCTAGAACTTGTCTCTATCTCACTAGGATCCTTTTCAATTAATTAAGCCTATCTAAGTTCCCTTAAGCTGGAGGCCGAAGCATTGAGAGTTCAAAGCCTCTCTCTGATCTCAGGTTTCCAACTTTGTGTTCGAAATCTTTAATGTTTCCTTGCTTACACCTTACCTCTTTCCTATCATACCACACTATCATCTTTAAGATCCAATGCTTTAGATGACTAGCCCAATTGAAAGCCTGCATATTGATTAGCAAGCAAATCCTTTCCTGACTCCATTGCCCAATGGTCTTGAATGTTCCCTGGAATTATCTCTCCTTTGCCTAAATCCTCTTTGCTCATCCTTGTCTTATATTGAACCCTTCTTTCCTGATTCTCAACAACCAAACAAACAATCAAACAAACAAACCCCAAGCCTTATAACTAGCCTAACATCTTAACACTAAGCTTCAAAGTCACATGCCTTTGACATATCATAAAGAGATCCATCTCTAGACCCAAGAGGGCTAGATCCTAGGGTCTGAAAGTGGTTTGATGTTGTCTCATCTTTTGGTATTTCCAACCTTGCCAAAACATGGGAACCCCAACAGGTGCCAGGCGCTTCCCTTTAGCCTCCTTGAGTTTTTCCTGAGCAGCCTTCAACTTCCGCTGGGAAAACTGATTGAGCTTTTTATAATGCCTATTCATCCTCCGTTGAAGGTCCAAGTCCCTATTTTCCTTCTCCAATTTCTTCTCCAAGTGATCATTAACCCTCTCAAGCCATGCTTCCCGATTTTTCTCTATCTCTTGTTCGAACAATGTAGTGAGAGGGGTAGATTGGAGAAGGGCATCTTCTTCTTCCTTTTTTTTCTTAAGGGCCTTTTTGAGCCCCATGTTTCTTGGCCTCTTTCGCGGGGGTTGATATTCGCCTTCGCTTTCATCGAACTCACCCATGAGTTCTTCCAACCTCACTTATGCTTTGGAGGCCTCCTTTTTGTATTTGATTGCCCGTGTCTCATATACAACAATATGGACACTCATCTGCTTCTTTTGAACTTGCAAAAAGTGATTGAAGTTCCTAGCCCTATCAAGATCAGTCCTCAAAGCATCAATTTGGCTTTCTCTATGGATCAAGAGATTTTCTAGAATCCGGGCTTCATTATCACTATCATCACTTTGGATTTGGATGATGTCGAATTCCCTTTCCTGTTCATGACTGCTTTCTTCCTTGTCCTTCCCTTTGCTTTGGGTGGCTCTTTTAGTCTTCTTCCTCTTGGGCAATTCGAACATGGGCTTTTTGGGAAATTTTCCCTTGCTTCAGAGGGCCCTAGTCACATTTGGAGTTACAACTCTAGGCACCCTTTTCTTTGATGTCCGGGGCTTGGCCACTTTCGGAGAAGAGAGCATGGCCCCTTGCCTAGGAGAGGCAGCTAGCACATGCTCCATGGGCTCTTTACCCTTATCACTTTGCTCCTCATTTTTGCCACTGTCTTGGATCTCTTCATGGATGCCTAGGCTGTCTTTTAGCATTTCCTTTTGAGGGTTGTCCTCCTCACTATTTTGCATCTGTTTATCATGCTGCCCCTTGTTAGGTTCCCGTGATTTGGCTGTTTGGCAAGCCAAATGACAGTGTAACATCAAACCAAGCTTTGGAGCCAAAGGACCTAGCCTTCCTGGACTCAAAGAGGGCTCTCTCTATGTGTGTAAGGGATATCTATGTGTTTGCTTATTGTGTTTTGATTTTAGGCTAGTTATGAAGTAAGTTTTTTGGTTTTGGTTTTTTAAGTTGTGAGGGATGAAACTGATCAAAGATACGAGATAGGTAAAAAGATGTCAGATCAACTGGGCTATGGGGTCGAAAAGGTCAAGAAAGCTATCAGACGGTGATACAAGGCTGTTGAAGGGCCAATTTGATTCAAGGTAGAAAGGATCTTTGGGCAAAATGGAGTAAATGGACATCAATTTTGTGAACAACAAAGAGTTTCAAGCATAACTAGTTCAATAGATAACATAAACATGGTAGGGAAAACCATTAATCATGCAAAATGTAACTATAAACTAATCAATACATAGAAATAAACATTCAAGCCATGCATAGAAGTATAAGACCCTCTAACTTTGGGAAATGGCTATCAGAATTTGGGGAAAACACTTAAGGAAGACAAACAACTTAACTTACTATGCCGAAACGCCTAAACACAGTACTTCAAGTTATTGGGCACTTTGAAGAACAAGATTTGCATAGTTTTAGGCAAAGGGCTAGATCGAAACTAGGCCTCCTTGGTTCAACAAGATGATAATCTAATCAGTCAAAGAGAAATTTCATGGATGGAACTATAGCTAGCCATAGGTAAGCAGGGCGTACCGTAAGTCATACTTAGCATGTATAGAACTATGAATGAAACAAGCAACAATATCCTCAAGTTATTAAAGAGCAGTTAAGAATTCTTTAATGTAACTAAGGAAGAGGAAAACATGAAAGCTATGAAGAAACAAGAAATTTGAGGTGCCTCCAAGGGCATATCTCAAATTTGTTCTCTACTGATCTATAGCAAGCAAGAAACATGTATTCATGAATGAAAACTAGAAGACAACAACAAAGCAAGAGACACTATACCATTCTATCAAGTCATGGAATCCAACAACAATCCTTCTTCATTCATCCAAGAGCATCCAAGAGGCAATCCAAAAGCATAAGACAAGTATTTCTTCCAAAGCTTGTATGACCATATATTTCTTCTCTTCTCAAGTTCAGCCTTGTTTTACAATGAAAGCATTTGGAATATATAGGCCAAAGTGAGGAAAACCTCATGGTTCAACTTGCCATCCTATTGGCCTAATCAAAATATCTAGTCTTTTCCTTGAGGCTTTGCAAAGCCCAAGGCACAAAATATCTCATAAAATATCTAGAAAATGCTAAAAAAGGAAAAATAATTGACTTTGCATCATTTTTCATGTGCAAAAATAGCTAAACGCACATTTGGAAAAAGCAATTTTTAAAGGTTCAAAAATTACAAAAATATTCAAAATTTATATCAGCAAAAGGTCCCCTACTTGACGGCAACATTTGGCTGCTTTCCCGATGTCAAAACAAGGCTCATGATAGCTCGTTGGAAGATATAAGTGTCTACTTTCTGGAACAACTAAAATTTTCCCAATCTGATGCCTGGAAGTCCTCCAAAACTGCACCTGTGTGTAAAAAACCAAAAATTACAGTCTGCTGATAGACCGGGCAGAGTGTGCAAAAAGCGAGCATTTTTTGCCATTTTGAGGGAGAAAATGATCTCCGAATGTCCTGAAAATCACTGAGTGTGTGCTCCTGAAATTATGGCATCCAATGATACCATTCTCCTCCTTTGAAAAATCCCCAAACTGAAATGGCGAATTTCATGAGTTTTGACCAAAAACTCAAAAATGCCAAAAAACCAAAGGATGTCAAAATTTGCCCAAAATCGGTGTGTATGACCCTCAAGGGTTCTTAGCAACATGTTCTGAAGCAGAAGCCAAAATATGAAGTCTTGATATGTCTTTCTTCACTTTCCGTGCCGGGCGCTTCCGTTTAGCCTCCTTTAGCTTTTCTTGGGCAGCCTTTAACTTGCGACGAGCAAACTGATTTAACTTTTTGTAATGCCTCGTCATTCTCCTTTGCAGCTCTAGATCCCTGCTTGCCCTCTCCAACTTCTTCTCCAAATGGTCATTGATTCTTTCAAGCCATGCCTCCTTATTGTTTTCTAACTCTTGTTCAAACAGTGCTGTGAGAGGGGTGGATCGAAAAAGGGCATTTTCCTCCTCTTTTTGTTTCTCAAGGGCTCTTTTAAGCCCTATGGTTTTAGGCCTTTTTCGCCTAGGCTGGTCATCTTCTTCACTTTCATCAAAATCTCCTATGAGCTAATCTATCCTTGCTTGGGCTTTGGAGGCCTCTTTCTTGTACTTAGTCGCCCTTGTCTCATGGATAGCCATATGGACACTCATTTGCCTATTTTGGATTTCTAGAAAATGATTGAAATTCCTTGCCCGATGAAGGTCATCCTTCAATGCATCAATTTGGCCCTCTCTATGGATTAATAGGTTTTCTAGAATCCGGGCCTCGTTGTCACTGTCTTCACTTTGGATTGGGATGATATCCAATGCACTCTCATGCTCATGACCTTCTCCTACCTTGCCCTTCCCTTTGCCTTGGAAGGCTATCCTTGCGCTCTTCCTCCTAGGAAAATCAATGATAGGCTTCTTTGGCAACTTTCCTTTGCTACGAAGAGCTCTTGTCACATTTGGAGCGACAACCTTGGACACCCTCTTTCTTGTTGTCTTGGGCTTGGCCTTTTCAGGAGAGGAAGGCATGATTCCTTTACCTTTGTAATCTTGCTTGTCATCCCCTTGAACTTGCTTTTCTTCTTGAGGCTGCTATGTATCTTGAGGAGGTTGTTGTGCATCATGAGGAGAATGCTGTGTGTCATGAGGAGACTGTTGTGTATCTTCTTCAGGCTACCCCTGCTCCTCAATGTCATGCTGCTGCTCTGTCTCAATTTCCTGCTGCCCTTGATCATCAATATGATGTTGTTGCTCTGCCTCAATCTCCTGCTCATTTTGTTTTTCAAACTACTGCCCTAGATCATCATCTTTGTGCTGTTGTTCAAACTGCTGCCCTTCCTCTTGTTCCTGTTGTTCATCACCACTGAGTTGTTGTTGTTCAGCACTCTCTTCTTCTTGCTCCTGCTGCTGCTCACCTTCACCACTGTCACGCTGCTGCCCCTCATCTTTAGTTTGCTGCTCTTCATCCCTTTCTTCATGCTCATGCCCTTCCTCTTCTTGCTGGCCACTTCCCTCTCCTTCTCCATGCTCTTTCACCTGTTCTGTAGTGAATTTGAGCTTTCTAGGAGTAGGTCTGCTAGAGGAAGGAGAGGGGAAATGAGTAGGAGATGTGGGAGATGTATGGACTGGAGGGACAGTGGAGAAATCCGGGTGACTGATGAAAACATCCCAAGAAACCTCTTTCTTCTCCAGCTGGTGAAGGATGATGATTTTAATGAGGGAGTGATGGAATAGAGAGGCTATTTGCTTTGATGGAGGCTTCTTCTGGACCGAGGAGGCCATTTTCTCAATGCTTTTGCAGAAGAAGAAAGGGAGATTGAGCTGCTTGGTTCTTGTGAAGTGCATCAACAGTTGGATGTGATATGCATAAACTCGGGAAAATCTCCCCTCACAAATGAAATACTTCATGATAATCTTCATAAGGGGAGCATAGCTATCTAGAAGATAAGAGAAAGGGAAAATAGCAGGGCATGCTTCTCTGTGCTCAGGCTTGAGGAAAGGCTTGTAGTCATCCAATTCCAAATAGCTTTGTTTGAACCATTTCTCGCCAATGTATGGGATTTTAGTAGCCTTGGATATGGATCTCGGGGAGAACTTGAAATCAAGGCCTGCTAATTGAAAATGTTTGTCTTTGAACCTCAAGGCGCACAAATGTGTTAATGGCGAGAAAATTTTGACTTCTTGTACCCTCTGGCAAAAATCCAAACACCCCACCTCATGAAAATTGAATAAGATAGATGGGTGTGCATGGACCTCTTCGGTAGAAATTGGCTCATACCTCTTGTGCAACCCACTTCTGCTATCTTGCCTGGGAGGCATCTTGATCTAGATGTGCTCTTGAAACACCAAACTACTTCAAAGTTTTTGAAATGTGTTTTTAAACCAAAACTTTGTCTCAGCCTGTTAACTCACTGTAAGCAATAATGGTCTCAAATGTAGTGTGAAAATGCCCTTTTAACACACCACTCTCTGCCCCTTTCCAAAACAATGCTTTCCACTTGATATGCAATTCAACAAGTAAACTTTTAAGAAGAAAAACACAATCAATAAAGATAGACAGTCAAAGTGAATTTCCTGTGTTTTGTGATAAGGTCACCCTGCCTTTTGATGTTTTGAGGACAACAATATAACCTTGTATTTTTGACAAAGGTAAAACCACAATCTCCTTAATTTCAAAACCCTGCTTTCTTCTTGGTAGGCCACTCCACCAGTGGATTCAACAACATAAACACAGTCAATCACAAAGTTTATACACACAGTAAAAAGTCACTGTACATAGGACAAGGTGGCAGAGCTTGTAATGTTTTTTATGTGGTCACAAAGGTCTGTAGCATTCAAATACCAATAAACTCCCTTTCAAACAAAACACTGTTTTCTTTATACCCCACTGTTCTTCATACCAGTTTTTCCCCACACACCTGTAGACTGTCTTGACTATTTTATTCACTTGAGGTCTGTTTTATAGAATGGGAGATCAAAACACTGCTTTTGTCTTTTACACAATACACAAAAGAAACTTTCAACAGAACAAAAACGTTGATTTAATGATCACTGTGTGTTGAAACTTGACCTACTGTTCACCCTTTAAACACCTTGTGCTCCTTCCTTCTTTCAAGACTTTTCCACTTGTTTTGTGAGTGGTTTAATGCCCTTTTCTTATCAATAGAAATCACAGTTTTAATGTTTCACTTCTAGCCAATGGAAACACAGTGAATTTCGTTTTCACACAGAACTCAAACTTGTGGCTTAGACTGTGGTTTTTAACCCTTTTGCACCACTCAACAGTTTTTGAAAAACCTAAAGGAGGCACATAGAAATACCTTGAGAATTGATGATGACCTTGTAGATATGTTTGAGCGACCTCCAGAGCTGTGTTGAGGGCATTTGGACCATTTGAGTGTGCACGACAGGTTTATAAGGAAGAGCGCTGCACAGATTGTGGTTGCCGGGTCACTGTCGGGCCGACAGGACCAAGGGCTACAGGCGTGCCGCGCAGGCGTGCCGTGCAACCTTGTTCTCCTTTGTATTTTCTGCGCCTGAGCGCACCACGCACACTTACAGGCGCGCCGCGCGGAGTTTAACCCTTGAAAACTCTGTCTTTTTGTTCAAAACCTCTTTCTCTGGTCTCGTGAATGAAAAAGGAGTGTATTGCTTGTTCTTTGGGGTTTTCAAAATGAATTTTCCACGATCTTTTGCCCTTTTTGAAAATAAATAGGCCAACGGTCCTTTCATGTTTGATTGGAGAAAGTTTTTTCAAAAAGTTTGAAAAGGCCTTAGTTTTTAAATCCGAATTTGAAACCTCTTTTTCAAAGCTCTCAACACACAAACTGATATCCTTTGTTTGGATATGTATTACAGTGGTAAAAACCACTTGTTTATAAGCGAGACCTCCCTTAACCCTTATGAGAAATTCTTCTTTTAAAAATTTGACTGTCTCTCACTTAGAGGAAAAAATGTCTCCTTTTGTGGCAGTGGCATGTAACTTTGCCTTCAATGATTTCCAGAACCTGAAAGAATATGCCAAAGTTATTTTTGTACTTTATGAACCTATATACTTATTTGCAGTGCCCTTTGCTGAAGAAGAAACTGAACTGTCACCTCAATACCCCTTTTATACTTCTGGTGCTTTGTATGAAAAGAGGACACCTGTAGAGGATATTTTATGTTGCAGGGGGTTTTCTTTGACATTTTGACAGAGGTCCCTTTTCCCTTTTGCAACATAAACTAACACTTTACTCTGGATGTTATGAATATAGTCTTGTTTACAGTGTAAAGTGAAGTAGATGACAGGTGCGGCTTGAGTTTCCCTTTGTGAATGTGGGTGAAAAAATGCAGTTGCATTTACCCCGGCTTTTCTACTATTGTCCATTTAAAAGGAGATTTCTTTAACACTTCTCTCTTCACTCAAATTGCATTGATATGGTACCTTTGACCTTTTACAAGGAACATGCCTATATTTTTTTTGAGATTTTCTCTAGAATTTGAAAACATGCCAAAGTCCTTCTTGCATCATATGAACAACTGTGTCTAGCTACAATACTTCTTGGGGATTGAGCTCAGATTTTCTTTGTCAACTTATGATAGTAATCTGAAGGAAATCCTCTTATGAGTAGGGGGATCAATGTCCCTTGAAACACAATCATTATCATGTCCTTTGCCAGTGCAATAACCCATCTCATCAACCACTCTTTAATTTGGTTTTGTTTTGAGCTGCAGATTGTCTTTTGGGAGATACCTTGTTAAGACAAGTTTTGACCCATTGGATTGCAGTGGTACCCCTGCTTTCCTTCTTGGTCCTTTACATTATTTCTCTGTTTCAAGTATCTCTTACTGTTCTTACTTAGTCTATCAGTCAGTGAGAAAACCTAGAAATAATCACTGCCCTGGCCCATTGCGTATGAATGAAGGAGGCCCTTCTCTTGGCAAAATATCTGATGTTTTGTCAACCTTCTGTCTCAGCCATATGAAGGCTGCCTGATGAACATATTGACAAGGGTTTTTCTTACACATGATGGCAGGCAAAAAACATTGAAAACATTACTGCTTTTACCTCTGCTTTCAATCATCACTTTCCTTCAGAAAACTCTAGTCACTGTCTCACTGTTCATTAAAAACAAATCTGTCTTACAGTCAGTTGCAACTCTTCAAGTCAAACTTTGGCCATCGCCCTCTTCTTATAGATGAAGGAGGCGCTCTCAAAACCCTCTGCTTATAGATGAAGGAGGTTGTTAGGCCTTTAAACCCTCTGCTTATAGATGAAGGAGGTTCTTAGCCATTTCATATCGTCAGCCCCTTGACAATGTTGTTTTTCCTTTAACTGTCCTTTCAGGCTTTGAATGAGGTCGCAAGAGCGTGATGAAGAACTCTTTGCTCTGTAGCTGTATCTCAGGCTCAAGATCGCATTGAGAAGCAGCTGTCTTCTCATGTAGAGCTCAAAATTGTCTTCTGAGATGTTGGTATGTTTCTGTCTTTGAAAGATCCATCAAACATTGTAAAAACTCCTAAAATCAGCTTGACTTATGGTCTATGGATTGCTGAGACTTAGGGGTGTAATAGTGGGCGACCTAGGGCTGTAACCAACTTCATTAGCAGAGTGTGAGGTCTGTTATGACTGGTCTATAACAGATGGAGGTTTTTGGCTCTTTGATAGTTTGCCAAGGGTGAAATGCCTTAAAGCGCCACTTCCTAACTTAGAGGAGATTGTTTGAATAGATCTGGATGTCTTTTTAGAGCTGATGGGCAGAATAGTATGGCTGAGGTAGGGTAGGATTTTGATAATGGGGTTTCATCTTGTCATGGGCGGACTGAAAAGTAGGAGGGAAAAATTTTTTTATGGGTGTTTTCCCAGCTGGAAAATTTGACAAATTTTTAGATCGGCTGTTGGAAAACTTGGCTGTTAGAACTAGTCATCACCAACAAGTGAAAAATACTGATGACTAACAGTGGCTCCATTTGGGGAGGGCAGTTCCTTTTTAGGAGGTGTCCAGAATTTCAGATCTTTGGCTTATGAAGACTAGTGCTCTACCCATTGGCGCAAAATTTCATTCTTCCTTGATGCGATTTCTGAAAAGTGACAGCATGATTAGCATCAATGATATTTCTACCTACCCCACTATATTTCCTAACATTTTTTTCTTCTTTTTGGCGCATTTGAACTAGCAGCCTTTTGAAAATGCATATATATATATATATATATTGGAAAAATGAACCTATCTAATTCTACACTTATATCTGCCGGGAGTTCAGATTAAACTGATGAACTCCTTCATTACTCTACCTAAACTAGATCAACTTTCAAGATTAAGCTATTTGACAGGATTTATTCTCTAATCTAAAACATGAAATTGAAAAGATGATCAAATCAGGTTTGGACAGTCTGATTTGTCATGTATTTGCGGCATAAAAGACAAGCTGCACACAAATATTATTTTGCATAAAAATGGAAACTAGGAAAAACAGGGCTAAGATGCACAATTTTTTTTTCATCCCCACTTCCCTCTTTGGTTCTGTTTTGGGTGTGTGGAACCAGTATCTTTTCCTAATCTACTCTCTGTGATAATTCAATCTTACACAATGTTGATCACCTTTTTCACTCACTAACTTATCAGCAAATAAATTTAAACATGTTCAGCTATGATTAGGCTAGATAGCTGAACAAGACATTTGAGTACAAGTAACGACATTTAGACTTGCGCGCTTTCCGAAGGACCATTTTTTGGAACATGGGGCTTTTTCCTATTTTTCAACTGCCCTCTTTTATATCTTCTATTGTTTTTGATTTTTTGTTTTATCTATTTTTCAAACAGTGGTATATACAATGAATAAAATGTTTCAAACTCAGAAATCTTGGAAATGACGAAACTTAAGCATCTTATCCTTATAAGGATCTCCTATCATTCTTGGCCCACTCAACTCCTGAAAAGAGAAATTTGGAAAGTTTTATCTTTCCAACATGACATAGGGATTCATGCAAGAATCCCTGAACAAACCAGTATCTTCCCACTGTACTTCTTTGTATCTCTGATTACCACTCTTTGCCAATATATATATATATATATTGGCAAAATGAACCTATCTAATTCTACACTTATATCTGTCGGGAGTTCAGATTAAACTGATGAACTCCTTCATTACTCTACCTAAACTAGATCAACTGTCAAGATTAAGCTATTTGACAGGATTTATTCTCTAATCTAAAACATGAAATTGAAAAGATGATCAAATCAGGTTTGGACAGTCTGATTTGTCATGTATTTGCGGCATAAAAGACAAGCTGCACACAAATATTATTTTGCATAAAAATGGAAACTAGGAAAAACAGGGCTAAGATGCACAATTTGTTTTTCATCCCCGCTTCCCTCTTTGGTTCTGTTTTGGGTGTGTGGAACCAGTATCTTTTCCTAATCTACTCTCTGTGATAAGTCAATCTTACAAAATGTTGACCATATTTTTCACTCACTAACTTATCAGCAATTTAAATTTAAACATGTTCAACTATGATTAGGCTAGATAGATGAACAAGACACTTGAGTACTAGTAGCGGCATTTAGACTTGCGTGCTTTCCGAAGGACTATTTTTTGGAACATGGGGCTTTTTCCTATTTTTCAACCGCCCTCTTTTCTATCTTTTACTGTTTTTGACTTTTCTGTTTATCTATTTTTCAAACTGTGGTATATACAATGAATGAAAGTGTTTCAAACTCAAAAATCTTGGAAATGGCGAAATTTAAGCATCTTATCCTCGTAAGGATCTCCTATCACTCTCGGCCCACTCAACTCCTGAAAAGAGAAATTTGGAAAGTTTTCTCTTTCTAACATGACATAAGGATTCATGCAAGAATCCTTGAAAAAACCAGTATCTTCTCGTTGTACCTCTTTGTATCTCTGATTCCCACTCCTTTCTTTACTGTACATTTTCCTCAAGTAATGCATATACTCTTGGTCATTTTTGAAATAAATAATAACATCATCAAGGTATGCAAAAATGCAGAAATTCAGGCCTGGAAACATGGCTTTCATGAGCATATTTTTGATATTAGGTGGTTTTGCAATTCTGAGTCTGAAACTAGAACCACCTCTAACATACTGAAAAAAGTCTTTAAGCTGTCTACTTTGCAAGGGAATATTTTGACTATAACCTGAAACATCATCTCACAAAAACATATGATTAAAAGCACTTTTCATCGATATATAATGATCTTGGGTAGAAAGGACAAAATTTCTGTTATAGGGATGTGCATTAGTTTCTCTAAAATCAAAACAGACCCTATGACTAGCTATTTTATCTCTGATTATTACTGATTGGTTCAGACTGTTATATTTCTTTTTGTCGAAGTTGTTTCTTGAAGAAGTGGCATAGTGTTTTCCTCGGTTTAGTGTGGGATTTTGTCTTGATAGTGATCCAGTAAGGGAGCCAAAGGTAGTGGCAACACCAAAGGTGCATACCAGGCTGCCATGACGGGAGCTAATGGACGATGTACGAGATGAGGGCTGGTGGGATGGCCTAAGGTGGTTTGGATAGGTGTGGCGGATGTACTCGGACTAGTGATCTGGTTTTGAGCAGATCTGGGATGGTAAGAGCCAAAGTGATGGAGAAAAGTCAGGAGGTGTGGTAGGTGAGGCTTCTCTACTAGGTCTCTGTGGCAGATCTAGGGGCTCAAGATTGTCAAAGTTTATCTTACTATGTGACTTTCTTCTGAAAAGAGTTCTTGTTGATTCTAAGTCAAAAGAGGAACCTGGCAAGGTAGTAAGATGCTCAGGTGCTGATTTTGTTTTACGGATGGACCTATCGGTAGATAGATTATCAGTTTCATAAACTTTTCACAGAATCTTCTCTGGGTCATCTACTATGATAGGGGGATTTGGGTCTGGGTGAGATCTGGTGTAGATTCTTCGTGAAGCCAGATTTCGAGTCTAGATTTTAGAGAGGGTGGTATTTGTGAAAGCTTCGGATGGATGGCCTCTCTAAGGTTATACTAAAGTGAAGGATGGTCAAAACCAAAAGGATGAACTAGTGGAGTCGCCAGGTGGATTTTATGAAAACTATGGTCCACCGCCAATAACTAAGGTAAAGCCAATCTGGAAATATTTTGGGGTTTTTCTGATTTTTATGTGCAGCCTATGGTTTGTCTAAATTATTCTAAACTTGTTTCGACACTTTGCTAGGGTGGCGATAACAAAAAGAGTTTACTCTAAATGATCTTATGGATTGCTTGCTTGTTTAAGTATCTAAAGGACTAAAGAGTCTACAAGAGTTTGCTAGACTGTCATGTACTTAGTGTCCCTGCTCCACGCTATGGCTGACGATTGGATGAGTTGATCAGATAGTATCCTGGGATTCAGGTAAAATATTGAGCCCTCTTTGGGCCCTGAGTGGTGCGCAGTGGATTTTTAGTTGTTTTGCGGTATATGTGTATGGTCCACCACCAATACTTTCAAAAACCAATCTAAGGGAGTTTTTGGGGTTTTATAAGTTTTTTATGTGCCTGAGGTTTGGAAGAGTTTTCCTATAACTGACTCATCATTTTACTAAGATGGTGAGACAACACAAATTCTACTCTTCTAGTATATTTTGATTTACGAGAGTTGTTTTTCTGATACCTAGGATGTTTTGACTCAAAGTCCATAGTGATCACCATTATGTTAGTGAGGAGGTGGGATAAGTCAATCAGGATAGTATTCTTAAGGTCTCTTGAGTCTAGGGAATCTAAGTTTTTTAATACTCGGGATCCCACCATGATCGCCATTATATTGGGTTCCATGATTTGTTGATTGGCAAAGCCAAATGTGATGTAACATGAGCCAAGCACTGGAGCCAGGACTAGCCTTCCTAAGCCTAGAGGGAGCTCTCCTCTACGTGTATGAGATCTCACAACATTTCTTATTGTGTTCCTATTTTAGGCTAGTTATGAAGTATGTTTTTAGTTTTTTGGTTTTTTAAATTTGTGAGGGATGAAACTGATCAAAAAATCTAGAATGGGTAAAAGATGCAGATACTGCTGGGCTATGAGATGAAAAAGTCAAAGCTATCGAGCGGTGATACAAGAAATTTGTTGAAGAGCCGATTTGATTCGAGGTAGAAATGATCTTTGGGCAAAATGGAGTAAATGGACATCAAGTTTGTGAACAACAAAGAGTTTCAAGCATAACTAGTTCAATAGATAACATAAACATGGTAGGGAAAACAATTAATCATGCAAAATGTAACTACAAGCTAATCAATACATAGAAATAAACATTCAAGCCATGCATAGAAGTATATGACCCTCTAACTTTGGGAAATGACTTTCAGATTTTGGGGAAAACACTTAAGGAAGACAAACAACTTAACTTACTATGCCGGAACGCCTAAACACAGTACTTCAAGTTATTGGGCACTTTGAACAACAAGATTTGCATAGCTTTAGGCAAAGGGATAGATCAGAACTAGGCCTCCTTGGTTCAAACAAAATGATAATCTAATCAGTCAAAGAGAAATTTCATGGATGGAACTATAACTAGCCATAGGTAAACAGGGCGTACCGTAAAACATACTTAGCATGCATAGAACTATGAATGAAACAAGCAACAATATCCTCAAGTTATTAAAGAGCAGTTAAAAATTCTTTAATGTAACTAAGGAAGAGGAAAACATGAAAGCTATGAAGAAACATGAAATTTGAGGTGCCTCCAAGGGCATATCTCAAATTTGTTCTCTACTGATCTATAGCAAGCAAGAAACATGTATTCATGAATAAAAACTAGAATAAAACAACAAAGCAAGAGACACTATACCATTCTACCAAGTCATGGAATCCAACAACAATCCTTCTTCATTCATCCAAGAGCATCCAAGAGGTAATCCAAAAGCGTAAGACAAGTATTTCTTCCAAAGCTTATATGACCATATATTTCTTCTCTTCTCAAGTTCAGCCTTGTTTTACAATGAAAGCCTTTGGAATATATAGGCCAAAGTGAGGAAAACCTCATGGTTCAACTTGCCATCCTTTTGGCCTAATCAAAATATCTAGTCTTGTCCTTGAGGCTTTGCAAAGCCCAAGGCACAAAATATCTCATAAAATATCTAGAAAATGCTAAGAAAGGAAAAATAATTGACTTTGCATCATTTTTCATGTGCAAAAATAGCTAAACGCACATTTGGAAAAAGCAATTTTTAAAGGTTCAAAAATTACAAAAATATTCAAAATTTATATTAGCAAAAGGTCCCCTACTTGACGGAAAAATTTGGCAGCTTTCCCAATGTCAAAAAAAGGCTCATGATAGCTCGTTGGAAAGCTCTAAGTGTCTACTTTCTGGAACAACTAAAATTTTCCCAATCTGATTCCTGGAAGTCCTCCAAAACTGCACCTGTGTGTAAAAAACCAAAAATTACAGTCTGCTGATAGACGGGGCAGAGTGTGCAAAAAGCGAGCATTTTTCGCCATTTCGAGGGAGAAAATGATCTCCGAATGTCCCAAAAATCACTGAGTGTGTGCTCCTGAAATTATGGCATCCAATGATACCATTATCCTCCTTTGACGAATCCCCAAACTGAAATGGCGAATTTCATGAGTTTTGACCAAAAACTCAAAAATGCTAAAAAACCAAAGGATGTCAAAATTTGCCCAAAATCGGTGTGTATGACCCTCAAGGGTTCTTAGCAACATGTTCTGAAGCAGAAGCCAAAATATGAAGTCTTGATGTGTCTTTCTTCACTTTCCGTGCCGGGCGCTTCCGTTTAGCCTCCTTTAGCTTTTCTTGGGCAACCTTTAACTTGCGACGGGCAAACTGATTTAACTTTTTGTAATGCCTCGTCATTCTCCTTTGCAGCTCTAGATCCCTGCTTGCCCTCTGCAACTTCTTCTCCAAATGGTCATTGATTCTTTCAAGCCATGCCTCCTTATTGTTTTCTAACTCTTGTTCAAATAGTGCTGTGAGAGGGGTGGATCGGAAAAGGGCATTTTCCTCCTCTTTTTGTTTCTCAAGGGCTCTTTTAAGCCCTATGGTTTTAGGCCTTTTTCGCCTAGGCTGGTCATCTTCTTCACTTTCATCAAAATCGCCTATGAGCTCATCTATCCTTGCTTGGGCTTTGGAGGCCTCTTTCTTGTACTTAGTCGCCCTTGTCTCATGGATAGCCATATGGACACTCATTTGCCTATTTTGGATTTCTAGAAAATGATTGAAATTCCTTGCCCGATGAAGGTCATCCTTCAATGCATCAATTTGGCCCTCTCTATGGATTAAGAGGCTTTCTAGAATCCGGGCCTCGTTTTCACTGTCGTCGCTTTGGATTGGGATGATATCCAATGCACTCTCATGCTCATGACCTTCTCCTACCTTTCCCTTCCCTTTGCCTTGGAAGGCTATCCTTGCGCTCTTCCTCCTAGGAAAATCAATGATAGGCTTCTTTGGCAACTTTCCTTTGCTATGGAGAGCTCTTGTCACATTTGGAGCGACAACCTTGGACACCCTCTTTCTTGTTGTCTTGGGCTTGGCCTTTTCAGGAGAGGAAGGCATGATTTCTTTACCTTTGTCATCTTGCTTGTCATCCCCTTGAACTTGCTTTTCTTCTTGAGGCTGTTGTGTATCTTGAGGAGGCTGTTGTGCATCATGAGGAGAATGTTGTGTGTCATGAGGAGACTGTTGTGTATCTTCTTCAGGCTGCCCCTGCTCCTCAATGTTATGCTGCTACTCTGTCTCAATTTCCTACTGCCCTTGATCATCAATATCATGCTGTTGCTCTGCCTCAATCTCCTGCTCATTTTGTTTTTCAAACTGCTGCCCTAGATCATCATCTTTGTGTTGTTGTTCAAAATGCTGCCCTTCCTCTTGTTCCTGTTGTTCATCACCACTGAGTTCCTGCTATTTAGCACTCTCTTCTTCTTGCTCTTACTGCTGCTCACCTTCACCACTGTCATGTTGTTGCCCCTCATCTTCAGTTTTCTGCTCTTCATCCATTTCTTCATGCTCATGCCCTTCCTCTTCTTGCTCGCCACTTCCCTCTCCTTATCCATGCTCTTTCACCTGTTCTGTAGTGAATTTGAGCTTTCTAGGAGTAGGTCTGCTAGAGGAAGGCGAGGGGCAATGAGTAGGAGATGTGGGAGATGTATGGACTGGAGGGACAGTGGAGAAATCTGGGTGACTGATGAAAACATCCCAAGAAACCTCTTTCTTCTCAAGCTGGTGAAGGATGATGATTTTAATGAGGGATTGATGGAATAGAGAGGCTATTTTCTGTGATGGAGGCTTCTTCTGGACTGAGGAGGCCATTTTCTCAATGCTTTTGCACAAGAAGAAAGGGAGATTGAGCTACTTGGTTCTTGTGAAGTGCATCAATAGTCGGATGTGATATGCATAAACTCGGGAAAATCTCCCCTCACAAGTGAATTACTTCATGATAATATTCATAAGGGGAGCATAGCTGGCTAGAAGATAAGAGAAAGGGAAAATAGCAGGGCATGCTTCTCTGTGCTCAGGCTTGAGGAAAGGCTTGTAGTCATCCAAGTCCAAATAGATTTGTTTGAACCATTTCTCGCCAATGTATGGGATTTTAGTAGCCTTGGATATGGATCTCGGGGAGAACTTGAAATCAAGGCCTGCTAATTGAAAATGTTTGTCTTTGAACCTCAAGGCACACAAATGTGTTAATGGCGAGAAACTTTTGACTTATTGTACCCTCTGGCAAAAATCCAAACACCCCACCTCATGAAAATTGAATAAGATAAATGGGTGTGCATGGACCTCTTCGGTGGAAATTGGCTCATACCTCTTGTGCAACCCACTTCTGCTATCTTTCCTGGGAGGCATCTTGATCTAGATGTGCTCTTGAAACACCAAACTGCTTCAAAATTTTTGAAATGTGTTTTTAAACCAAAACTCTGTCTCAGCCTGTTAACTCACTGTAAGAAATAATGGTCTCAAATGTAGTGTGAAAATGCCCTTTTAACACACCACTCTCTGCCCCTTTCCAAAACAATGCTTTCCACTTGATATGCAATTCAACAAGTAAACTTTTAAGAAGAAAAACACAGTCAATAAAGATAGACAGTCAAAGTGAATTTCCTGTGTTTTGTGATAAGGTCACCCTGCCTTTTCATGTTTAGAGGACAACAATATAACCTTGTATTTTTGACAAAGGTAAAACCACAATATCCTTAATTTCAAAACCCTGCTTTCTTCTTGGTAGGCCACTCCACCAGTGGATTCAACAACATAAACATAGTCAATCACAAAGTGTATACACAGAGTAAAAAGTCACTGTACATAGGACAAGGTGGCAGAGCTTGTAATGTTTTTTATGTGGTCACAAAGGTCTATAGCATTCAAATACCAATAAACTCCCTTTCAAACAAAACAATTTTTTCTTTATACCCCACTGTTCTTCATACCAGTTTTGCCCCACACACCTGTAGACTGTCTTGACTATTTTATTCACTTGAGGTCTGTTTTATAGAATGGGAGATCAAAACACCGCTTTTTTCTTTTACACAATACACAAAAGAAACTTTCAACAGAACAAAAACGTTGATTTAATGATCACTGTGTGTTGAAACTTGACCTACTGTTCACCCTTTAAACACCTTGTGCTCCTTCCTTCTTTCAAGAATTTTCCAGTTTTCCACTTGTTTTTTGAGTGGTTTAATGTCCTTTTCTTATCAACAGAAATCACAGTTTTAATGTTTCACTTCTAGCCGATGGAAACACAGTGAATTTTGTTTTCACACAGAACTCAAACCTATGGCTTAGACTGTGGTTTTTAACCCTTTTGCACCACTCAACAGTTTTTGAAAAACCTAAAGGAGGCACACAGAAATACCTTGAGAATCGATGATGACCTTGTAAATGAGTTTGAGCGACCTCCAGAGGTGTGTTGAGGGCGTTTGGACCATTTGAGTGTGCGCGGCAGGTTTATAAGGAAGAGCGCCGTGCAGATTGTGGTTGCCAGGTCACTGTCGGGCCGACAGGACCAAGGGCTACAGGCGCGCTGTGCAGCCTTGTTCTCCTTTGTATTTTCTGCGCCTGAGCGCGCCGTGCACACTTACAGGCACGCCGAGCGGAGTTTAACCCTTGAAAACTCTGTCTTTTTGTTCAAAACCTCTTTCTCTGGTCTCGTGAATGACAAAGGAGTGTCTTGCTCATTCTTTGGGGTTTTCAAAATGAATTTGCCACGGTCTTTTTCCCTTTTCGAAAACAAAAAGGCCAACGGTCCTTTCACGTTTGATTGGATAAGGTTTGTTCAAAAAGTTTGAAAAGGCCTTAGTTTTTAAATCCAAATTTGAAACCTCTTTTTCAAAGCTCTCAACACACAAACTGATATCCTTTGTTTGGATATGTATTACAGTGGTAAAAACCACTTGTTTATAAGCGAGACCTCCCTTAAACCTTATGAGAAATTATTCTTTTAAAACTTTGACTGTCTCTCACTTAGAGGAAAAAATGTCTCCTTTTGTGGCAGTGGCATGTAAATTTTCCTTCAATGATTTCCAGAACCTGAAAGAATATGCCAAAGTTATTTTTGTACTTTATGAACCTATATACTTATTTGTAGTGCCCTTTGCTGAGGAAGAAACTGAACTGTCACCTCAATACCCCTTTTATACTTCTGGTGCTTTGTATGAAAAGAGGACACCTGTAGAGGATATTTTATGTTGCAGGGGATTTTCTTTGACATTTTGACAGAGGTCCCTTTTCCCTTTTGCAACATAAACTAACACTTTACTCTGGATGTTATGAAGATAGTCTTGTTTACAATGTAAATTGAAGTAGATGACAAGTGCTGCTTGAGTTTCCCTTTGTGAATGTGGGTGAAAAAATGTAGTTGCATTTACCCCGGCTTTTCTACTATTGTCCATTTAAAAGGAGATTTCTTTAACACTTCTCTCTTCACTCAAATTGCATTGATATGGTACCTTTGACCTTTTACAAGGAACATGCCTATATTTGTTTTGAGATTTTCTCCAGAATTTGAAAACATGCCAAAGTCCTTCTTGCATATATGAACAACTGTGTCTAGCTGCAATACTTCTTGGGGATTGAGCTCATATTTTTTTTGTCAACTTATGATAGTAATCTGAAGGACATCCTCTTATGAGTAGGGGGATCAGTGTCCCTTGAAACAAAATCATTATCATGCCCTTTGCCAGTGCAATAACCCATCTCATCAACCACTCTTTAATTTGGTTTTGTTTTGAGCTGCAAATTGTCTTTTGGGAGATACCTTGTTAAGAGACAAGTTTTGACCCATTGGATTGCAGTGGTACCCCTGCTTTCCTTCTTGGTCCTTTACATTATTTCTCTGTTTCAAGTATCTCTTACTGTTCTTACTTTTTCTATCAGTCAGTGAGAAAACCTAGAAATAATCACTTCCCTGGCCCATTGCTTATGAATGAAGGAGGCCCTTCTCTTGGCAAAATATCTGATGTTTTGTCAACCTTCTGTCTCAGCCATATGAAGGCTATCTGATGAACATATTGACAAGGGTTTTTCTTACACATGATGGCAGGCAAACAACATTGAAAACATTACTGATTTTACCTCTGCTTTCAATCATCACTTTCCTTCAGAAAACTCTAGTCACTGTCTCACTGGTCATTAAAAACAAATCTGTCTTACAGTCAGTTGCAACTCTTCAAGTCAAACTTTGGCCATCACCCTCTGCTTATAGATGAAGGAGGCGCTCTCAAAACCCTCTTGCTTATAGATGAAGGAGGTTCTTAGGAATTTAAAACCTCTGCTTATAGATGAAGGAGGTTCTTAGCCATTTCATATCGTCAGCCCCTTGTTAGTGTTGTTTTTCCTTTAACTGTCCTTTAAGGCTTTGAATGAGGTCGCAAGAGCTTGATGAAGAACTCTTTGCTCTGTAGTTGTATCTCATGCTCAAGATCATATTGAGAAGTAGTTGTCTTCTCATGTAGAGCTCAAAATTGTCTTCTGAGATGTTGGTATGTTTCTGTCTTTGAAAGATCCAACAAACACTGTAAAAACTCCTAAAATCATCTTGACTTATGGTCTATGGATTGCTGAGACTTGGGGGTGTAGTAGTGGCATGACCTAGGGCTGTAACCAACTTCATTAGAGAGTGGGAGGTCTGTTATGACTGGTCTATAGCAGATGGAGGTTTTTGTCTCTTTGATAGTTTGCCAAGGGTGAAATGCCTTAAACCACCACTTCCTAACTTAGAGGAGACTGTTTGAATAGATCTGGATTGTCTCTTTAGAGCTGATGGGAAGACTAGTATGGATGAGGCAGGGTAGGATTTTGATAATGGGGTTTCAGCTTGTCATGGGCGGAATGAAAAGTAGGAGGGAAAAAAAGTTTTATGGGTGTTTTCCCAGCTGGAAAATTTGACAAATTTTTAGATCGGCTGTTGGAAAACTTGGCTGTTAGAACTAGTCATCACCAACAAGTGAAAAATACTGATGACTAACACCCCTCTTCTTCTTGAGGTTGTTGTTCCTTTTTATGAGGCTGTTGTCCCTTTTTATGAGGTTGTTGTCCCTCATCCTGTAGCATCCTTTGTTCATCATTATGAGGCTGCTGTGTATCATGTTGTGGCTACTGTGTATCATCATGAGACTGCTCAGCTTCACTGTGTTCCTTTTCATCATGCCCAGGAGTATGTTGTTCTGCCTTACTGTGATGCTACTCATCATCATGCTATGGCTGCTGTGTATCATGCTGTGGTTGCCCTTGTTCAGCATCCTCATAAGTCTGCTCACCCTCACTATGTTGCTTTTCTTCATGCTGCTTCCCTTCATAATCTTCCTCATCATCCCCTTGCTGCCCTGTTTCATCCTGCTGCTACTCATCATCATTTCCCTCTTCTTGTTCATGCTCTTCTTCCTCATCATGGTCATGCTCTTTCCCTCTTCAGGCTCTTTTGTTTTTTCTATGGTAAACTTGAGCCTCTTGGGAACAGGTTTGCTAGAAGAAGGCGAAGGATGGTGTGTAGGAGGTGTAGGAGATATATGAACTGGAGGGATAGTGGAGAAATCCAGAAGGGTGATGAAAGTATCCCAAGAGACCTCCCTCTTCTCAAGCTGATGAAGAATGATGACTTTGATGAGGGAGTGATGGAAGAGGCAGGCTGTTTGCTGTGAAGGAGGCTTTTTATTAACAGTGGAGACCATTTTCTCAATGCTTCTATGTAAGAAGAATTTGGCCCTCGTGAAATGCATGAGCAATCGAATGTGATAGGCATAGACTCGGGAGAATCTTCCCTCACAAGTGAAGTATTTCATGATGATCTTCATGAGGGGGTGCGTAGCTAGTCAAAAGAATAAGAGAAAGGAAAAATTGAAGGACATGAATCTCTGTGCTCAAGCTTTAGAAAGGTCTCGTATTCTTCTGAGTCCAGGTGGCTTTGTTTAAACCACTTCTCCCAAACATAAGGGATTTTAGTGGCCTTGGAGATGGACCTTGGAGAGAATTTGAAATCTAGGCCTACCAGCTGGAAATGTTTCTCTTGAAACCTCAAAGCGCAAAGATGTGTCAAAGGGGAAAAGCTCTTCACCTTTTGCACTCTTTGGCAAAAATCTAAACACCCAACCTCATGGAAATTGAACAAGACTGATGGGTGGGAATTCACCTCTTCAGTGGAAACAGGCTCAAATATTTTACGCAAGCCACTCCTGTTGTCTTGCCTGGGAGGCATCTTGTTTTGAATGCTCTCTGCAACACCAAGCTGCCTCAAATGGCCTTTGGAATGTTTTCTCAAGCACACAACTCTGTCCTCCTTGATATTCACTGTTTGACCAAGGCAAATTGCCTCAAATGCTGTGTGAAATGGTTCTTTAATACCAACCTCCTGTTCCTTACAAATCACTGTTTGTCTTCCTTTGTATGTCAATCAAGAAATAGTTATCAAAATAACAAGCACACAGTCAATTTGTTACTGTGCTTGGGTAAGGTTAAAAGGATCCTTTATGTTTTGATAAAAACAAGACAACCTTGTATTTAGATAAAGGCAAAACACTCCTCCCAATCAAAAACACCCTCCTTGTATTCACTATTTCTCACACACAGGTAGACAAAACACTTTCAAATTTATTTAATAGCTTCATTCACCATAATCTGTTTCATGGATCAAAAGAGGCAGCACTGGTTTTTCTTTTCACCATACAGAGAGGACTTTTGAAAGTGACAAAGTCATTCATGCATGATTACTGTTGTTAAATTAGGCTCACTATTTCACCTTAGGAACACTGTGTTTTCCTTTCAAAAACTGCCTCCACCTTCTAACACTATTTTCACTATTATACTTTGTTGACAGAGCTTAACTTTGTCCTAACACAGTTAGGACACCTTCAAAAATTTTAAAAACCTCTAATACTGTGTTTATATTTGACTTGCAAGCAATGTTATGGTCACTGTTTTGAGGGTAGATTTAGGCTCTTTGAAACTAAAATGAACAGTCTACTAGCCTCCCACCGTTAACAAACTTTGTCAGTATATTTAACAAATCACTTTGATTTTCCTACCAAGACCTCCATTTTTTCACCATCATTTAGTTACTCGAATACACCAAGGATGCAAATAAAAATACCTTGAAGATGTATGGTAGCCTTTGCTTGAAGAGTTTGAGCAGCTTTCAGGGCTTGTTGAAGGCAAAAAAGAGATGCGGCACTTTCAGATGTGAGGGCGCTGTGCTGTGTGAGGAGTCGGGTCGTTAGTCGGGCGGTCGTGACCGGCGCCTACAGGCGCGCCGCATGGGCTAAAAGGCTTTAAAATTCTGCAAAATTGCTCGAAAACTCTCTTCGGTCCAGTAAGCAGCTAAGAGGAGATGTTGTTTGCGTTTTGAGAATTTCAAATGGGCTTGCAACGGTCCTTTTAACCTCTTGAAGTTGAAAAAGTCGATTACCTTTGAGGTTACTTTGTGAGGGTTTTGAAGGTCCCTTTTGAAAAAGTTGTTGGTTGCAAAACAACAAATAAAACCCGACTTTATCACTTATAATTTTCAAAATAAAATAAACCCAATATTTCGACTGGGTCTTTCTAAAGTGTTGTGGATGACTTTTTTGGGAGATCTTTATACATGCGACCCCTTTTCACAGTGAGAAAACCAATTTGAAGGCCAACATCACTCAGTGTTTTTTCTCATTTGAAAAAGATACCCTGTTGAAAGACACATTTGTGATATGTGAGGTTTTCTTTGACATTTTTGTAAGGAGGTAGCTCACCCTTTTAAAACTTAATTTGACATTCTTTGCCACTGCTGACCTTTTTAATGACCCCTTCAAAGGAAAACTCTGCTCAAAAAACATACCAATGATTTGTGAGGCATCTTTTTACTTTCTTACAAGGAGATAACTCATCTTTTAAAACTTAAACTGACAGTTTCTGCTCCTGATGTTTCGAAGGTGATCATGCCCATTGTGAAATTGATTGAGCTGGCAGGTGCTGCTTTGAGCCCTTCTCTTGACTGTGGGTGAAGAACCTCACCTGAATTTGTAAATGAAAAACTCTACTATAAATAGCTTCCATCATCAAGGCAACTGACTAACCCTGGATTGCTAAAGTAATGAGTCTTCAACCTTTATGGAGATAAAGCAGGGGATGGAAAACTGAAGTTTAAATTGTAAAATTTGGAAAATGTCCCTTTGTTTCCTTTGTGAAGGAAGTCTGCAAGGATAATGAATTTTTCATTCATTTTACCATTTTGACAGCAGTCCCTTTGAGATCTTTGCCACATGCAATAATTGCTTTTCATACTCAAACAATGGTGAGCCCTCCTACCTGTAATGAAGGGGCCTATTTTTGACCAATGCCTGGTTTCTTTTCAACCTTTGTCTCAACCAAATGAAGAATGTTTGATGAACATGTTGATAGTAGTTTTCTTTGTATTGGATAGCAGAAGTCAGCTTAAGACCAAGACTGTTTTACTTCCTTGGCCAATTGCAGTAACTTCACATTGTATTTTGATAACAATGAAACTTATGTAAACAACCTTTAAAGGCACCACTACTTTGCCTCTACTTTTAACACTATTTTTTATTCATAAACCCTTATTTGTTTTCCCACTGCACCTAAAATTTTCCTTTCAGTCAGTGAAAATCTTAAAATCAAACTTTATCCCTGGCCCTCTGCTTATAGATGAAGGAGGCCTTTATCACAGTGCCTTCAACGCTCTGCTTATAAATCAAGGAGGTTTTCTGAGTGATGCCATTTCATCAGTATTTTAAACAGTGTTATCTTTCCTTTCACTGCCTATTCATGTTTGAGTAAATGAAGATGGAAAATTGATAATAAGTCATGATGGGCACTTCTCTAAGACAATTAATCCTGTTTTTCAAATACCTTTGCGCCTCTTTTAGACGTCACAAGCAATTTGGCTAGTATTTGCAAAGCGCTTCTTGTCATTCATAATTTACTAACCTTTGACTGTGATTGCGGGAGCTTAATGAAATAACTCTCTGCCCTGTGGCTGCATCCCAGGCTCAAAATCACATGAGAAGCAACTGTCTTCTCATGTTGAGCTAAATACTATCTTTTGGGATGCTGGTACACTTCTGCTCTTGAAAGATCCTTTGAAACACTGTAAAATTACCTAATATCAGTTTGACCTATGGCATATGCATTACTGAGACTTCAAGGCTTGTTACTGGCACGACTTAAGGGTGTAACCAAACTTTATTTGCAGAATAGGAAGGTCAGTTAGGATTGGTTGATCATAGATAGAGGTTCTTTAGCATATGATAGTTTGCCAAGGGAGAAATGCCTAGAGCGCCACTACCTAACTTAGGGGAGACTTCTTGGACAGATTTGGATTGTTTTCCTTGGAGTTGATGGACAAGCTAGTATGGCTGAGGCTAGATAGGGCTTGATAATGAGGTTTCATCTCGTCATGGGCGGATTGAAAAGGTAGGAGGGAAAAAATGTTTATGGGTGTTTTCCAGCTGGAAAATTTGACAATTTTTAGATCAGCTGCTAGAAAACTTGGCTGTTACAACTAGTCATCAACAACAAGTGAAAAATACTGATGACTAACAGGTGGAAGAGTATGATTCGATTGTCAAAAAAAGTGCATGGGAGATTGTCCCAAGGCCGGAAGGGAAATCAGTGGTAGGTTTGAGGTGGATCTACAAAGTGAAGCAAGCTGCTGACGGGAGCGTCGAGAAGTACAAGGCAAGATTTGTTGCCCGGGGCTTCTCACAGATCGAGGGGATCGACTATAAAGAAAACTTTGCACCTATCGCAAGGTATTCTTCCATACGGACCATCCTTGCTCTCTCAGCGCAGATGGGTTGGCACATTCATCAAATGGATGTGAAGACTACGTTCCTCAACGGAGTCATTGAGGAGGAGGTGTACATAGAGCAGCCTGAAGGTTTCGAAATCTTCAGCAGCAAGTCGCATGTGTGCAGGCTCAAAAGAGCGTTGTATGGGCTGAAACAAGCACCTCGTGCTTGGTACACATGGATAGACAATTATTTCACCGGACTTGGATTCTCCAAGAGTGAGGCGGATCCGAACCTATACCAGATTGTGCTGGAGGGTAAGTTGCTGATCATTGTAATTTATTTAGATGATTTGATACTGACAAGTGATGAACTGTTGATACACTCCTGTAAGGCAGATCTTACAAAGGAGTTTGAGATGAAGGACTTGGGCCTCCTTCATTATTTCCTAGGATTGGAAATTTGGCAGTAGAAGGATGGACTGTTTGTGTCTCAAGGCAAGTATTCCCTGGAGATACTAGAGAAGTTCAACATGCAAAGCTGCAAGCCTATCGACACTCCTCTTCCTGGTGGTTGGAGGAAAGAGGATGCTACATCAACAGAGGTAGTGGATGCCATTGTTTATCGACAGTTGGTTGGTTCGCTCATGTATCTAGTCAATACACGACTGAACATATGCTACGCTGTTAACCAGCTTTCACAAGCTATGGTTAAGCCTACCAAGCTCTTTTGGAAGGCAGGTAAGCATGTCCTGAGATATCTCAAGGGCACATCGGGATATGGAATATGGTACAGACAGTCTGATGAGTTGAAGCTGCATGGCTTCACGAATGCAGATTGGGCAGGGATCCCAACGGACAGAAAGAGCACATCTGGAGGGATATTCAGTATCGGGTCTACAGCAGTTTCTTGGTACAGCAGGAAACAGAGATCCGTGGCACTCAGTTTAGTAGAGGCCAAGTACATGGCTGCAAGTTTGGCTGCATGCGAGGCTATATGGATGAGGAAGATCCTAGTCAGATTGTTCGGTTCACACTTAGATCCTATTGTGATATATTGTGATAATCAGAGTTGCATTAAAATCTTGATTAATCTAGTATTTCATGATAGATCTAAACATATTGACATTCGGTATCATCATATCAGAGATTGTGTGCAGCGGAAGATCATGTTTCTTTCTTACATTCCTATGGAGGATCAGGATGCAGATATTCTTACGAAGTCGCTCACCAGGAGCAAATTCAAATACCATAGAGATAGGATCGGGGTGGAAGATAATCCCTATCTTGTTGAGAGGGAGTGTTGAGATTCAACAAGATGATGAGCTTAGTGAAAAGAGTCGCCTTCACTAAGTGGGCCTGCAGGCTATTTTTGGCGCAAAGTCTATTTTTAGACTATGTCTATTTTTAGACATGTCGATCATATTCTATGAGTTGCAGGATGCTATTTGTGGATAGTTGGTCAAGTTGGAAAAATAGATGGACTTCTATTTTTAGACATATTGGGCGGAATCTATTTTTAGATTACCAGTCTAAAAATAGATATGTCGAATATTATTAGCTCTTAATAATATTTGGACTCTAAACATTATCTTATTCTCTTGAAGCACTTTAGTTAAGTGCACAGATGTGGCACAGCAGCTGACAGAAGGAATTACGCTATTCCTGAGGGTTTAATCAGTTAGAACTCATGTGACAAAGTTTGGTGGAGTTATAGAAGTAGTTGATGGAGTTGTATTTACTATAACTCAGTTAGACTCAGTTAAGATAGTTGTATCTAGTCTAACTGATTGATACAATAGTGAGAGTGGTGCGAATTAATTAGTAATTAATTCACTAAATATTAACTCATTAATCATCTGAAGAATAGATCAGTTAACTACAGTGCATGGACATTTTAGTGGAGACCAGTGGAGAGATAGGTGAAAGGGCAAGATAGACTATAAGTTGTGACTATAGTGATGCATTGATTGCATCCAACACTCAGTGTAGATGCCAATGAGGATTTCGCAGTGCAAGCCAGGTGGATTTGAGTCCATTCATAGCCATTCTTCAGCAGGGATTGTGCAGTAGAGGTGAGCTAGCAGGTGGCAGAGATTGATGCATGGATTTTCTAGATCGAGCCTGATTAGTGTGTAGCGACTGTATTGTACTGAGAGCTTGATATGATCAAATTTGTATGAGGATTGTTACATGATCTCTATGACATATATTATATACAGATAGTTGGGGTTTTTAGCTTCAGGATTTCCCATTAAACACCGTGTTCATAATGTGTGTTAATTTTTATGGTTTCATGTGTGCATTGCAATTGATTTAATTTCCGCATGTGATGATCAATGGTGGAATAGATTCTGTATTGTGCATGAAGTTAAAATAGTGTGTGATCAGGAGAATCTTGGATATATAACACATAAGTTATATAATTTCTATAGATAGAAAAATTTGTAGGAGGTTGAGGCTTCCATTTTCTTATCCTAATGCTCTTCCTTGTTTTGAGTTGAAAGGGCCTTGCCTTAGATGCCTTCTTTTGAGCTCGACAAGTGTACCCAATGTGGCTAATGTTGCAACCACTTCTTTCTCTATGTTTTCTGGAGAGAGACCAGTTTGTTGCCCTTGCTTCTCTGTGTATTTAGGCATGGAGGTCCCCTTAAGGTTCTCTTTCTATGTTCCTTGTTTCTCTCCTTCTCCTTCCTCGGTTTCTGTTGCCCCCTCTTCTTCCTTGGTTTATGTTTCCTCCTTTTCCTCTCTACCCCCAATACTAGAGGTTAGTGTTCCCTCTTGTTGTGTGGATATTAGGTTTTTTGTTTCAATGAAATTTTCCCTATCGATATCTACAAAATCAGTCTAGAGTATAGGGTACCTTAAGTGGTTGAGGACATCCATAAAATTAGGTTAATGAGGCCATGGTGAGCAAGATGTTGGTGTTTCCTTCCCTGTTTCCCTTCCGTCACTTTCTGGCTCATCTCAATGATTGACTCTAGTAGGAAATGGGGAACACCGAGTCATTGTGGGATAGATAATTATTCCTTGAATCCTAACTCATGGAGAATCCTAAAATGGTAGGCATATACAGTTCTAAACCTTCCCTCACAAGATATATATTTTAGGATGTGATAAGCCACCTCATGCTAGGGTAAGGTAGGATCTCCCTTTTCACTCCATTTTTATCTTCTACAGGATTTTATTTCAGAATGAAGAAGTTCTTCCTATCTATGACACTCACTGATTTATCCTCCTTTCCCCATCGAATCCCTAAGGGTAAGGTATTCACTCTTCTTATGAGTTAAACATTTATAGAGATTGCAAGGCCTCTGGCAACAATGGTGGCACTATCTTCTCCCTGAGGATTTAGTGCCATGATAAATTCTTGGGTTATATCATCATCATACCACAAGAGGATGTTGATGAATTCTCTTTGTGTTTGTGGGCTCTCTTTTGTGGAACCCTCCCCCCATTTCACCTACTGCTGCTTCTCGAGGACACTTAGGTGTATTTCAAATTCTGACCTTAGAGTAGTATTGGTTGTAGAGACAATGTCAAATTTCCCTTTTTATCAGAGGAGAAGAAGGATGCCAATAATATTTTTAACAAAACAAAATTTTATTTGACTCTATCTTGCTCTTACATATGAAAATTTCCAAAAGGTGACTACTCCATAATTCGTTTCTATAGGGAACTTAATTCAAGCAAACTTTTCTAGGCAGAGATATGGAAATTAGAGAGGGAGAGGTCCAGTTACTCCTTTCAATATAACTTTTCCATGTGAATGAGGTTTTGAGGGAAAATTTGTGTAATTTTGACTCACTTTCTCCCTTCAATTCTCTCATGTAGCTTCTGTTCGAGCCTCATGTAGCATTTCAACACCTCCTGTAGTAGTTTGGAGCCTCCTTTATCTCTTCCTATCGTACCTGCAAACACTATTCGAAGCAACTCAGTGGCACCCTAGGAAACCTCTGATAGCACTAGCTTGTCCTTATCTAAATATTTTCTTGAAATGAGTGATTATACAAATGGAGTCGAGCCTTTTACTCATTATTCATTTTCATGGTAAAGACTCAGAGTGCTTTGGTGACATGGCTCTTGCCTGAACTCTCCTTTTCTAACCGTTTTCCCCACTCCTTGCAATCATCACCCATCTCCTCATGATTATCACCTCACTCCTCGTAATCACTAATCCACTTAAGTTGACTTTTCCACATTGCATGCGTGGCTAAATGTACTTTAGTTTACTCATCAAAGGTGGCCAAGTTTACCGACCACCTAAAGCCCATAAAAAAATTCCTTTCTCGACCATTACACATTTTATCATCAAATGCATAGGGATGAGGTGAGGGTTGTCATACCTGTGCCTAAATGTGATGTCAACTCTGTTGTAGATTCTTGCATGTTGTTCTTCATAATATGATGAGCTTGAAGGTGTTGATTTTCTTTTCTTGCTTCTACACATGTCCTCAGAGCTTGATGATCCTTTGATTGATAACATTCTTGTGTGTGTGCAGGTTTCTTCTCAGTGTCCAATCTGCTACTAGTGGAGTGGATATATTATATGATGGTGTGTCGCTTCTCAGATCATAAATGGCTTCATGATGCTCAAGGTGGTTGGATATTTTTCTATGAATTTATTCATAGATTTTATGTGATTGTACAAGTTGATATATGAGGAATTTCCCTCCTGGAGCAATCACTTAATTATTATTTGATGCCTTATATTACATGTGGAATTGAAGGAAAGTCATAAGAGGTATAAGGATACGATTGAAATCATCAAGAGGTGGTGTAGGTGGAGGAAAACTTGTTGTAAAAGCCTTTTTTGTGTTTTTTATTGTAAAAAAAGTAGGATTTAAAGATGAATTTTGGCTAGATGGAGTGGATGGGTGATGAAAATGATGTTTTGGGACCTCTCTCAATCCTCCCTAAATAATACATGACATTTTTATTCCTTCATCCAAACGTATTGAACTCTTGAAGCATTTCGGGCTCCTCCTGTAGCATTTCAGGTTGCTCCTATAGCATTTTAGGACAGTCTTGTAGCACTTCAAAAACGAGGAAAAAAATAAATTAATTGCTGGCTAGATGATGGAAGGAGGTAGGGAGGTGATTGAAGAGGGAGAAAATGCAATGGATGGTTGGAAAAATTGAGGAATGAACCTGTATAATATGTCTTGTAGGCATGGTTCTGTTGACTTTATGGAGTCCTGCAAAATACAGATCTTAGAAAAATTGGTGTAAGTACTCCTTATATTTCTTTTTTTTAAGACATGAAGGTTTCCTTTGTAAATGTTTTCAACCTACATGTCTACCCTAGGTGCCATAGAGGAGGTTTTCACTTGGGGATCTTTTCATATTTTTATTATTTCTTTGCTTTTTATTTTTCCCATGGTCTACCTCAAAGAGGATTTCAAACCTATATTTTGCCTTAGGTGCCTCATAGAGATTTTCACCTAGGCCCTTTATTTTTTTATTTTTATTTTTATATTTAGAAGTTGTGTGGATAGAGGACCGTGAGCCTACCAATCACATTCAATTATCTGTTGATTGAACTAATAAAGTCTTCCTTGGACATATGTCTTATGTACAACTTCAACCTATAACCACTTACAAGTAAGGGAATCCCTTCCTCATCAATTATTATGATCTGGACAAACCCATTCTCATGAAATTTATCTACCAGATAGGGACCCAACCATTTTTTCATCAACTTTCCCTTGAAATCCTTGAATCTAGAATCATATAATAGGTCCCAATCTCCTTTTTGAAAAGTATTCTCTTTTATTTGTTTGTCATGCCAACTCTTCCTTTGTAGCTGGATTACCTCAGTGTGGAGGATAGCTCGCAACCTAAATTAATCTAGACCATTGAGTTGGATTATCCTCTCCTATATTTCTATAGTGAGATCCAAGTCTAACTGAGTTTCCATCCTCAAGGTGTTATATTCAAATTCAATAGACAACAAGGTCTTCTTCCCATAGACTAGTTCAAATGGGGTGAATCCATTGGTGGTCTTCCAAGTGGTGTTGTAGGCACAAGTGCCTTCCACAATTATTTCTACCCAATCCTTTCTGTTGATGTTAACAACCTTGGTTAGGATGTTCTCCAGTGATCTATTTGTGACTTACACCTACCCGTTTGCTTGAGAGTGATAGGCAGTGGATGTCCTATGTTTGATGTGGTGTTGATTCATGAGATCCTTGGTAATATTTGATGTAAATTGTGGTCCTTGATCATTGACTAACTCCCTTGGAAAATCAAACTTGTAGAAGATGTTCTCCCTAAAAAATTCAACCACATTTTTCTCAATTTCTTCCTTTAATTCCTTTATTTCAACCCATTTGGCTAAGTAATAAATGCACACAATGATATATTTTTTCTATCCTGATCGGGGATCAATAGGTCCAATTAAATCCATGCCCCACTTTTCAAATGGCTCTAGATTCACTTGAGATTGTAAGGAAATTTCATCCTTAGGTGTGGGCTTACCCATCCTTTGGCACTTTTCACACCTATTGGTGTACCTTCTTACATGCTGATGTAAAGTGGGCCAATAGTAACCTGATTGTAGAACTTTGAAGGTTTTCCTCTTAGCAGAAAACTGGCCCCCACATGGTCTATCATGGCATGCTGAGAGGATGTCAAAGACCTCTTCCCTCACAGAAATTCTTAGGGTCTGATCTGGCCCCAATATGAAAATATTTACCCCAACCCAAGTGAATGGGGCACTTCCTAACAATCTGTATTTTCTCCTTGAAGGATAGGTTAGGAGGGAACCTCCCAACAACTAAGCAGTTTCCTATATCATCAAACCACAGAGAAAGCATCGATATGGAAAAGAGATGTTCATATATGAGTTGATCATCTTTCATTTCTTCCTTTTCTGTAGGCAGGGTTAGTCTTGACAAGAAATATGCAACCATGTTCTCTTTCCCTGGTTTATCAATAATAGTCAAATCAAATTATTGCAATAATAAAAACCATCTAATTATCCTAGCATTATAGCCGTGTATATTCATTAAATACGTACTGGTTGCATGATCAAATTGAACCAAAGTTTGATAACTTGTGATATAATTCCTAAAATTGTTTAAAGAATGCACCACAGCCAAGAGTTTCTTTTCAGTGAAAGTATAATTTAACTCACATTTTGTAATATTCCTAATTAGCTTTTAGCTAATTGGAATATTAATTTTTGTTTTTTTAAATAAGATAGATGAATAAGAGGGTAGAGGGTCCCATAAATCCCTTTAGTAGGAATAAACCACTTCTTAGTGTGAATTTCGATAAGTGCATATGGATGGAGTCAAGATGAATAAACCACTTCTTAGTGTGCATGTGGATGGGGTCAAGATGACCAAATCAACATCACAGTCATGGAGATAGTGGAGATAGTGGAGGACAACACAGTCATTACATGGTTATTAGTGGCAAATTTTGCAACATCATTATAGTGTGGACCAAGGGTGTGAGGGCTCACAAGAATAAAAGGAAAGGGATGGCAATGATAGAAGGCATTTTGAATATGGGTATTGTATTTTATTTTATGACTTTCTGCACGCTTCAACTGTTTAGTTGAGTCTGCTGTGCTATTTAGCACATAGGTGTTTCCGAGCAGAAATCCCACCCTTATCCTCGGGGGACTTTGAGTCCCACTCAGGAAAGGTGAATTCTGAGCAGCAATTCAACATCCGGCATTGGGCCATCATTATGTCCCTCCATGTAGTAGCAGTAGGGTTTGAGAGGAGGAAGGAAGTTCCAAGCATCTCAGCTTGGAATCCTGTGTGGAGATCAACCCTTCACTTGTGATTATATTTAAGAATCTTGAGAGTAGTATTGTATTATCTAGCATCAAGCCAATATTTTCCCCTCTTTGGCAGCATAATCATCTTCAACATTATGCAGTCCAGCAGTGGAAGCTTCAGAGGTGGAAGGAAGTTCTGAGCATTCCAGCTTGGAATCTTATGAGGGGATCAACCCTTCACCCTGTTGAGTGTATTTCAGTATTCCAGAGCAGCATCTCATCATTTTTCATTAGGCCATACTACTCCCCCTATTAGCAGTGAAGTCTCCTTCAGAAATTGTGCAATCTAGTAGTGGCAGCTTCAAGGGAGGAGGAAGGATCCAAGTTTTGTAGCTTGGAATCCAGTGAGGGGATCAACCCCTCATCCGCAGAGCTGATTAGGAGAAGTTGCAGTAGTTTTATCATTAGTTCAGCCATATCCCAGTAGTTACCCACCAACAGTGCATAAGTCAGCCAACAAAAGTGTGCTTTGCAACCCAGGAGGGCCAAATTTCCAAAGTCAAAACCAGGAAAAACCATTACTTGGGTTTTTCGAGTAGAGTCCGTGGTTAAAACCCTAGATCTTTCTGAGCACTCCAAAAACCTCTTGCACATGGTTCTTCTTCCCATCAGCAATAGTTTCCAATAGCACTGTGCAGAGAAATCCTTCCAGTCCAGCAATAGCAGCAACCACATTTCCAGTGCTAGGATTTAGAGCTATTTCAGCCACTTCTTGTTGGCATGATCGCATCTTATTTGGAGTACTGTGTGCTTTATTTATTTATTTTATTATAATGATATGACCCAGTTGTTTCTGCTCATGGTTATGATGTCTTAGTGCAATTTCTAGCTGTAGCATATTTCCGGCATTTTTCAGATTCTAGTGCTATATTCCTGTTTCACTTTATTTGGAATGTTGCAAATGTTATATATTCCTGTCTTTTCCATTTTGGTATATTAAAGTTGAATCAGAGCATAATATTGGCTCAACTTGTGGGAAACCCTTCATTCTATGACAAGAAAAGGATAGAGGAAAGTCTCCAATGGCGGGGGAAATTGATAGGAAAGAGTTTCCTAAACTCCTCAAATATATGCAAGATCTCGCTAGAGAGATCAAAGAGATGAGAATAGAAAGGAAAAGGGAAACCCCACGAGGGTTAAATTATGGAGAGAAGTATAGTACTCCACATCAATGGTATGAGAAATCGATGGTGCAACAAGTCTCATAGCACCCTATTATGCCCACCTCCCTAGCGGTAGGAAATGGAGCTAGAGGACATAAGGAGTAGGAGACTCTTACTGACTATCTTGCAGAGTATCGATCTCTGGCTGGAGGAAATTAGAAGCAGGATAATCTTAATGACTATCTTGCAGAGTACCGATCTCAAACCCATAATTTCAGAGATAATATGATTTTCCTAGCATTTTTCCAGATCATAGACATCGAAGATCTCGTAGCAACAACAGAGGAGGAGGGTACATGCAGGGTAGGAAATGTACCTCGGGTATATTCTTTATGATTACATTCGATGGGTCATCCAAGAGTACAACAAAGGATTGGGTCAAGAAATTAAATATCTATTTCCAACTGCACCAAGTAGCGGAAGCGGAGTCTATTGAGATAGCAGCACTGCACCTTGAAGGTTAAGCACATGACTGGTGGTTCCATGGATTGGGTCATGCAGGAGTGACTATGTATGCAAATTTCACTCGAATATTGGTGGAGAGGTTTGATATAAGAAACTCAGAGGCACATTACATTGAGGCATTCTCCGACGGTGAAAGAGAAGAGGAAGTGTATGAGGAGCAAAAGGGAGATGCCAACGCTAGTGCAGCAGGGGGAGGTCAACTACTACCACCACCAAAAAAAGGAGCATTTGCAACAGTTGAAGGAACTCTTGATTCTTTTCAAGGTGTTCCCAAACATTAGCCGATCCGAGGCATGTGTACATATCCACCCCGGATAGTCTCGGCACATCAGATGGATAATTTTGGGACATGCCACCAGGGCAGCCGCATGACTAGGGTTGGAGCACATGTTTGATTTGGAGCATGGGATAGTCACTGCACAGAGGACCCTTAACAGGATCAAGGAGGAGATGAGCACCTATTCCGGGTCAACATTGTTGATTTTCACACAAAACTTTGTGATGGAGTGTGGTGCTTCAGAGGAGGGAATAGGTGCGGTTCTGGTACAGGGAGAACATCCCATAGCTTTCAAGAACTGAAAGCTACTGTCGCATGAGTTGTTGTATTATATATACGACAAAGAGGTGTTGGACATTATGCATGAATTGGAAAAATCTGGGCAGTATTTGGTAGGCAAAATATTTCGGGAGAAGACTGACCACAACCATCTCTGACATTTTCTTGAGCATGAGCAACTACAGGAGAGGTAGCAAAGGTGGATTAGCATAATTCAGGCCTATGAGTTCGAGATGGAGCATGTCCAAGGAGAGGACAAGCTAGTAGCAGATGCATTATCACGGAGGCCAACAACGTTGTCCTTGATGAGCAGTGATGCAGTTGGGAGGGCCCAGTTGCTAGTAGAGTATTCTGAGGACCGATTCACTTGTGAAGTGTTAGATAGCAGGATGAGACGATCGTAGTTGTGCAGGGTGCAGCATCCGCATGTTGAGATTGGATGGCAATAAATTATGAGTTGTTACCTTGTGGAGCAGGCTCGGCAACTGGATACATCCATGGCCACATTTTAACAGAGTCCATGGATTAATAGAGGGACACAAGGGCTAGATTACTATTGGGATCTAGGTGGGATTTCCCATCACATCATAGACTCGGTTGGTCATGGTAGTAGTTGCATGATGGGTTGGATGTTTGGGCTCACACACATTTTTAGACCTCTATCAGAACCTCACAAATCCCTAGTGACAAGATGGTTTGGAAGGGGGGGTACACCCTTTTTAGGAGCTATCTTAGCATAACGTCTGTGCATGGAGTCATAGGGTGATTAGCCTACTTTAGCAGGAGCTGATCGAAGGAGGTGGCACTGGCAGGCCACCAGACAATGCCTTGGATGGAGCCAAGGATTCTTCACCTTTGTGTGGGACACAGAGGTAACATCAGAGAGGTACAATAGTAGCAGGAGGTATCCAATGGTATACAGGGGAAGGTTGTAGCATACAATGGCATGTGTAGGAGTGCAGAGAAACTTGGTGGTATGTAGTGACCCATGATGCGGTGCAACACGCACTTGGATAATTTCCTCCATGGATACTTATGGACTGAGAATTATATGGATATAATTCTCTCTCATTGATGTATTGGTCCTTAGAGATATTGAGGTTCGACATAGTAGCGTTACTCCTGATTTCATGTAAGGGTTTGAACCACTTACGTGTACCTGGGAATATGAGGATGTGTAGATCACATTGTGGTGGATGCATTTGCAGATTTTTTAATGAATGGGTACATGTGGGCTGCCCTATGGTACTTGATGGAATTGGCATCAAGTGGTGCATAGATTTTTTCCATGGAGTCCATATCAATACATAGGAGTGTTATTTCATAATCAGAGTGGTGCAACGTAAGCATGGTATCACTCTTATGAGACTGGCATGGGATCCAGGCATCACTGGATTTCACGGTTCATCTATCCTTAAGGGTGATCGGGTCCTTACAGGGGAAGATCATTTAGATCTTCCAGTGGAATTTAGTGATTCTTTGTTGGTGTGCGGAAATTCACCAGCATGGATTGATAATCAGCAAGGGGATTTCAGGAGGAGCTCACATAGGGAAGGACTTATTCCCATAGGAATCAGATTCTATCTTCAGGCTCCCACCCTTGGAGTACATGAGATGGATGAATTAGTAGAGAAGTTGTACGTAGAGACATATAGTACTTTATATGATTATGACGCTCTATTTACTGGTGGTACGCAGAGGGCCTCTGGTACTTGTATCCAATTGGATAGTAAGTGGAGCAAGGTGTGCCTCACATTGATTAGGATGGCTTGGGATCCTGGTATTGATAGATCTCTTCAGATCAGGTCAATGCTGAGACTAGGGATGATACAATGGCGCATCTGGGACCTTGGAAAATTTTTCAGTGACTGTGGGGGAGTGCTAGTAGAAAGAATGGTTGTTCAAGCATTTCTTGAGGATAAGAAATTTTTGGCGGGTAGGAATGTAATATTCCTAGTTAGGTTTTCACTAATTGGAATATTAATTTATGTTTTTGTTAATAATATAGATGAATAAGAGGGTAGAGGGACGCATAAATCCATTTAGTAGGAATAAACCACTTCTTAGTGTGAATGTGGATCAATGCATATAGATGGGGTCAACATGACCAAATCAACAACGCAGTCATGGAGGTAGTGGAGATAGTGGAGGACAACGCAGTCATTATGGAGGTTAGTGGCAAAGTGTGCAACATCATTATTGTGTGGGGCCAAGGGTGTGAGGGATCACACGCATAAAAGGAAAGGGATGAAAGCCATAGAAGGCATTCTGAATATTGATATTGTATTTTCGTTTATGACTTTCTGCATGCTTCAGCTGTTTAGCTAAGTCTGATGTGTTGTTTAGCACACAGGTGTTTCCGAGCGGAAATACCACCCTTATCCTCGGGGGACTTCGAGTGCCCACTCAGGAAAGGTAAATTCTAAGTAATAGTTAAACTTTCAACATCAAGCCATCATTTTGTCCCTCCATGTAGCAATAGTCACCTACAAGAATTATGCATTCGAGCAAATAGGGTTTGAGAGGAGGAAGGAAGTTCCAAGCATCTCAACTTGGAATCTTGTGTGGGGATCAACCCTTCACTTGTGAGTATATTTTAGCATCTTGAGAGAAGTATTGTATTATCCGGAATCAAGCCAAGTGTTTTCCCCTATATGACAGCGCATTCATCTTCAACATTTTGCAGTCCAGCAGTGGAAGCTTCAGAGGTGGAAGGAAGTTCTAAGCATTCCAGCTTGGAATCTTGTGAGGGGATCAACCCTTCACCCCATTGAGTGTATTTCAGTATTCTAGAGTAGTATCTCATTATCCAACATCGAGCCATACTACTACCCCTCTTAGCATCGTAGTCTCCTTCAGAAATTGCGTAATCCAGCAGTGGCAGCTTCAGAGGAGGAGGAAGGATCCAAGTTTCCTAGCTTGGAATCCAGTGAGGGTGTTGTACATATTTACCCCTGCCTATGAATTTTGGCCTACTGCCTCATTCAAATCCATTTTAAATCTTCACTGTGGCTTTAAATCCCGATGCTCCCGCTTAACACTACTATCCCCGCTCAGAAAATACACTTGGCTAAAGTTAAAAACCCATAGTTCAAATATTGGGCCAAGCCCCTAAGAGTTTAGTCCTTCCTGTTTGGACTTCCATATGTCCCTAGCCCGAAAACCGCAAGCTAAAGGGAAAAGGAGCTTATTGTTTTATGGTTCGGGCGCAATGGCAGTCGTCCGATCAAATCCAATCAACGGAGCGGCGTTTGTTTTAGGTGGAGGGCCCCGCGCGCAGAAAACCGGCGGTAAATCCCGCACCGCTTCCACCGGGCCGGCGGTATTTACCATAGGGGCAGCGATTCCACTAAACACGTGCCACACATCTTGTGTACGAGCCCAAGAAACCGCTTTCCCAGTGCGTTAAAGTCTGTACAATCGCCGGGCAGCAGAATTCGTTTGAACCATCAGATCTGCTGATCTCAATCTGACGGCGGAGATCCTCTAATCTTGCTCTCCTGTTAATTCGTGTCCGGCGTGCCCTGTGGCCCACCATCGTGTTATCCCCATCGACTTCTAGCCATTGATCGGTGCAATCTGACGGCCCAAAGTTCAGTCTCACCACCTGTTGACTCCACCGCCACATCACCTTCCCATCTGTCCATCGTACATATACGTGTCCTCGTCTCGTACATCCGTAATATTCCTCCGTGCTATATATATATATATATATATATATATATATATATATATATATATATATGTGTGTGTGTGTGTGTGTGTGTGTGTTTATATGTGTTTTCATTCGCATTTGCCATTCTTCAGCCTCCACCTCCACACTGTGTTACGTAGAGAATCCGCATTTCGTCTGTTTGTTAGAGTCCCATTGTGTTTCCTCCGCCACCCTTCGTGTTCCTGTCATCCGTTCGTGTCCACGATGTCATTATCATCTCCACCTCCATGCTCTTTGCCTCCGAGTCTTGTTTTCTCTAATATTTTGGGGGTTTTGCAGGTTTTAAGATGACAAAGAGGCCTCGTAACCTATTGCCTCCTTTGCAGAAATTAAAAAGCATGATAAAGGACGACATTCTGCTGGTGAAATTTAAAGAAGAAGCCGAGGGTAGGTGTGTGAAATGACCATCATTAAAGAAAACGAAGATATGGACCTACAGAACCCTCCAGAAAAATTTGCCCTACATTAAAGATCCAGGATTCAAATCCGAAGTTAAGGGCCGAGAGTACAGTACAGAATTGCAGATTATCTCAGGGTTCTTATGGCAGCGGATTTTCCCTCCTTCAGTAGAGGCAGAACATTGTATATATTTTATTATTTGTGTCATGTTTATAATGAGATTTTCATCTCCCAGCATTTATTTTTAGAGACAGATTGTAAAGTAAATTCATTTATAGTTAGTCATTCATAGAGTGGGCGCGAATGTTCTCCGCCATTTTATTCAAATTGAGTCATTAAATATGCTTCATCTACCTCCTCCTCTAGAATTCTCTATATTTTCTATAAAGGCCTGAAAAGAAGACATTGAAAGGGTTCCAGATTTCTATCAGCAGACTGTGCAGTGAAAAAGACTTTTGTATACATTCTGTAATATTTCTGTATGAAGGTTCAGAGCCCGTAGGGTCTCAGTGAGGAGGAGTTATAACTGTATTGAGGATTCTGGTCTTTGGTATCTCACAGTATGTAATTTCTCTTATGTGTTAATACAATATCTCTTTTCATGCTATTCATCTTCTTGTATCATGTTCTAGAATGCGAGTGGCTCACTAGTTTGCAGTAAGGATTCATCCTTGTTGGTGCCCTTTCTGGAATTAGTCAAGCGCTTTAAATAGGCCTAGTCATGATATACTGTTCCATGTTCATCTCATCCATATTTTATGCTATATTAGTTGCATGAGGAAGGTGCTTTTAAAACGCCATTGTCATATAAGGATTCATAAATTGGTATGCCCTTATGTGGTTTTGTTGTGTATCTGGGTATCAGTCTCATGTTAACTAATATCTTCTCTATGTTTCCTCACTGCACTCACTTCCTGATATTTGATTTCTGTGATATATTATTTGAACTGGCCCTCTTTACAGTAAGCTGTCTCTTAACTGTCTGATGCCTTTGTATTGGAGTTTTACATGATGTTCCTACAATATTTTTCTCTTTGTATCAGCTTCTGAGAGAGATTGATCCCGTTTAAATTATCTTCCTTGTTTAACAAGAGATAGTAAGAGAGCTTTTGGACTGACAACCCAAGCTATATGAAGAGCTCCTTGCTATATTAAGATGTCCTAGGCACTGGTCTATGGCAACTCTAGACTGTCTCTAGGGGGTGAAAAAATCATCCACAACATCTTTCTAGCATCGTTGCCGGGGAACGAATTCAAGAATATCAGTTTCCCTGGGTCTCGACAAATTTGTTGGTGAGAAATCAGGTCTCGCGGACAAGACCCAGGTTCAAGAGTTGTGGCCAACAAAGGGGTCCGGTGTAGTCTAGGAACACGTCGGCATTTTCACCCTGCTCTGGAGAGCAGTGCGTCTCATCCGAGGCGTGCCGCAACCACATGCAGAAGGGGATGAGATCAATGGCAAGGAACAAACCCGCAACTAATGAAGGACAGTGCATCCATTACATATACAGAGTTATATACGCAAGATCACTTAATAAGCATTCAGACATTTGCAAATAAAAATTTAAACCAGCATAAACACATTACAAGCACATGAACATCTTATTGAGACAACAACCTTCCATTGTATTAATCTCTTAGCCAAACACATGATTACATGGCATTCTCACTGATAGCTTACAAATCTGATACAGATGGATTTCAGAACAGAAAGGTAGAATAGAGAAGATAAGGAGCCATAGGAGGGACATGCATGATTCCTCCGCAACTGCTCTGTGCGTCTTTCCCTGTCTCGAGCCTCGCAACCTCTTCAGCATTCTTCTTGTTTCAGCCGGGTGACTGTTATTTATTCACCCGCTCTTGTGACTATCAGTTCCTCTGTGGCTTTACTTCAGCTTCTCCCGGCTTCTCTCCTGTTATCTGCGTGTTCCACTTTCTGTCTTCTGCTGTGTGTTTCCTTCATCTGCACTTGTCCCTGTTCTATCTCCAGCTATCGCATGCTTCCGCGCCACCTTGATAGCTCCGCGACTCCTGGTAGTTGCGGCGCGGTCGCGGTTGCCATGTGTATTCATACCGCAACTCAAAAAGGGTCAAAATTCAAAATGTCTTAGCCAAGATTTCAAAACTAAACAAAAACAAGGGCCCCAACAGGCCCCGACCACAATTCCTTGACTCGTCCCCGAGTCAATCACAAATAACAGTCTCCACTTCCATTGCCCCGCTGGCTCCCATGCTCTGTTCTGCTGTGCCTTCACCCTGCGCCCTTTCCTGCTGTGCTCCGCCATGTGGTTGTTCAAACAAGGGCCCCAACTCCGGGACCCTGCGGAGCGCTGTATCTCTAAGCCCGGTGAAGTCCGCCACCGCTTGCTGCCATTCCTGCATAAGCAAGTCGGCTTCTTCAGAGATCCGGGTGGCAGCGGCCTCGTCTATAGTCGTTGGGACAACCTCGAACATCGTGGCAAGCTGGGCTTCGGCCTTGGCATCCAACTGTTGTATGGATTCAGCACGGGCTCGGATTGGCGGACGAATTTCCCGAATGACTTGTTTGGCCGCTGCCAAGTCGGCCTTAGTCTGTTGCATTTGAATTTTAAGCTCGTCCGCCTGGGCATAGAGCTGATCTAACCGTGCTGGGTCCGCGGTTTCCTGAATTTCACGGGAAATTTGTTGCAGCTGGGCAGAGATAGGCTGCGTCTTGACAGTGAGAGCGAGTGAGCACTCCTACAGACTTCGTAGAAGGGCATAAGCCTCGCCCGCAGTGGAATGGAGAGTCGCCTGCATACTAACTGCCTGAGTCTGCTTGGCAGTCACCTGTTCTGAGTGGACAATCTGTGGATCCAGAAGGGTAGGCCGTGCGGCTAACGCCGCTTGGAGTTCCTGGTTCTCCCTGCAAACATCAATGAAAACAGTCCGGAGGTGGTGAGCCTGGATTGCTACACTATCCTCTGCTATATTGGCAGGAAGTGGGGCATAATGAGCCCTTGCAGCGGGCCATAAGTCGGAGAACACTTGAGCAGCAATGGTGACCTGCTCCTATAGGTAGGTCTTCTCCCTAGTCAGCTGATTGCGCTGTTCAGTAAGTGTCGTGATCTAGTTGTGCTGCTCGGTACACCGCTGCTCCAGCTCTGTGTGAATCTGTTCAGCCTTTAGGGCCGCCCGCTGAATGAGTAGGTACAGCTGTTCTGTACTCCATGGTTCTGCATTGGTCGTGCTGGGTGTGCCCTGCTCCGGCACCCGCTCCTGCGAAGGTTGGCCACTAGCCACTGATCGGTTTGAGGTCTCAGGAGGATGGACCGGCGTCTGCTGCTGCATCGAGGTGGCCATATCGGATTCCGGCCGGTCTTGCTGCGTGGTCTGGTCTGGGGGAGGGTCAGCCGAATCAACCCCAATATTTTCCAGCCGGGTAGATATAGTAGAGGCAGGATCCTGGGGTGTGGCCACGGGGTCAACCGGCGGTACCACGGCTGCAGTACTGGAGGTGACTTCCACCCCGTGGTCACCTCCGAAAAGTTCCCGGATGAGAGGATCTGATACAGTGGCCGACGAGTTGGATGGATTGGAGGAGGTGGCAGGTGGACGGCCGGTGGAGGGAGCGGTGGATGGGGTGAAAGAGGTATGGTGAATCAATGTTCCTGGGAGTGGAGTGGATGGTGGATCATCGTCGGTAAGATCCACCACTGGATCGGTGACAACAATGCGGGCCCTCTTGGATGGAGGGGGGTCTGATGAATCGGGTTCTGGGCCCGTTTCGCCCATCGGTGTGATGATAGGGGTGGCAGAGGTGAACAGGTTGGTGGGGATGGGAGAAATGAGAGGGGCGGTATTGGAGGGAGCACGAGACCGACCGATCTAAAATTCAGCAAAGGAGGGAAATAAAGGGGCACCACTTGAAGCAACTTGGGTTACCACGTTAAGTCATCGTACCTGGGCATTGAGGTGTTGTACGATGGGGACCAGTGATTCGGGCAGGTCCTGTGCGGTCTCAGCTGCATCCTGTGGAGGTTCCGCCGCAACCTGTGAGGACCCCACTGCGCCGGTCGCGGCAGGCCGCTGTGCCGGCAGCATTCGCTCAAAGTTATATCGAGTGATCCCGTCGTGGATGTGCTTGGTGACCCCCGGCCACGCAGAGACCTCGCGGTGGAAAGTGTCATCATTCAACTGGAATCTGAGGGGCGCCATGTGGAAGGTGGCTTCTGGCACGCAAGTTGGCTAGAGGTAAGTGTGCCTGTGGCTGACCCCAAACCACACCTGCTCACTATACTCATCCAACAGGTGCCTGGGCACCCGTTGCTGGTTAGCCACCACGTCTGTCATCAACCCGTACCACGCCCGAAACGCTGCCGCGTTCACCTGTTTGGTGCTGGGGTCCGAGGACACCTGCCAGGGGGTGTATTTCATCGTGAGAGGCTGGCTCGCGGTAGTCTCCGCCGGCATCCGGACGGGAGGAAGGTGCCATTTCCACATGGCGAAAGCTAAAATCAAGTAACCGTAAATGAAACTGGTGGTACGCTTGTAGTTCTCTTCGCAGGCCGCGAAGAGTTCTTTCAGCACAAAAGAGCACCAATTCAGCCTGACGCCCTGGATACAGTGCTCCGCAATGGAGATTGTATCCAAGGTGCACTCTCCCTTCGTGTAGTGCCGCATCGTCTTGCTAGCGATAAGGTAGAAAGCGAACCGAATTTCTGGCTTATTGATCAAATCAATTTTGGCACCTTTTCCCCCCCGGCGAGTGCCATACTTGGTGTACAGGTCTGAGTCACCCGACTTTCGGGCGCGCTTGGAGGATGTCTGGCCGGAAGCAGAGACGTCCGCGCCATTCTGAGACAGCCCTGTAAGCCGATGAATGTCTTCGGCATGAATTGGAATTTCCTCATTGAGCCACAGGGACCCGTTCTGTATCCGACTGAGGAGGAACCGGGTGCATTGCAGGGCCGGTCCCGTAGTTCCAAAAACCGGAAGAGTCCTCAAATTCATCAAGGACGACTGCTGTAGGCCCCTGAATTCTGGTCGCATCCGGCTATTAATGATGCTCCATGTAGGTCTGCCAATGGAGGTGGGGGAATTCAGCTAGGTCGGACAGGTTGGCGTCCATACATGCTGCATTGTCATACTTGCCAACTAGCGACTCTACGCGGTGGATTCGGCTGTCCAACACTGGTTCAGGGACGGATAAGAGAGCCCTCGGCATCTTGGCGCGGCGCTGGTAAACTTGGAGGATTCTTCTGGAGTTTCCTTCTGGGTGCGGTGCGCTTTCAGGCTGCAACTGCTCTGGAGTCGCTGCAATTTCCAAATTGAACTGGTCCGTCATTCTCGAGCGAGTGGTCTCCGTGCAAGTTATGGCATTCCCTGGCACGAGCGGAGTTGATAAGACTCCATAACGACAATTAATTCTTGCTATCCTTCGAGCCTGCGATAATCGTGCGATCAATCGCATGCCTGTATGTAATCTGAAAATTGCTGACGGCGTCATGGGAAGATGGGCGGACGCGATGGCTGAGGGAACTGCGGGTGATGGCAAATGATTACGGTACGATTACTGTCTACTTATGGTAATTTATGACGCAAATCTGAGCGATCCTACGGACTGACAAAAGGACTGACGGAAATGACCTGGACTGACACTGGCACGAGGATGGATCCTACGCGAACGACACGCTGGACTGGCGCTGCGACACACTGGACTGGTCCGCCCCGACCACAGTCAGTTGCGGTGAGGTACCCGCAACTGACTAGTTATTTGACAGACTGCCTATGAATGGAAAAAAAGACTCCCTACGCTCATCCCGGTTGCGGGAGAGTTATTCGACTAAACTATTCTACGAGTTCTCTCGGTTGCGAGAGTTATTGATGAGAAGTGGAAGGTACCTACTCCTGGTAGGGTTTCAGGCGTGCACCATTCACCCACCCAGGGAGAACTGTACCGTCCAGCTGTTCCAACCGAACGGCTCCTGAGTCGCGGATCTCGATGACAAAGTAGGGTCCCAACCAGTGCATCTGGAGTTTGCCTGGAAACTTCTGGAACCGGCTGTCATATAAGAGAACCTTGCCGCCAACTTGGAAGGCTTTGGTTTTGATGTGGCGGTCATGCCACGCTTTCTGCCTGGCCTTCTGAACCTTCTGGTGGAATTCCGCCAGGAATCGGGCCTCGTCCAGCTCCTACAGCTCTTGGAGGCGTTCCCGAAGTAACTCCTCTTCTGAGAATTGAAGGGACGTTGCGATCAAAAGACTGGGTACAATGAACTCGGCGAGAATCACAGCTTCCCAGCCATACACCAACTGGAATGGTGTCTGGTTGGTCAAACGTTTCACTGTGGTCCGGTAGGCCCACAACGCCGCTGGGAGGCGCTCGTCCCAGTCGTCGCGCTGAGCATTGCAAATTTTAGTCAAGCCTTTTTCGAGAATTTTGTTGAATGCTTCCATAGTACCATTGGCCTGCGGGTGGTATGGGCTGCTTTTATGATGCTGAATCATAAATGTGTCCAGTAGTGACTTGACCGTGGCATTAATGAAATGCGTACCCTGATCGTTGGTCAAGCTCTGTGGGCAGCCAAACCGGCTGATGATGTGTTCGAAAATGAACCGAGCAGCGGTCTCTGCCGAGCAGTCGCGTACCGCTGCTGCCTCAACCCACCGAGTGAGGTAATCCGTGGCGGTAATGATGTACCGGGCCTTGGAGTGTCGAGCGATTGGTGCGATGGGACCTACGAAATCAACAGCCCACTTTTCAAACGGCCGTAACACATGCACTGGGTGTAGCGGAAGCTCGTACCGGTGCGAAGGCCTTCCCGTCCGCTGGCAAACATCGCAACGCTTCACATAGGCTTTACAGTCAGCATGTACTGTCGGCCACCATAGGCTAGCTTGGAGCACCTTCCTTGCGGTGGGTTTCGCACCCACATGCCCTCCCGCAACACCACTGTGGCATTCCCACATCACCGCTTCCCATTCGTGATCAAGAACGCATCTACGTAACACCTCATCAAGGCCTAGTTTGTAGAGCTGCCCCGCAATCAATTGGTAGTCGGCCGCCCGGACAACCAGGTGGCGTTTCTGGAGCGGGGTGTAATCCTGAGGGCATTGTCCCGTGGTCAGATAAGTGGCAATGTCATCCAGGTAAACTGGTACTGCTTCTACTCGGAAGAGGTCGGCATCCGGCAGCTGGTCGTCCAACGAGCCTTCATTCTCTCCTGTCTCCAACCTGGATAAATGATCGGGACCAACATTCAACTTGCCGAGCTTGACAATCACCTCAAACGTGAACTCCTGGAAAAGTAGAAGCCAGCGACAGATCCGTCCTTCCAACATAGGCTTATTCACCAGATACTTCAATGCAGAATGGTCCGTGAAGAATGTGAATTTTACGCCCAGAAGATAGTGGCGGAACTTCTGGAGGGAGTACACCATCGCCAACGCCTCCCGCTCGGTCGTGGTGTAATTATTCTCTGCATTCGATAACCGACGGCTGGCGAAGTATACGGGGTGGTCAACTGTCGTCTCCCTGGGTTGTGCCAATACTTCCCCAAGTGCAATACCGGACGCATCAATATGCACATGGAACTGCTTTTCCCTGTCAGGATGCACAAGTATGGGTGCCGTCGCGAACTTCTCCTTCAATGTGTCAAGTGCCTTCCTGCACTCTGTCGTCCACTGAAACACTTCTGCCTTTCGCAACAGTTTCTCCAAAGGGGCCGTAATTTTTGCGTAGTTGCGAATAAACTGCCTGTAATATCCTGTGTGCCCAAGCAATGCTCGCAACTGCTTCACGGTCTTGGGGGCCTCCATGTGGACGATGACCGCGACCTTGGCGGGATCAACGCAGACCCCCTGTTTGCACACCACGTGGCCCAAGAGTGTGCCGAATGGAACTGCAAAAATACATTTCTTCAAGTTCAAGGAAATCTGCAGTTTGCGACACCGGTCAAACATAATACGCAACAGAGAGGTGTGTTTCTTCAACAAACTGTAGACAGTCCAGTCATCCATGTAGACCTCCAGGAACTTGTGAATGTACTCCCGGAAAGCAGCAATGACGATCCGGGAAAACACAGCCGGTGCATTCTTCAGACCAAACGGCATGACGTGGTATGCGAATGATCCCCACTCAGTGGTGAATGTCGTCTTTGCTTTGTCTTCCTCGGCAATGCGCACCTGATGGTAACCCGAAAACCCATCAGTGAAGGAATAAGCTTCGTTTCCCGCAACATGGTCTAAAACTTCATCGCTGAAAGGAGTGGGAAACGGGTCATGGATGCAGGCATTGTTCAGGCTCTGGTAATCTACATAGACACGGATCTCTGCTTTGTCCTTCTTGTTCTGGATGACAATGGGACTCACCCACTCTGCTTCTTCTACTAGAAAGATGAGACCTGCAGCTAGCATCTTGTCGATCTCCATCTTGACCTTTTCTTTGATACGTGGGTTCAACCGGTAGGGTCGGTAATTCACCGGCCTGGCCCCCGGTTTCAGTGCAATGCGCATTTCACCCGGGTCCCCCTTGATCCCCTTCAGGTCCGCAACTGAGGACGGGAATAAGTCTTCGTATTCCCGAAGGAGGCTGAAGATTTCTTTTGTTGTTCCCTCATCCCAGTAGTCTCCCACCGTTGCGAGCTTGGGTTTCTCGTCCGTTCCAATGTTTAGCTTCTTTGTCTTTAGCGGTTGTAAATGGACTCCTTCAGTCGTGGGCTCTTCACTGATGTTCCGCTCGCCTTCCCTTTCGTCAAAGTAGAGATGCCTGAGGTCCTCCAGACTATCGTCATCCGGATCGCCGTCAATCCGGTGGCAAACCAACTCGCGCCTGACCTCAGGTCGTGACACCTCCGGGCCCCCGTCAGGCTCGGGATGGCGAAAAAACAAGACCTCCTTGACTGCCTGTAGGGCCTAAGACTCCTGCGCCGTCTCCCCTTCGAACAAGAAGCATCGCACGAACTTGTCCGCGACGGCCTGCCAAGAGCAAGTGCCCCGTTTTCGCTCTTCCTCCAGGTACTAGGCCTGGGGAATTGTACCCAGGGAGTGGATAAACCTGTGGACCCACAGCTCCTCAGGGTACCGGGTGCTATGCCACTGTTCCTCGCAGGCCCGCAAATGGTGTCGCGGGTCGGAAGTTCCATCATACTTAAGCGTACTGCAGGGTCTTTCGTCCTCTTTAAAGCGTGCCCGCAGAGCATCCGCCACGCACTCCCATCGCAACAGAGTGTTGCAGTGATGTTTCCACCACCGTGCCGACGTTGACTGCAAGGCCACATCCAAAAGTGGCATCCGGCTTTCAGCTGGGACCATGTCTTCCACCTTGGTAATAAAATTATTGACTGGCCGCATGTTTGACAAGGTGGGATATCCGCGGATCTCAGTCCCTACCCATCGGACTTGGGCAATGGAAGCACATCTCCGCGTGGTGGTCTCATACCCTCCTTGCTGCCAGTCTTCCCAAGCGAGTTCGGATCCGAGCTCCGAGCTCTGCACACTCCGCCAACTGACAGAGCCAGTCGCAGTCGGGTTGATATAGTCATCCCGCTGTCCTGCGGTCATCTGATACAGGTGGTCCATGATCTGAGCATCCTCCCGATTATCCACTGTTTCCGTATATCGCGGGCCCTGATACGGGTCGAGGGGCTGGGTGACCCATACCTCCCCATCCTCAAAGATCATCAGCTCCTTCTTAAGGTCGATGATAGCGTAATTCTCAAAAGCCCAATCAATGCCGAGTAAGGTAGGATAGGGATCCTTGTCGCCCATGATATCAATAACCTCAAAATCGGTGTATGTCTTCACCCCCGCAACGTCGACCTCGACACCCTCGAGCCAGCCGATTGGAAAAATGCAATACTGGTTCACCATCCTGAGTTGGATTGGTGAGTAGGCTAGCCGTGGCCTTCCAAGAGCCTCCCATGTCTTTCGTGGTAGAATGTTGACGTCGGACCCCAAGTCCAACATGGTGTCGCTGATTTGGAACCCTGCGACCTGCGTGTTAAGCCGGAATTCTTTGCCTGTTCGTTGCTTGTTCCGCTTGACACGCTGCACGTATTGAGGGCCAGCGTCCGCCGGATCTCTAAGTTCTGTGCGCCCCTGCAGTGCTCCGTCCAAAGCATGCTTGAGCTGCTGCTGCAGCGCAGCGTTATCAACAATCCTGAGGAATAGCCAGAGCCAATCCTCGACCACAGTACCTGCGACGTTCTGCGCACCAGATTCCGGCAGCATGGGCTCCTCCAAACCTCCCTCGTTCCGCAACTGGGCGAACGCCTCAACTGCCTCCTGGAAATACTTCTTCTGGACTTCGGGCCTGATCAACTTCTTCGGGGATGCCGGCCGAACCACTCGTGCTGGCTCCTTCCCGTGGGCATCCTCTCCCGTCTTCTTTCCGCCCCTCGTCACTATCGCGACGTTCTGCATGTCGGGGGTTATGGCCCCTCGCGGCTCTGAGTTTATCAGATTTTCTCCCCTCTTCCTCACCCGTTCTTCCCACTTCTTGATGAGCTCCGGACAGTCTTCTGTAGCGTGGGCGTTGACCCGGCACTGGGAACACCAGGGTCGTCGCGGAAGGGGACATTCTCGAGCCACATGACCCTCCTGGTCACAGTTGTAACATTTTACCGGACCGCGTCCACCTATGCGGCCTCCCCGCATGCCTCCGCCTCTTCCCCTTGGAGCCTCGTTCACCCTGTAGGAGGGACGATCCAGTCGATCCGCAAGTGCGTCGAGCGCCCTGCACTGCTCAGTGTTGTGAGTCGTGGACACGCAAAATTCGCAGTACACATTATTCGGAACCGTGGAGTACTTCTGTAATATCGGGCACATCCGAGGAGGATGCCCCAGCGTCCGGCAAATTTCCCAGTACTCTGTGGTGGAGGAACCCGGTTGTGGTGGGAACCCCGCGTAAGTCTGTTGCGGCTGGTAGACCCCCTGCGGGTTCATCGCCGCGCCACCCCCTGGTGGTGGACCCCCTTGGATCGCTGCGACCGAGGGTCCTGCTCTTGTGCCGCGCAACCGAGGACACTCGGTTGCTACGTGGCCCTCGACCAGGCAATGAGTACACCAAACATTCGGTCGCGCTGGTCTCACTGGCTGAAGCTCCTTGAAATTTTCAGTCAAGCTGGAAATCTGGTGTTGCAACCCTATCAAAGAAGGATCTTGCGGGGCCACCCCCCCCCCCGATATTCCTGGGGGTAGCCCACCATGGCTTCAATCTTCATGGCCTGCTCCAAAGCATCCTGCAGGTTATCAATCTTCTGCTGAGTGAGGGGGGTTCGTGTCAAGGGGAGCAGAGCGATGAACCAGTCCCTCTGGTGGTTTGGATCGATTGGGTAGCTAATTTTCCCGATCGCGTCCTTGAATCGCCGCATCAACTCCCACGTGGTCTCACCTTCCTTCTGCTTAATTTACCACAGCTCTGACAGGCCCTGCTGGTCTGTCTGGGGAAGCTTGAATTTGCGGAAAAAATCCCGCTTCACGTCCGCAATTACGGGGTTAGGATGCGCCTCGGACCACTTGATAAACCATCGCAGAGCCCTCTCTCTGAGCGTGGTTTGGAATTCTATTAACTTCCCTGCATCTGGCGTCTGGCGAGCCCTCCAGATGGCTTCGCACAGGTACCAGTGTTGCTCTACATCATCATTGCCCCGGCCAGAGAACTCTGGATACCGGGTGAAGGATCCAGCCATGTGTACTTGCAGAGAATTGACCAGGATAAAGCCTCCAGGTCCTGTTTGCGTAACGGTCCCACTAGGAAAAATACCACTGCTAGGAACGCTGCTGTTCCCGGATGTTACTGACGCTGATGAACTATTGTATGACTGACTCAATGCTTGTAACTGAATAAAAATATTACTTAAAGGTTGATACATTACCAGGGGAAGGTCGGGATCCTGGCCATGCAGAAGGTGAGAAGTAGGGCTGCCTGGAGGGGTGGGTGCCGTCTGATCTTGAAACGTCCGCTGCATCACGCCGTGCCATTCATCATCGGAACTCTCTTCGGGCCGCGTCTTTCCATTATCTTCACTAGTCACTATCTCTCTTTCTCGCATCGCTGGGCTCCCATGCACCCACTGCACTTCCACCACTGTCCCGTCTTCTTCCCAGGTATCCAAACCCATAGTTCTTGTCCTCTGAGGCGCCTCCTTCTGATTTTTCCTCTCGATCTCTCTTCTCTTCAAATCTCGCATTACCCTTCTTCGCCACCTATCGGCGATCTGTGCCAGCCGATGCGCACGTCGCTCCCGCAACTTGCATGCGGCTTCAACATCCATTCACCGCTCCCCACTCTCACAGTCTACACAGCATCGGTCCCCTCAACCCTTCCCCCAGTACGGGAGGTTTACGCTTCCATACTCGGTTTGTGGAATTCAATCAACCCTTCGTCCACCATCAGGGCTTTGATCCACATCGGAATCTCCTTCAACAGCTTCCCTCTCAGCCCTAAGTGGAAAACAGCCTCGGCCTTCGAGAAGGATTGGTAGCACTCAGCAGCAAACTCCACAGCGTATCCTTCCAACGTGGTCCTTACCCAAAAATCCACTGCGCGGGTTAGTTCAGTATCTACCCGATGCAGTGCCACCAGGTCTTCGTGCGCCCACCTGTGGTTTATCTTCCACAAGCCTTCTTGGGGCACTGTTGCGCGTAACCTCCGCAACCAATTGTAAAGGTCCGTAGGGAACCTTCCCTAGAAAATTTCGTACGTATCACTGGCTGAGTCAGAGAACAGAACAAGCTCCTTGATCGCCGCCTCCTTTTTCTTGGTCAGCTCTGCTTGCTGAGCAATGAACTGGTCAAGATGATCATCCCACCATCGCCGTATCGCTCCTTCAAAAATCCTCGATACCATGATCTAGATCCCCTTAGAACATGCAGGTCCCGGCAACGGAACCATTTGTTGGCGAGAAATCAGGTCTCGCAGACAAGACCCAGGTTCAAGAGTTGTGGCCAACAAAGGGGTCCGGTGTAGTCTAGGAACACGCCGGCATTTTCACCCTGCTCTAGAGAGCAGTGCGTCTCACCCGAGGCGTGCCGCAACCACATGCAGAAGGGGATGAGATCAATGGCAAGGAACAAACCCGCAACTAATGAAGGACAGTGCATCCATTACATATACAGAGTTATATACGCAAGATCACTTAATAAGCATTCAGACATTTGCAAATAAAAATTTAAACCAGCATAAACACATTACAAGCACATGAACATCTTATTGAGACAGCAACCTTCCATTGTATTAATCTCTTGGCCAAACACATGATTACATGGCATTCTCACTGATAGCTTACAAATCTGATACAAATGGATTTCGGAACAGAAAGGTAGAATAGAGAAGATAAGGAGCCATAGGAGGGACATGCATGATTCCTCCACAGCTGCTCTGTGCGTCTTTCCCTGTCTCGAGCCTCGCAACCTCTTCAGCATTCCTCTTGTTTCAGCCGGGTGGCTGTTATTTATTCACCCACTCTTGCGACTATCAGTTCCTCTGTGGCTTTACTTCAGCTTCTATCGGCTTCTCTCCTGTTATCTGCGTGTTCCACTTTCTGTCTTCTGCTGTGTGTTTCCTTCATCTGCACTTGTCCCTGTTCTATCTCCAACTATCGCATGTTTCCGCGCCACCTTGATAGCTCCGCGACTCCTGGTAGTTGCGGCGGGGTCGCGGTTGCCATGTGTATTCATACCGCAACTCAAAAAGGTCAAAATTCAAAATGTCTTAGCCAAGATTTCAAAACTAAACAAAAACAAGGGCCCCAACAAAATTGTTTTCACTCTCTAATCAGGTGAGCACAGAGAGTTGAAGAGTTGCGTATCTCTCACCTTGGCGACTCCACTGGTCTTTATTTGATAAATATTATTGGTAGTCCTGGCTCCTCGTAAGCCACATTTGAGGTCAGATACATCTCAGTCGAAAACACCTTACGTGTCTGACCCAGAGAAGATCATTCACAAAAGAGTTTGGAAGGAGAGGAAGTCAGCTCGCGCTGAAAACCCTGAATATTCCGTTGAAGATTATCCGCCCTCTTCTTCTCAAGAAGTTAGAACAGAAAATCCTGAGTTTTACTCAGAAACTCCACGCAGAGGAAGTGCCTGGATTGAAGAAGATTTTCATCCTGCTTTCGAGGCTGAAGAAATTAAAGAGGTCACAGAAGTAGTTGCTGTTAACCGTGAATTATTCCCATCTACGCCTCAGGCTTCTGTGCAATATATTCCCATTGTTATTCATACTCCACTTCCTCCTACTCCTCTTCCTTCATTTGTTTCTCAAATTGTTCCTCAACCCCCACCTCCTCCAATGGCTAATGTTCCTGCTTTTTTATTAAACAAATATGCCCCCCTGGCCTTACCCCAAGTGCTAAATGATATGCCACAGGATTATTTGAAGATCCTGCCGAGATTTAACGAAGAAAATGAAATTGATGCTTAGAAACATCTCGAGACTTTCTGCTCTTTTTCAGAAAACTTAAATGTTGAACATTTGGATGTGGTCTTGAGATTGTTTGTCCAGTCTTTGGAGGGTGAAGCCAGAAAATGGTTTAAGACATTGGGAAATCGTTCTGTGACCACCTAGGATGTCATGGAGAATATTTTCCTCAGGAAGTGGGGAGAAAAGAAAGATCATGGTCAGAGTCTTACTGAGTTTAATACTATGAAGAAGAAACAAAATGAAGGAGTATCAGATTTTATTAAAAGATTCAACAAATTATATTTGAGTCTGCCTCCTGAAATGAAGCCCCATGAAGCTGCTGCCAAGATAATTTTTATAGCAGCCTTTGATTTTGACTTTGGATTCTCGTTGAGAGAAATAAAACCTGCCACTTTAGACAATGCACAGTCAGATGCTCTGGAATTGGAAGCAAACTTTGCCTCCAATGGGAAGTTAAAGGGAAAAGCTGAACAAGATACTAGGAGAAGAGGCAAAGAAGAGGTCTCCACCTCTAATCAGGAAAAATATTCAGATAAAATGGATGAAATAAGAAAAATGATAAAGAATATGGTAAAGCTTGAACTGGAAGCTAAAAATGCAGCTCCCAAGAACTATTACAATGCTCCAAACAGAGGATACAATCCTCAGTACAGAAGACCACCATTGCAGATATTTCCGAGAGAAACAAAGGAACAACAAGACCAGGTACCTCATCCCTTGTACCTGGAAGGACCGGCAGATGACTCCACTGGAGATGCAGCTTATGGGTTAGAAGATTCAAATCTAGCTTTTTCGAATAATGATGATATGGAATGCCCATTGCAAGATGAAGACGAAGAAGCAGAGATTGATCATTATTGTAAGCAATTTGCTTATTTCATGCAAGCACAATTCAATGTCAAATATGATCTCAGATCTTCAAGAAAGAGGACCAGAACTCAAGAGCAAGAAGAGGAGCCACCTCAGAAAGAGGCATCTGGTCATAAGGAATCAGCAACAAAGAGAAACACAGAAAAAGGTAAGAATCCTCTAAATACTCCCTTGCAGTCCAATGATCAGATTCCTTCTTCTTCAAAAATAGTCAGTCCTCCTAATGCTGAGCCAGTGTCAAAAGAAGTCAAATCTTCAGTTAAAAATAAGGAGTCAAAAGAAGTTGTGATATAAAAACCCTCATCTGCTTTCAATCTGCAAAAAGAACTTCAGAAAATTAAGATTCCAGTCCCCCTGACTGAGTTATTAAAACAACCTGTATACCAGTCTCAAGTCACTTCCTTTATACTTCCTCCTGAAATACCAATTGCACCTGATAGCTTAAACCTTCAAGAAGAAAGACCCATGGTAGTCTTTGGCCCACATGTCGAGGAGATAGACCCCTCTACTCCTCCCTTTTACGTATCCCTAGTTATTCATGACCTGCTGTTGCACAATTGTATGTTAGATTTTGGGGCTTCCCATAATCTTATGCCCTTGTCTGTCATGGAGCAACTAGGACTGCAAATTACAAGACCATACAAAGATCTATATTCATTTGATTCTAAAAGAGTTAAATGCTTGGGAATGATTAAAGATTTAGTGGTCAATTTGGCTCAAATCCCAGCAAAGAGTGGTCATGGAAATTGTGGTTGCTGATATCCCAGCTCGCTTTGGCATGATACTGTCAAGGTCCTGGGGTACAAAGATTGGAGGGTCAATCAAATTGGATCTAACATATGCCACTGTCCCAGTCTTTGGAGGTCAAGAAAGGAGGTTGTACAGGGAGACTAGATTTGTTAAAATGGTAACTAAGGCTGACTGCTCGGAAAATTCTCCAGTTTATAATAAAGAGGGAGACTTCTCGTGTTTGATGTTAGAAGAAGATCAAAATTGTGCTCATGAGCCCCTTTTTGGTCAAATCCAAGCTGAGCAGCCTAAAGAAGATTAGGAATCAGAAATTTGGACTTTGCATTTTGATGGAGCAAACTCAAGAGAAGGCAATGGAGCCGGGGTATTGTTGATCTCTCCCATAGGAAAATGGGTGCCACTGTCTTTTAAATTGGATTATGAGGCTACAAATAATGTAGCTGAATATGAGGCACTATTATTGGGATTGCAGACAGCTAGAAACATGGGCATCCAATGTTTAAAAGTCTTGGGAGACTCTGAGCTGGTGGTAAGGCAAATCAAAAATGAATGTCAAACTAAACACCCTCGGCTCAGAACATATAGAAACGAGGTATGGGACATGATAGAAAATTTCTTCTCAGCATTTAATATACAGTTCATGCCCCGGGAGCAAAACAGAATAGCAGATTTTCTTGCTGTTGCTGCCAGTACATTTCGTCCTCCTCAAAATCCACTCTTAAGATATGAAGTGGAGGTACGTTATAGACCATCCATTCCAGATAATATAAAGCATTGGCAGGTATTTGAAGATGATGAACAAATGAGGAGATTCATGGAGACAGTGGGAGAATTCTCTAACATAGAGATTGATGATGAGAGGGAAGAGGAAGTTGAAAATACAGCAGAAAATAAATGGGAAGAAAGAATAGCAGGTAATAAAGTGCTGCAGCTGAAAGGTAACGTTATACCTAGAGGTCTGGTGCCTCTAGAAAGATTATTTAACAAAGATGATATTCCATTGCAACCAAGCAAAGTAACAAAAGAAGATCAAGTGGGAGATTTGAATCTGGGTACCCATGCTGATCCCAAAATTGTCAAATTATCTAAAAGAATCCCAGAAGGATATAAAGAAAAATATTTGAAGTTGTTTCAATCCTATAGAGATGTATTTGCCTGGTCCTATCAGGACCTAGAAACTTTTGATGTAAATATAATGCAGCATAAAATTCCATTGAGGGAAGGTGCAAAGCCTTATAAGCAGAAGCTAAGACAGATAAATCCTCTGCTGCTTCCCTCTATTGAAAAAGAAGTCAAAAAGCTATTGAAAGCTAAAATAATTGTGCCATTGAGATACTCTGAGTGGATAGCAAACCTTGTTCCTGTTCGAAAGAAAAACGGAGAAATAAGGCTCTGTGTGGATTTCAGGAATTTAAATAGAGCATCATTGAAAGATAATTATCCACTGCCTAAGATGGACCACATCCTGCAGAAAGTGGTGGGAGCATCCAGAATGTCAATGATGGATGGATTTTCTGGTTATAATCAGGTAGCTGTATTTCCAGAAGACCAGAAGAAGACTGCATTTACTACACCATGGGGAGCTTTTATGTATGCCAGGATGCCATTTGGGTTAATTAATGCAGGAGCTACTTTTCAGAGGGCAATGGACATGGCCTTTGTTGGAGAATAGGACAAGTTTCTGGTGGTGTACCTTGATGATATCACAGTGTTTTCAAAGAATGATGATGAGCATATTGAACATTTAAGAAGAACTTGTAACTAAAGATGGCGTGAGAATAGACCCTAAGAGAGTAGAAGTAATAAACAGCATTCCTTTACCAAGGAATAAGAAAGAAGTACAGGTTTTCTTAGGCCGAATCAATTTCTTGAGAAGGTTTATTCCTAACTATGCTGAGATAGTTAGGCATATAACTGATATGTTGAAGAAGGAGAATGAAGTAAAATGGTCCCAGGAGTCTAGAGATGCATTCACCAGGATAAAACAGGCATTTGCTGAAGCTCCTGTGCTAGCAGGACCAGATTACAAGAAGCCATTTATGATCTTTTCATTTGCTTCACCTCACACAATTGCTGGAGTATTATTACAGAAAAATGAAGAGGGATATGAACAGCCTATAGCTTTCTTCAGTCAAGTGCTTTATGACGCTGAATTGAAATATAATATATTGGAGAAGCAGGCATATGCCCTGGTAAAGCCCCTTAAAGCTTTTAGAGTATATGTTTTGCAATCTCATATTACTGCATATGTTCCCACAGCAGCTGTCAAAGACATTCTTGTTCAGGGGGACAGCGAAGGTAGAAGAGGAAGATGGATTGCAAAAATTCAGGAGTATGATTTGGACATAAGGCCTACTAAGTTGATTAAAGGACAGGGACTTGCTAAGATGTTATCTGAATCAAATCATCAAGCCTTGGGCATTAATTTATCCACCATAGAAAATGAAGAATCTGAGAAAGGAGAAGAGCAGCAAGGACTAGAGATGGCCACTCAGAATATACATATGAAATATCTAACTAGTCCTTGGTACAAAGAAATTGTTGAATATCTTTTAACACTCAACGGTCCTCCGAGTTGTGATAAGATAAAATACAGAGCTGTGAGAATGAAATCTCAGAAATACATGATCGCCAATGGACAACTATATTGGAGAGACCCTTCAGGTATATTACTGTTATGCCTCACAGAAGATGAAGTAGAGAATATATTGACAGAATTCCATGAGGGAATATGTGGAGGACATTATAGTTGGAGGGCTACAGCTCATAAAATCCTGAAGGCTGGTTTTTACTGGCCAAAATTGTATACAGATACTTTTTCTTGGGTCAGAGCATGTGACAAGTGCCAAAGATTTGCAGAAAGACAGAAATTAGCAGCTTTGCCCTTGATTCCTATTCATGTAAATGAACCTTTTCAAAAATGGGGATTAGATTTTATAGGAGAAATACATCCCCCATCAAGTGGCCAATATAAATGGATACTCACAGCCACAGATTACTTCACGAAATGGGTGGAAGCCATACCTACAAGAAATGCTACAGATGCTGTGATAATGAAATTTATGGAGGAAAATATCATATCTAGGTTTGGCTGTCCTGCTAGAATTGTAACTGACAATGCACAGGCTTTCAAGTCTGCCAGGTTTGTAAATTTCTGCCGAAGGTATAATATCATATTGACTCACTCTACTTCTTATTATCCACAGGGAAATGGTCTAGCAGAGTCTTCCAATAAACCCCTGGTGAGGGCCCTGAAGAAGACAATAAGTGAAAATCAGAAGAATTGGGACTCTCAATTAAAGTTTTCTCTATGGGCGAATAGAATAACCAGCAAAAGAGCAACGGGGAAATCCCCCTATGAGCTGGTATATGGTCGAGCTGCTGTGTTTCCTGTGAAATTGGTATTTCCAGTGGCACGCTTCATGCAGGAAGGCCAGGATGAACCAGATGACATGATCAGGAGGATTAATCAATTGATTGAACTGGAGGAAACACGGAACCAGGTAGATCAGAGATTGATAGAATATCAGGAGAAAATGAAGAATGTATTTGATCAGCATGCGAAGGATATAAACTTCCAAATTGGTGACCTGGTTCTCAGATGGGATGTTCGCAGAGCAGAGAAGGGCAAGCATGCTAAGTTTGATCCGCTGTGGTTTGGGCCATTCAAAATAGTGAAGCTAGGAAGAAACAACACTTTTTCTTTAGAAAACCTACAAGGTGATTTGTTGGATGCCCCTGTGAATGGCCAATTTCTCAAGCCATACTTTCAATTCTGATCCAGGTTGGAATACCTAATTGTATTATATTGTATATAAGTTGTTTTGGCTTTTATTTTTATAAAGAGAAGGATGCTGGCATTTACCTGAGGCAGGAGCGCAGGAGAACTAAGAAGCAAAGATGAAATATTCAGTGGTCTGCGTGTTCTCGACATGCCCGAGGACGAACATGTCGTCCCCAGATGGAGCTGATGTTGTACATATTTACCCCTGCCTATGAATTTTGGCCTGCTGACTCATTCAAATCCATTTTAAATCTTCACTGTGGCTTTAAATCCCGATGCTCCCGCTTAACACTACTATCCCCGCTCAGAAAATACACTTGGCTAAAGTTAAAAACCCATAGTTTAAATATTGGGCCAAGCCCCTAAGAGTTTAGTCCTTCCTGTTTGGACTTCCATATGTCCCTAGCCCGAAAACCGCAAGCTAAAGGGAAAAGGAGCTTATTGTTTTATGGTTCGGGCGCAATGGCAGTCGTCCGATCAAATCCAATCAACGGAGCGGCGTTTGTTTTAGGTGGAGGGCCCCGCGCGCAGAAAACCGGCGGTAAATCCCGCACCGCTTCCACCGGGCCGGCGGTATTTACCACAGGGGTAGCGATTCCACTAAACACGCGCCACGCGTCTTGTGTACGAGCCCAAGAAACTGCTTTCCCCGCGCGTTAAAGTCTGTACAATCGCCGAGCAGCGGAATTCGTTTGAACCGTCAGATCTGCTGATCTCAATCTGACGGCGGAGATCCTCTAATCTTGCCCTCCTGTTAATTCGTGTCCGGCGTGCCCTGTGGCCCACCATCGTGTTATCCCCATTGACTTCTAGCCGTTGATCGGTGCAATCCGACGACCCAAAGTTCAGTCTCACCACCTGTTGACTCCACCGCCACATCACCTTCCCATCTGTCCATCGTACATCTACGTGTCCTCGTCTCGTACATTCGTAATATTCCTCCACGCTATATATATGTGTGTGTGTGTGTGTGTGTGTGTGTGTGTGTGTTTATATGTGTTTTCATTCGCATTTGTCGTTCTTCAGCCTCCACCTCCACACTGTGTTACGTAGAGAATCCGCATTTCGTCTGTTTGTCAGAGTCCCATTGTGTTTCCTCCGCCACCCTTCGTGTTCCTGTCATCCGTTCGTGTCCATGATGTCATTATCATCTCCACCTCCATGCTCTTTGCCTCCGAGTTTTGTTTTCTCTAATATTTTGCAGGTTTTGCAGGTTTTAAGATGACAAAGAGGCCTCGTAACCTATCGCCTCCTTTGCAGAAATTAAAAAGCATGATAAAGGACGACATTCTGCTGGTGAAATTTAAAGAAGAAGCTGAGGGTAGGTGTGTGAAATGACCATCATTAAAGAAAACGAAGATATGGACCTACAGAACCCTCCAGAGAAATTTTCCCTACATTAAAGATCCAGGATTCAAATCTGAAGTTAAGGGCCGAGAGTACAGTACAGAATTGCAGATTATCTCAGGGTTCTTATGGCAGCAGATTTTCCCTCCTTCAGTAGAGGCAGAACATTGTATATATTTTATTATTTGTGTCATGTTTATAAGGAGATTTTCATCTCCTAGCATTTATTTTTAGAGACAGATTGTAAAGTACAGTCATTTATAGTTAGTCATTCATAGAGTGGGCACGAATGTTCTCCGCCATTTTATTCAAATTGAGTCATTAAATGTGCTTCATCTACCTCCTCCTCTAGAATTCTCTATCTTTTCTATAAAGGCCCGAAAAGAAGACATTGAAAGGGTTCCAAATTTCTATCAGCAGACTGTGCAGCGAAAAAGACTTTTGTATACATTCTGTAATATTTCTGTATGAAGGTTCAGAGCCCGTAGGGTCTCAGTGAGGAGGAGTTATAACTGTATTGAGGATTCTGGTCTTTGGTATCTCACAGTATGTAATTTCTCTTATGTGTTAATACAATATCTCTTTTCATGCTATTCATCTTCTTGTATCATGTTCTAGAATGCGAGTGGCTCACTAGTTTGCAATAAGGATTCATCCTTGTTGGTGCCCTTTCTAGAATTAGTCAAGCGCTTTAAATAGGCCTAGTCATGATATATTGTTCCATGTTCATCTCATCCATATTTTCTGCTATATTAGTTGCTTGAGGAGGGTGCTTTTAAAACGCCATTGTCATATAAGGATTCATAAATTGGTATGCCCTTATATGGTTTTGTTGTGTATCTGGGTATCAGTCTCATGTTAACTAATATCTTCTCTATGTTTCCTCACTGCACTCACTTCCTGATATTTGATTTCTGTGATATATTATTTGAACTGGCCCTCTTTACAGTAAGCTGTCTCTTAACTGTCTGATGCCTTTGTATTGGAGTTTTACATGATGTTCCTACAATATTTTTCTCTTTGTATCAGCTTCTGAGAGAGATTGATCCCGTTTAAATTATCTTCCTTGTTTAACAAGAGATAGTAAGAGAGCTTTTGGACTGACAACCCAAGCTATATGAAGAGCTCCTTGCTATATTAAGATGTCCTAGGCACTGGTCTATGGCAACTCTAGACTGTCTCTAGGGGGTGACAAAATCATCCACAACAGAGGGGATCAGCCCTTCATTTGCATAGTTGATTGGGAGAAATTGTATCAGTTTTATCATTATTTTATCCATCTCCCAGTAGTTACCCAATAGCAATGCGTATGTCAGCTAACAGGAGTGTCCTTTGCAACCCTAGAGGGCCAAATTTCCGAAGTCAAAACCAGGCCAAACCATTTCTGGGTTTTTCTAGGTTTTTTTAGTAGAGTCTATGGTTAAAATAATGGATATTTCTAAGCACTCCAATAGCCTCTCGCACATGTTTCTTCTTCCCAGCAATAGTAGTTTCCAGCAGCACTGTGCAGAGACAACCTTTTGGTAGCAATAGCAGCAACCACATTTCTAGTCCTGGGATTTAGAGCTAATTCAACCACTTCTTGTTGGCTTGAGTGCATATTCTTTAGAGCACTATGTAATTTTTTTTTGTTTTTTATTATAATGATATGACCCATCTGTTTCTACTCATGGTTATGATGTCTTAGTGTAATTTCCAGTTGTCGCATATTTCCGACACTTTTCAGATTCTAGTACTATATTCTTGTTTTTCTTTATTTGGAATGTGGCAAATGTTCTATATTCCTATATTTTCCATTTTTGAATAATATATATTTAGAAAGGTTCTTACTGATAATATAGAAAATATAACACAATTTGTATTCCACTTTTCCTAAGGCAACCACTACAACTTTTTCTGAGGCATTTGTGTATATGGAAAGGTAATTCCCAGTTGGGACCCTAGGGATGGGTGCAATGGTAAAATTTTATTTTAGTGCTTCGAAGGCTTCTTGATAGTTATCTTTGCAACAAAAACATGAATCTTTAGCCAGCAATCCAAACAAGGGTGACTCCAGTTTACTAAAATATTTAATGAACATTCTATAATACCCAACTAATCTAAGGAAACTCCTCACATATATTTGTTTTTTAGGGATAGGGACCCTTTCTATGATGGAAAAATTGTCTAGGTCAACCTGTATCCCTTTCTTGGATATAGAATGGCCAAGGATAGTGTCTGCATTCATCAAAAATTCACATTTATGAGGACTCAATGAAATATTAATTTCAATGCATTTCTTTAATAATTTTCATATATTAGAAATAACTTCTTGTACGTCACACCCATAAGGAGTGAAATCATCCATGTATATCTCAACAGAGTCATGAAAAATTTCAACAAAGATACGTAGAAATTCCCTCTGGAAAGTAGTAGGGGCATTGCACAGGTCGAATGGAAGGACTTTATAGGAAAAGGTACCCCAATTACATGTAAATATGGTCTTATCTTGGTCTTCAAGGCTGATCTAAATTTGGTTGTATCCACTAAATCCATCTAGGAAGGAGAATAATTTATTTCCTACAAGGCCATAAAGGAATTGGTCAATGAAGGGAAAAGGAAAATGTTCCTTATTTGTAACCTTGTTATGTTCTCGGTAATCAACTTAGATTCTCCACTTTCCATTCTTATTGGGGACTAAAACAAGAGGTGACACCCACTCACTATATGAAATGAGATATATGAACCATTCAACTAGTAAAATTTTCAATTCTTCTTTCACAAAGTCCCTAAGAGTTGGGTTCATCCTTCTTTGAGGTGGGCACATAGGCTTTGATGTACATATTATGAGTACAGAATGAGGGATGCACACCTTTCATTTCCTTATAATCCCAAGAAAAATCACCTAGGTTTTGCCTCAACACATTACATAATTGTTCTTCCTTCTCAGCAGAAATAGAGGGGTTGATATTTATATTTGTGGATGGGCCAATCTCCACAAATTTTTCATGCTCGAGGCCAGAGTCAATAGATCACAAAAAAATCTAAGGAATACTCTCAAATTGTTTCATCAGTTCACCAACTGGTATGGCAGTGGGAGGTTGATTCTATAAGATATGGTTAATAATTTCATTTTCATCAAGTTTCCCTCCCCTATGACAATTTCTAGTGTGAATATTGGGTAGGGGGTCATCTGATACAATTATTCCTCTTCCTTATCCTCTGACCATAAGGGTAAATCATGCTTATTAGAGGGTTCAGAAAGAGGATACAACACAAATTATTTTGATAAATTCCCATTTTTAATATTCATGTTCCCAACCCTACAACTAATGTAGGCATCAAAGGTGGCCAACCAAGGTCTTCCTAAGATGAGAGGATAGCCATTAAACTTTTTTATGGGATGGAGGGCTAGGAAATCAATAGGGTACTCCAAGGAGTCAATGGAGACCATGACATCCTCAATAATTCCCTCAGGAGCTACTATGGATTTGTGTGCAAGTTGCAGCATTGTGGTGGTCTTTCTCAAAGCCCCTTGGAGATTGAGCTTTAACATGGTTTCTCTGGTCATCACATTGATTGAAGCCCCAATATCAATCAAGGCTACTAGGATCTAGGTATTTTCGGGAGATCACCCTCCCAATCATCAGATTAGATAGTTGTGCAACAAAATTGATGATGGGGGTATATTTTCGTCTTCTCCCAAGCCTTTTGAAACATTTCTCCTTAATAACCTTGTTGTAAATGGGGACATATTTAATGGCCTATAGAAGGGGTACCTTAATACACAAGTTCTTAAATTCTCCAAGAAGTTCAACCTCTTCTAGGGTGTGCTGGTTAGAGTGGATCAACCTTCCAGGATAGGGAGATGCACTGAATTGAAGGACACGTTCTTCCTTCTCTTCCTCAAGACATTCTGGTGGATAAGGTGTGTGATTATCTAGGAGCACCTTCCCAGACTGAAGGTTGATCTCTTGGATTTCCACAACATAAGCATGATAGGATGTCTCTCCAATGTAGACTTGTTTTTCATGCTTATTTTTCGGGTTCAGATTAGTTTAAGCAGGAATTTAAGGTTGTTTAGGTGGGGTATGGTGACTTTTATGTGGTTCAAATTGAGGTGGAGGTAGTAAATAATGAGGTTGGTTTTTTTTAGGCCTCCATCCTGGTGAGGGTTTTCTCCATTCAGAAGATTGGGGTAGATATGGCTAAAAAGGAGGGTTGATAGTTGGGGATGATATTGAGGAGCATAACGCTAAGGAGGAGGTATCGATCCTGATGGATGAGTTGAAGGGTACCAGGGATGGAAAGTTGCATTATGATTTGGATTGTAGTGAGGATAATGTGTGCCTCTCTTGCCTTATTGATATTTCTGAGGACCTGGGGGTCTCATTTTGTTAATGAATCATAACTCCTCTGAACCACCTTCTAATCCTCCCTGGCATAACACTTTTAGGCCTGTCAGATAGGGACATTTGTCTCTTGCATGATTCTCTTCATAGAATAATTTAGAAATTATATACACTAAGCATGTATACATCCAGATTCCCCTGATCTCACAATATTTAACTTCTTGCAAAATACAGAATCATTCCACTATTAAGCTTTTGTGGAAAATTAATTGCAAACACATGTGAAGCACAAATAAAAATAATCACACATAACACAGTTGTTTAACGGGAAATAATGAAGCTAAAAAACCCAACTATCATATATTATGTATCATGGAGATCATGTAACAATCTCATACAAAGCTTAGTACATCAATCTCTCAGTACAATCAATCGTCACACACTAATTAGAAGAAATCTGCAAATCCATGCACTGATTTCTTGCCATCTGCTAGCCTGCCTCCACTGTGCAATCCTTGCTGAAGAATAGCTCTGAATGAGTTCGAATTACCCTTTCCTTGACTGCACAATCCTCATTGGAAACTCTAATGTGTGTGTGGTTCAATCAATGCATCATTATAGTCACAACAGATAGTCCATCTTTCCCTTTCACCTATCTCTCCACTGGAACTGACATGCACTGTAGTTAATTGATGTATTGTTCAGTTGATTAATGGGTTATTATTTGTGAATTAATTAACTAATTAATTCACTCCACTCTCACTAGTGTATCATTCAGTTAGGCTAGATACAACTAGCTCAACTGATTCTAACTCAATTTAACTGAGTTAAACTGAATACAACTCCATAAACTATTCTTCCAACTCTGTCATAACTTTTCCACTTCAGTTCTAACTGAGTTCTCCATGCATGAACCACCAATAAACCCTAGGAATAGCGTAATTCCTTCAGCCCACTGATTTTCCCAATCTATGCACTGAAATTAAGTGCTCCAAGAGAATAAGTTGTTGTTTATTGTCAGATTATTATTAAAAGCTAATAATAATCAACACTTCTATTTTTAGATCGACAATCTATAACTAGACTTCGCCTAATATTCTAAAAATATAATTTCATCTATTTTTCCAACTTGACCAACCATCCACAAATAGCATCCTGCAACTTCTGAAATATGATCACCATGTCTAAAAATAGACTTGCGCCAAAAATAGCCTGCGGGCCCACTTAGTGAACGCGACTCTTTTCACTAAGCTCATCATCTTGTTGAATCTCAACACTCCCTCTCAACAATATAGGGATTATCTTTCACCCCGATCTTGCGTCTATGGTTTTTGAATTTGCTCCTAGTGAGCACCTTCGTCAGAATATCTGCATCCTGATCTTCCGTAGGAATGTACTGAAGCAACATGATCTTCTGGTGCACACAATCTCTGATATGATGATACCGGATATCAATATGTTTAGATCTATCATGAAACACAGGATTAATCGAGAGTTTAATGCAACTCTAATTATCATAATGTATCTTTGTAGGATATAAATGTGAACCAAACAAACCGACTAGGATCTTCCTCATCCAAATAGCCTCACATGCAGCTTGAATTGCTACCATGTATTCTTCTTCCACTGAACTGAGTGCCACAGATATTTGTTTCCTGATGTACCAAGAAATTGTCGTAGATCTGATACTGAAAATCCCTCCTAATCTGCTCTTTTTTTCTATTGGGCTGCCTGCCCAATTTACATCCGTGAAGCCATGCAACTTCACCTCATTCATCTATCTGTACCATAAACCATAGTCATATGTGCCCCTGAGATATTTCAGGACATGATTTCCTGACTTCCAAAAGAGCTTGGTAGGCTTAACCATCACTTGTGAAAGCTGGTTCACCGCATAGCATATGTCCGGTCTTGTATTAACTAAATACATGAGCGAACCCACCAACTATCGATAAATAGTGGCATCCACTACCTCTGCCGATGTAGCATCCTCTTTGCTCCAATTTCCTGGAAGAGGAGTGTCGATAGGCTTGCAGTCTTGCATGTGAAACTTCTCCAGTATCTCCCGGACATAATTTCCTTGAGACACAAACAGTTCACCTTCCCACTGCCATATTTCCAATCCAAGAAAATAATGAAGGAGGCCCAAATCCTTCATCTCAAACTCCTTTGCAAGATCTGCCTTGCATGAGTGTATCAACTGCTCATCACCCATTAGTATTAAATCATCAACATAAAGAACAATGATTAAAATCTTACCCTCCACCACAATTTGGTACAGTTTTGCATCCGCCTCACTCTTGGTGAAGCCAAGTCCAGTGAAATAGCTGTTGATCCGTGTGTACCAAGCACGTGATGCTTGCTTCAGCCCATACAACACTCTTTTGAGCCTGCACACATGCGACTCACTACTGAAGATCTCAAATCCTTCAAGCTGCTCAATGTACACCTCTTCCTCAATGATCCCATTAAGTAATGCAGTCTTCACATCCATCTAATGAATGTGCCAACCCATTTGCGCTGAGAGAGAAAGGATGGTCCGTATGGAAGAATACCATGCGACAGGTGCAAAGGTTTCTTCATAATCAATCCTCTCGATCTATGAGAAGCCCCGAGCACCAAATATTTCCTTATACTTCTCGACGCTCCCATCAGTAGTTTGATTTACCTTGTAGATCCATCTTGACCCTACAATTGATTTTCCCACCGGCCTTGGAACAATCTTCCAAGAATTTTTTCTGAAAATGGAGTCATACTCCTCCACCATGGCATCTACCCATGTGGGCTCTTGCACTTCTTCTTCAAAATAATATGGCTCTGTCACGATACATTTGCTCATGAAAGCCATGTATCCAGTAAATCGTTCAGGTGATTGTCTCTATCTGCACTGCGATGTAGGGATTCCTACATTCTATGCCGCATCAAGCTTCAATCTCTCAGCTTCTGTGGTACACTTTCTGCCTTGTCTGATGTTTGGTTCTACATGAGTGGACTCCTCCACTCCATGAATCTCCTCCTATGGCTGATCCACATTTAGAGGATCATCTTTGGGAACAAGAAGTTCCTCCTTTGCATGCAAGTGTAGCTCCCTCTCAAGAGACAACTTCACGGCTTTCACCTCATTGAATTCTATATCCCTTCGCACTACAGTCATCCGAATGTCTGGAAAATAAACATGATAATTATGGGGTGTTTCTGTGTACCGCACAAATATCCCAACTTCTGCATTCGGCTCCAACTTCTTCCTGGCATCCTTTGTCACATGAATGTAAATAGATGAGCCAAAAATCTTCAAATGAGAAATATCAGGCTTCTTACCAGTAAAAGCTTCTTCAGGTGTACTCATGCCAAGTACTCTATGAGGAAAATGGTTTTGCACATAAACCACAGTGTTGCATGCTTCTGCCCACAAGTGCATCGGTAGGCCCTGGTCATGCAGCATCGCTCGTGCAACACCCACAATCGTTATGTTCTTCCTCTCCATGACCCCATTCTGTTGTGGATTTTGAGGCACTATGAGTTCTCTTCAAATTCCTTCTTTGCTACAGAAGTCTTTGAATTCACCCGAGATGTATTCGCCACCATTATCGCTCCGTAGAGCTTTCACTTGCTTCCCCGACTCCTTCTCCACCAATGCTTTAAACTCACAGAACTTTGAGAATGTTTCGCTCTTCTTCTGCATGAAGAAGATCCAGCATCTACGAGAATAGTCATCAACAAATATAACATAATACCTGTGTTTTGTTGTTGAAGAAACCGAGAAAGGTCCACACACGTCTATGTGAATTCTCTCCAGGATCACCGAAGCACGGTTCTCCTTCTCATGAAAGGTGGTCTTCAAAAAATTACCCATAGTACATCCCTTGCACTGATCTGACTACGCAAGGGTACCCTTGGGAAGTCTAGTAGAAATATGCTACAAGACCTTCAAAGCACCATGGTGAAGATGGCCCAATCTCCTGTGCCATAATTCACCCTCATCCTGGCTCACCACTTCTTCTACTTTTCCCACCATTGCAGCACAGCCATCTACCTCTAGCTTGTAGAGATTCTTAACTCAAATCCCTATCTTCTTGGTTTAACCCGTTGTTTTATGTCAAAGGAAGGCTTTTCCCTCACTGAAAAAAACATCATAACCTTTGTCTTCCAACATTGCGACCGAGACCAAGTTCTTCTTCAGACCTGGAACATGCATAGCATCCTTCAAAAAGAATGGATTATCGAGCTCCCTCTCAAAGGTAATGGTCCCAATTGCGATCGCACTATATTGACCATCGTCACCCATCTCTATATGCATCTAGAGGTCCTTCTCCTCTAAGTCACTAAACAACTCCTTGTCTCCCGTCATATGGAAAGATGCACCACTATCAAGATACCACACCGATCCCATATAGCTTGAAACCAAGCATTCGATTGAAGAGAAATAAAGTTCAAATTGTGAGGCTAAGGCATCTCCAGCTGCAGCTCCAACATCCTTCTTGTTCTTCTTCTTCTGTGGGAAATTAGTGGTGAAATTCCCATGTTCGTGACAGTGAAAACACTTCACTTTGGACAAATCCTACTTCTCTCCTTTAGCATCAGATTTTGAAGGAAATTTATTCCCCTTTCCTTTCCTTGCTTTGTCTGCCAAAGCTCAATTCTATTCATCTTCATTCTTCAATGAAGAGCCATCCCTGGTACCCCGCCTTATCTCCTCCTGCACAAGATCCGACCAAAGTTGCTGCCATCCCGACAGTTTCTCCCATCCATTAACAGAGTCTTTTTAGCTATACCAACTCTTTGGAAGCCCAAGGAGAGCCAAGCTCACCAAGTCTTCATCATCAACATTAATCCCCGCACTTCCCAGTTCATCTCTACAATGGAAAAACTTCATGAGATATTTTGGAATATTGTCGCCCTTCTCCATTTTTATTTTTCTGAGCTTGTCTTTCAGTGCCAACTTCCTCTGGTCGCTGCTGCTTTGGAAAAAATCTGTCAAAGCCTTCCACATTAAGAATGGAGTGTATTTCCCGTGAAGGCTGGACAAAATATGATCCTTCACACCTTCCAACAGAATTCTTCTTGTCTTTGCTATCTTCTTTTGCCATGCATCAAGTAATGCAGCATCGCTAGATCCCGGCTTAAGAACATCGCTATTGATGAACTCCTTAAGTCCATTATTCTCTAGCACCACCTCCATCCTATCCTTCTAGGCTATGTAATTCGAGCTCCCATCAAGGGCATACTATAATCGCAACCCATTGAAAGACATTTCAATGTATACTCAACTTCTGCACCAAGAATTTTCTGTACCAAATTCGAGTTGTCCACCAGCACAAACTCAACAATTCTTTACAATTGCAATCTTCAAGAATTAACACTACTCTAATACCATGTAGATATTATATACACTAAGCATGCATACATCCAGATTCCCTTGATCTCACAATATTTAACTTCTTGCAAAATACAGAATCATTCCATTGTTAATCTTTTGTGGAAAATTAATTGTAAACACATGTGAAGCATAAATAAAAACAATCGCACATAACACAGTTGTTTAACGGGAAATCCTGGAGCTAAAAACCCCAACTATCATGTATTATGTATCATGGAGATCATGTAACAATCTCATACAAAGCTTATTACATCAAGCTCTCAGTACAATCAATCGTCACACACTAATCATAAGAAATCTGCAAATCCATGCACCGATTTCTTGCCACCTGCTAGCCTGCCTCCACTGCACAATCCCTGTTGAAGAATAGCTCTAAATGAATTTGAATAACCCTTGCCTTGACTGCACAATCCTCATTGGAAAATCCAATGTGTGTGTGGTGCAATCAATGCATCACTATAGTCACAACAGATAGTCCATCTTTCCCTTTTACCTATCTCTCCACTGGGTCTCCACTGAAACTGACATGCACTGTAGTTAACTGCTATATTTTTCAGTTGATTAATGAGTTATTATTTGTGAATTAATTAACTAATTAATTCACTTTTCTCTCACTAGCGTATCATTCAGTTAGACTAGATACAACTAGCTCAACTGAGTCTAACTCACTTTAACTGAGCTAAACTGAATACAACTCCATGAACTACTCTTCCAACTCTATCATAAATTTTCCATTTCAGTTCTAACTGAGTCCTCTATGCATGAACCACTAGTAAACCCTAGGATGTCTCTTAGTACATCTAGATCAAAACATAGCTTGTGCCCTTTATACTTCCTCTTGCTTCCTTTTTATTTTCATAGTTTCCATTTATAGGGAAAAGGTATGCCACATTTCACTCTCGAAATCCTCCAACATGTTCCTTATCTCATGCTTGATGGTTGTTGTGGAGGGAGAGGAACTGACCAAGCTTTGGCTAGACCTAACCTTTTTCCTAGAAACCCTAGAGTGATTATTGAATACAATTTTGATGTCATCATAAGGTCATTGGTAGATATCTATTCCAGATAACACGTTGAGGGTTTCCATCACATCCTCCATAATCCCTCAGAGAATAAATAGCTTGAGTGACTTAGGATCAAGGGTACTGTTGGAGTTCCCATGTTTTGGCAAGTTTGGCAATACCAAAAGATGAGACAACATCAGAACCACTTTTAGACCTTAGGATCCAGCCCTCCTGGGTCCAGAGAGGGATCTCTCTATAAAGGCAAAGGTATATTTCTTTGAAGCTTGTGTTGAAGGTATCAGGCTAGTTATAGGCACAGGTTTGTTTTGTTTTGTTTTATTGTTTGTTTGGTTGTTGGGAATCAGGAAGGAAGGGTTCAATATAAGAGAAAGGGTGAGAAAATAGGATTTTAGGCAAAGGAGAGATAATTCAGAGAACACTCGAGACCATTGGGCAATGGAGTCAGGAAAGGGTTTACTTGCTAGTCAGTATTCAAGGCTTTCAATTGGGCTAGTCATCTAAAGCATAGGATCTTAAAGATGATAGTGTGATATGAAATGGTTAGGAATGAAGGTGAATGACAAGGAAAGCTCCAAGGTGACCACTCATGAATTAGATCTAGGAGCAGGACATGCCATTAAACACCTATGATCCACCTCCTAAAAGGTTAACTCTTCAGACAATGAGAAACACTTAAGATTTAAACACAAAGGTGAAAACCTGAGATCAGAGAAAGGCTTTCAACTTTCAATGCTTCGGCATCCAACTTAAGGGAACTTAGAAAGGTTTAATTGATTGAAAAAGATCCTAGTGAGACAGAAACAACATTCTAGACTCCCAGTATCCCAATTCTTTTAATTAATACCCAACAAGAACATCTAAGAACATATTCATAAATTCATACATCAGCTAGCAGTGAATAACAACTACTACATTGGTTAAATTTTCTTGAATTGGTAATCAGATAGCACATATAGTAGAAAATATCAAAGATAAGAAGAGCAGGAGCATTAGGGTACCATGCGAGGGTATATCCTAAGCCATATTTCTAATTCTTACCAAAGAAATGAAGTGAAATGAATTACGATAGGAAAACAGAGACAAAGGCAGAAAAACATCACCGCTGCTTTAAATCAGGATCCAAAGAAATGTGCTTGTCATATTAAAGAGAAACACCAGTCATGTACAAAATTTTCCAACGGCTTGATATTAAATCTGAAAACATCTTCCTCAGCCTATCTTACAACTTTACACAGAGAACTATATCTCAAGGGAAACAACTTACAATTCACAGATATCCGATCAACAACCTTTACAATGAGTTTCTTCATGAGTTTTATATCTGAAAGAGAGGTAGAGAAGGTAGATGAAACACTAAATGAAACATTAAAACAGAGGTAGGAAGAAAAGCTCGAGGCCCATTCTGTCTTAACATTTATGCATTGATTTCTGGTACTCTTTGGATGGAAGAGTGGTCTTCGACAGGCTGAAATTAACTTCAGGTATGTTCTTTGATGTACTTTCGGCTGTAGTACTCTGGTGAATAGAAAGGCAGATAAATGAATTTGAGGTCTGCCATATTGCATAACAAATGATTTGGTAGCATTAGGACTTCTGTCAGGATGGATATCTTCTTAGGAACACGATATAGAATAAAAAAATTATGGGAAACTATCCTTTCACAGGAAAAACCTTCTGCTAATGTGTGACACTGATAACATATTATTTTGTGCTTTAGGCCTCATTAGGCCCTCTGTGTTAATCATAAGGTCTTCAATTTGGTACATTTTCCTTTTAAACACTAAATTAAGGCTTAAAATCTTCAATATCGGGCATTCATCCTCTTAATCCTTCACTGATACTCTTTGCCGCTTTTTTGACTGTCTCTGTCTATGAAAATGGAACCTTAATGATGCTGGATTGTTTTATAGAGTTAAAATCTTTTCTTTAATAAAATATTTTGTTTAGAAACCTTCCCGGGCGTTTTCTCTGCCATCTCAGACTCTGAAATTGGCCTCTTCTGCGCTCTGTGTCACTATAACATTGACTGTGTAGAACAGAACGGTTTTGATCATCTGTATTCCCTGCAAAAACACACAAAATGTTAAGAAAATCCATGCGGTGGGAGGTTGGATGTAGTGGAAGGCTGTGAGAATGGCAGCGCAACATGTTGGAAACGGTGGATGCAAATGGAAAACGGTGGAAAAATGCAGAGTAATGGTGAAAATATGCTCTGATGGAGGTTTGGTGGAGGAATGGCTGTGGACCGTTCAATCAGATCCGGAGGCGATGATCGACGGTGAGAATTAATTAATGGAATGACTTTGGAAGGTTGGGCTAAAATGAAATAAACTTCAATGTAAAACATTAAAGTTTTAATGTGAGCGGAGAAAATGATGTTTCAATGTAAATCGTGAAAGTTTAAACTTTGGCAAAAAACATAGAAAATGAAAGAAAATGCAACGAAATCGGATGTGAATGGTGGGACCAGGAGTGGGCGGAGAGCGACTTAATATGGGACGTCAGATCTCAGGAGGAGATCGACGGTCGAGATGACGCGATGAAGTTCCAAGGTCGCTCGATGAAAAACCATGAGTGAAATGCGAGATGCAATGAGGGTCATTAATCTGAATAGATCAACGGTCGAGATCTGTGGATAGACTTTCAAGGCGGGAAGTGGGGAAGTGGTTTTTTGGAAAAAAATGTTGTTTTCGCATGGCAAAAGGTGGGTAACGCGGTTTTCACTTTTCGAACATGATATAGGTCTCCGGCTGACACGTGGCCTTTAAAAACCGCCCATATCGCGTAGATTTGAGCTGTTAAAATTTGGACGCAAAACGAACGTGATATGGACGCTGGCCATTGGATCTGGGGCTGTGATATCCGATGGTGATGGAAGAAGTGCGATATGGGAATGTGCGCAGTCAGTTAAGGTGGGCTCCGATCAAAGGTGGTTTTAATACAGGCCGTCCGATCTATGAATGAACGGCTGAGATCTGCAGAGGGAAAGCAAAGGCAGCGGGGCTAGTTAGTGGTCAGGAGAAATCTAAGCCGTTGGATCTATGGGATTGGACGATGGAGATTTAATGATGAAGCGGAGGCCAAAGGGCTAAGGGAATGATCATAAGAAAGGAGGACCGTCGAATCCAAAGGGATAGATGGCTGCGATCTAATCGGAGGGAGAGCGATGGAAGGGCCAAAACTCCGGTAGTGTGATGGTGTGATTGCATCTGGACCATTGGATTAGTTGCAGATCAATGGTTGCAATTGGATCAGAAGGTGGCCAATCGGGGAATACAAGAATGGTGCAATAAGAATTTCCGATGATGCGATGGCCGTCGGATTTCCTTAAGATCAACGGTGGAGATCTTCATTGGGAATTAACAAAGGGAGGAGGCGGGGCCCAGTGAAATAAGCGCGGACCTTTAGATCTGTTAATATCGGCAGCTAATAATGCTCCAAAGGCCGACATAACAAATACCATCGCATCGGGAGATTTCACCTTAGCAAAGAAAATGTGCTCCCGAACATCTTCCGATTCTGATAAGCACCATATGCTTTAGTGATTGGTCTTAGCGCTTAGTTGCATGGAGGGGAAGTGGTTAAGGGGTTGGCCGAAAGGGGCTAAGCCTGTATATGGTAAAAAATGGGTTTTTTTGGCTTAAAAACAAAGTTTTTAAGCCTAGAAAGAGGCTTTCGGTAGAGGGAAAAATGGATTTTTAAGCCAAACTAAGGGTGTTTTCAAGGTTTAAAGGGGAGATGGGATGATTTAGAAGGCTTAGGAAGGGATTTTTGGGGGTCAAAGGGGGAATTTGGGAAAGGAGGAAAAAGGTTAAAATGGGGAAATTTGCAGGGATACAAGGGGCAAATGGAGGCTTTTCTGAGCATAATCTTTTCACAAATAGTGAGAATTTTTGGATGGAAACAGCAGTGAAGATTTTTTCAAAGGCAAAGGACACACAAAGGCTTCAAGGATGAGAGACTTTCATCAGAAATGTATCTCTTGAAGGCTCAAAAACAATTTAGCCACCTGTTTTCTTGACAAAAAATTCATAGGTGGCTAACAGTGGCTCCACATGGGGATGGCATCTTCCTAAAGGTGTCAAGAATTCAGAAAATAATCTTTGGAGTATTCCATATGCCCGATCCTTGAACCATATTTCTTCTTTGATTCATCTGTTACAAACATGATGGATATTATTCAGCAGAAAACATTCCCCAAACAATCTACCTACCCATCCTACAATCCTAACATTTTTTCTTCAAGATGCATTTGAATTTGCAGACCTTCATCATCATTTTTTTATTGAAAGCAGAAAACAAACTAGTCTAATTCTACCCCTATTACTCCATGAGACCAGATTTTCTCTACCTAGTCTAATATCTGCTAGGATTAAACTGTCTATCAGATTTCTTTCTCTCCATTCTACAGCAAAAATTTAAAAACAGTCAAACCAGGATTAGAAAAGATAGTACGGTTTCTTTGTGCTTACATGACTAAAGACAAAACAAAATCTTGAAGGCTTGAACTCTTGAAACTTTGAAGCATCCTTCTTTCCTTTGTGACTCAAGTTTTGAGCTTGTTAGAGTCACTTTCTTCTTCACTTCAGCTCTGGTTTTGGGCTTGTTAGAGCTGATTCTTCTTTCTTCTTTGTTGGTTCAGATTTTGAGCATATTAGAACCAGCTTCTTTGCTTCCTTTGGCTCAGGTTTTGATCGTATTAGAGCCAATATTTTTCACTTCAGAGGTTCATGTTTTGAGCATGTATGAACCTCTCTTTATCTGTTTTCTGAAACATTTTCTTTTCTTTTTTTCTTTGAAAATAAAACACAGAAATGGTATTTACAATGGAAATGGAAACTGAAAACTAGAAATCAATAGTATTAATGCTTGAGCATCCTGCCATTGACAGGACCCCCAAACAAATCTGTACCATCAAGCTCTTGCATAAAAAAAGGCATTTGGACCAACGGTGGCTTGGATGATGTAAGGACCCTGCCACAAACTGTCAAATTTGCCATGCTTTCCTTTGTCTTCTCTCCTAGAGTCCCACTTCAAAACCTTATCTCCAATTTTGAAGTCACAAGCCTTTGTTCTCTTGTCAAACAACTTCTTTATATTTTCCTGTACTTTCAGAGCTCTGTTGTAGACTTCTTCTCTTGTTTGTTGGAGATGTATTGTTTGATTTATCCTCCTTACCATACTATCCTCTTCTGTCTGGATCTCTTGGACTAGTTTAATCACTGGTACCCCAAGGCTGGTAGGAAACACTGCCTCTGTTCCATAAACAAGCTTATATGGTGACATTCCAATAGATTTCTTTGTTGTTAGCTTGTCAGCCCACAAAGCATGCACTAACTTGTTATGCCATGATTTCTTATTCTCTTCGAGCATATTTTTGATAATGATCGCCAAGCTCTTGTTTGATGATTCAGCTAACCCATTACCTTGTGGGTAATAAGTAGTTGAATGACCGAGTGCTATTTGATACCTGTGACAAAAATCAGTCATTTACTTGGATCCAAAAGCAGCAGCGTTATCAGTGATTATCTTTCTAGGACAGCCAAACCTGGAGAGGATGTGGTCTTCTAGGAACTTAATGATAACAAAATCTGTGGAATTCCTGGAGGGTATGGCCTCTATCCATTTTTTGAAGTAGTCAGTGGCTGTAAGGATCCACTTGTGTTGTGCAGAAGAAGCAGGGTGTATTTCCCCTATGAAATATAGGCCCCATTGTTGAAAGGGAGCCTCAATAGTAATGGGTTGTAATGGTAAAGGGAGGAGCTTTCTTTTGCCTTCAAATATCTGGCACTTATGGCAGGCAATTATCATTTTTTGGATGTCATTGAAAAGTGTAGGCCAATAATAGCCAACTCTGAGTATTTTGTTAGCTGTGGCTTTCCAGTTTAAATGGCCTCCACACTCTCCTGCATGGAACTCTTGTTTAATCCTCTCTGCTTCAGTTTCAGGCAGACATTTAAGCAATATACCATTTGCATTTTTCCAATATAAACATTCATTCAGTATGCAATAGTTTATGTCTTTTAACTTTAGGATTCTGGCCTTAGTCCTTAATAAATCAGGAGGGGCATTGAGGTTTGTGAGTACATACAGAATATTAGAATACCAAGGAGAATTTTGAAATTGTTCTTCAACTGTAGGATTAGGCAATCCTTCTTGTTCATCCAAGGCATTCACCATGTTTATGTCTAGGGCTTGCAAGTTAGATTCAACCATTAGTTGAGCTAAGCCCTAACCTTTGATCAGTTTTGTGGGTTTTATTTCAAGGTCATACTCTAATATTACAACAATCCATTTGCCCCTCTTTCCATCAGGATCTTGGGACAAAATTTCTTTCACCACAATGCTAGGCACATAGGCAATGATGTGAGAATGCAGTATATACACCCTAAAGTCTTTCAAGGCCTTTACCAAGGCATAGGCCTGTTTTTCCATTATGTTATATTTTAAGGGTGCATCCCTCAAAGCTTTGCTGAAGAAAGCAATAGGCTGTTCCATTCCCTCTAGATTTTTCTGCAGTAAAACTACAGCCACTGTATGCTCGGAGGCGAAGGAAAATATCAGGAAATCTTTTGAGAAATCTGGGCTAATTAGGACAAGTGCCCGGGTGAGTGAAAGTTTAACTAATTAAAAAGATTTTTTAGCCTCTACAGTCCACTTAAATCCTGCAACTTTTTCAGCATGTTTTTCATATTCCTGAGGTTTTCAGCTAAGTTGGGAATAAACCTCCTCAAGAAGTTAATTTTCCCAATAAAGGACTGTAACTCTTTTATTTTTCTCGTTTGTGTAATCTGTAGTATTCCCTCAACTCTTTGCGGGTCTATTTTAATTCCCTTCTCTGATATAATATGGCCAAGAAGCTTGCCTTCTTGAAGCCCGAATACTGTCATCTTGGGATTTAAAGACAGATCGAACCTTCTACATTTTTTAAAAACTCTTCTCAGATGCTTTAGGTGCTCCTCATCAGTCTTGGAATAGACTGTTATGTCATCCAGATAGATGACAATGAAGTGCCCTATTTCCTCTGAAAAGGCTATGTCCATTGCTCGTTGGAAGGTCGCACCAGCGTTCATTAGTCCAAAAGGCATTTTTACGTACATAAAAGTGCCCCATGGAGTGGTGAAAGCTGTCTTGAGTTGGTCTTCTGGGAGTACTAAAACTTGGTTATAGCCTGAAAAACCATCTAACACGGAGATCCTTTTTGAGCCAACTACCCTCTGTAGAATGTGTTCCATCTTTGGCAAAGGGTAATTGTCTTTAAGTGAGGCTCTATTAAGGTTCCTGAAATCAATGCACAGTCTGATCTCACATGTCTTCTTTCTCACAACTACAAGGTTTGAGACGCAATCAGAAAACTTCACAGGCACTATAATTCCTGCCTCCTACATCTTCTTGATTTCCTTTTCGACTAGAGGCAGTTGTTTCGGGTTAATTTTGCGAAGTTTCTGTCTGAAGGGTTTTTGGTTTTCTTTCAAAGGGATTTTGTGCTGTATAATGTTTGTATTGTAGGCCTTTAAGTCTTCATAGCTCCAGGCAAACACATCGATGAATTCTTTAAATAAGTCAATATATTTCTTTTTCATGTCTGCGGGCAAAGACTTAGCCAACTTTATCATCTTAGGCTTATCCTCGGTGCCTATGTTGCATTCCTTGACATCAAAGTCTGATTTTTCAATAGTGGGTTTCTTCACTACGTCGTCAAAATCAAAAAGGTCCTCTAAAGGTGCTAGTCCTCTGGGTATATTCTTATCTTTCGACTGCAACACCTCTATTTCCTCTTTTCCTGCATTCTTATATTCTTCGGTGGGATTTCTAAGTTGTTCAGTTAACACGTTTATTTCTATGTTATGGGGTGATTTTTCTTCATTGGGGGGCTCTTCACTCAGGCAGCTTTCATCGGATTTAGAGTCTGAATCGGAGAATTCAAACTCATTCTTGCCAATTAGGAAATCCTCTATCTGCTTGTCACCCTCAAAGACCTGCCAATATTTCTCATTATCAGGCACAGCAGGTCTGTATTTTGTTTGAATGATGATTTTTTTGTCACTAGGAGACTTATGATATGAACTAGCTATGGAGGCTAATCCATTCGTAATTATGTTTTTTCTCTTGGGAACAAACACCAGTTCATACTATACAAAGGTTTTCAATAAATCCATAGCATCATTCCTGTACGCTCTCAATCTAGGGTGTTTAGCTGTATACTCACCGTTCACCTATTTTATGATTAACTCAGAGTCTCCATGTACAGCTATCCTTCGAGCTCCTAGTTTTTTCAATAGATTCAAGCCTAGGATAAGAGCTTCATACTCTGTGATATTGTTTGTACATTTAAAGTTCAGATTGAAGGCATGACTCTCAGCATAGTCACTCTTTGTATTATGCAACCACACTCCCGCTCCTGCGGTCTTTCTAGTGCAAGACCCATCGAAATTCATTCTTCATAAGGGATCATTTTTAGGTTTATCATCATTTTCCTCCCTAACAGTGGTTTCATTGTTATGCTGTAATATGGGGTCTGCATTATGCTGCGGAGTGTTTTGTTCTTTGCACTGTGTATGGGCTTCAGAGAGATGACTAGCCAACTGTTTATAGTCTTGTTCTTGTTTGCTTTGAGTTTCAGATTTAGTGCACTGTCCAAAGGTTTTTCCTTTGTTTTCTTCTATGTCTAGAGTGGCCATTATGTTAAAATCTGTGGGCTCTACTCTATTACCTGCATCTCTGTCTTCTAGCTCTGGCTCATATACGGTTTCATCGTTGCAAAGGATAAAGGAGTCCAGATTTGTGTGTATAGAGTACAGAGGTGAATTTTCAGGCTTTTCAGGGCTGCTTACCATAAACTTCATTTATGCCTCTCTATACAGTCTCCTAAGTTGGCTAAAGATAGGGATTGTGCCATATGACCCATCCATCTGCATAGTACCTTGTAGCTTGGCTCCCCATGACCTTGATAGCAACATGCCATACTTAGGTGGCATATCTGCCACTACAACATCCATAACCTTACATTTGGCTGGAATATGGGTCAAGTTCACACATAGATCTTTGATTAGGCCAAGGAATTTTACTCTACTAGAGTCAAATGAATATAAATCTTTACAAGGACGGGTTATCTCTAGGCCTAACCTCTCTATAACTACCTTAGGAATTAGGTTGTGTGATGCCCCATAGTCATGCATTGCATTGTGAAGGATCTTGTCATGGATATTGAGGCTGATATAAAAAGGAGGTACCACCCCTTCCTGAAAGTTTCCTTCTATCTTTGGACCAAACAGAAGGGCTGGTTGATCATCACTCAAGTTGAAAGTGTCCCTGTTTTCACCTAGATTCAAAGCTTTCAAAATTTGGCCTTTATATACATCCTGAGTGGCCAGCTCAGAGAGTGGGGTAGAGATTTTAATTTTAGCAATATCACTCTCCAAATTGAAGGGATATTGACTCTTCATGAGACTCGACTCTATTTTGTTGGCCACTATTTTAGTGGCAGAATCAGTGTGCTGATTCTCAGTATGTACAATGTTTGCAATTGTTTTATCAGGAACACTAGCTGCAGTGCTAGTGCTACTAGTTTGTTGAATTTGTTTATCAGTATTTTGGATGTCTTTCTCTTTGTTCTTTCCAAAACTCTCAGCTGCTGATTTGCTACTTTCAGCAATCACCTTAGGAGTTTTCTCAGGCCTTCTCTTAATGGTAATCTCATAATCTTTTGGTTTGGAATTGTCTAAGCTCTTCTTGCTTCTAAGTTCATACTGTTCTCCGACCTGCATGATGGCATTTTCAAATCCTAGCCTATAATCCTTAGATTCTAACCTTTCCTCATCCCAATATGAGTGTGAGGTATGATTGTCTTCTATGGAACAGTTGTGGATTGAGTTGTATATTTCCACCATGTTTATTGTGGTTCCCTCAGACTCTTCTATTATCCCCTCATCCTCATTAAGAAATTTCTCTTGGAATGGGGGTATGACTTGTTGATCAGAGTCTCTCTGTCTGTTTGGAGGGGTATTTCTCCTAAAGTTTTGGTTCTGGTTATGATTTTGGTTTCTGTTCTGGTTACTGACTTGGACAGTCAAATTTTCCACCATTTTCCCAAGTCTCTCCATGGTCTTTGCTAGATTGTCATATTTGGGATCAGATATGGAAGCTGATGTGTCATCCCTATATGTTACCCTTTTCTCAGCCCTCATTCTTGCTTTCTTCTCAATCAGGTTAGCCTCTACACTCGCTGCTCCTTTTTGCATATCTTCCAATGTGTTGTAATCTCTCTCCCTAAGCTGGTAGGCCATATCAGCATCGAAGCCTTCAAGATATTTCACTAAAGCCATACCTTGGGGAGGTTTCATGTGTGGAGGAAAAGAGTTGTAAACACTGTTGAACCTTGTAGAATAGTCATGGACACTCTCTCCTACATTTCTCTTAAGATTCTTGTATTCTGCTAAGATTTGGAGAGGGATGGTCTTGACTTCCCATTTGTTTATGAAGGATTGATATAAAGAGGGAAGATCATGGATACTATTAGGAGGCAGACCTTTAAACCACTTCTTCACATCTCCTCCTAAACTCCGGGTAAAGATTCTCATCTTTACTGTCTCATCATCTATCTCCATATAGTCAAAGGAATCTTCCATCCTGTCTACATGGTGTTGAGTAGTGGTAGACTCTTTTGCAGTGAAATGTGGGATTTTTGACTAATAATCATTTGGTAAAGGCACTAGCGGCTGTGGTAACACCAGAGGTGCATACCAGGCTACCATAATGATGTTCTGAGGAGGTAAAGGATTGGCTTGAGCAGCAAGTATGTGGATGACAGGAATATTAGGACCAACAACAGTCTGTTGAGCTGATATAGGGTGACAGAGACCCAAGTTTTTAATGAAGTGAATATCTGGAGGTGTAGATGGAGGGGTCTATCTATCCCTAATATGTTGACCAATGTGAGAAGGTGAACCAGGAAGCTCAAGGTCTGACTAGTCTAGAACACTGAATGACCTAGTTCTTGGTAAACTACTTTGCAGGTCTAAGTCAAACTAATTGTCTGATAGAGCTGTAGATTTTTCTGGTGCAGAGTTAGCTCTATGGATGTGTCTGGAAATAGTTGGCTTTCTAGGGGTGGGATATTTTCTAAGAATGCTCTCGGGGTTGTCAACTATTTCAAGTGGGTTTGGGTTATGATAAGCTCTTGTATGAATGGTTCTTGAAGCCAGTATGTTGTCTTTAAACAAAGAGGCTTAATCCTACTTGTTACTTCTAATATGGTTGATGTTGTAATGCAACTCTGGTCTCCCAATGGAGTCTTATGAAAACCAAGATAATCAGCAGACCTACTAATCACCATTGGAGTATTTAATCATTAAGGAACTATGGAGTCGCCAGGTGGAAGGTTTAGAATGTTCAAGGAGGTATACTGTCAACCACAGTGATTAACCACCAAACTAAGGCTACTATGGTCTTCCTTGAGTCTTTGAAGTGTTTAAAGGTGTGTTTTACTCAAAGCTCCCCAGCGAAGTCGGCATTATGTTGGGGTTCCCATGTTTTGGCAATTTTGGCAATACCAAAAGATGAGACAACATCAAAACCATTTTTAGACCTCAGGATCTAGCCCTCCTGGGTCCAGAGAGGGATCTCTCTATAAAGGCAAAGGTATATGTCTTTGAAGTTTGTGTTGAAGGTATTAGGCTAGTTATAGGCACGTGTTTGTTTTGTTTTGTTTGATTGTTTTTTTGGTTGTTGGGAATCAAGAAGGAAGGGTTCAATATAAGACAAAGGGTGAGAAAAGAGGATTTTAGGCAAAGGAGAGATAATTCAGAGAACACTCGAGACCATTGGGAAATGGAGTCAGGAAAGGGTTTACTTGCTATTCAGTATTCAAGGCTTTGAATTGGGCTATTCATCTAAAGCATAGGATCTTAAAGATGATAGTGTGATACGAAATGGTGAGGAATGAAGGTGAATGCCAAGGAAACCTCCAAGGTGACCACTTAGGAATCAGATCTAGGGACAGGACATGCCATTAAACACCTATGATCCACCTCCTAAAAGGTTAACTCTTCAGACAATGAGAAACACTTAAGATTTAAACACAAAGGTGAAAGCCTGAGATCATAGAAAGGCTTTGAACTTTCAATGCTTCAGCATCCAACTTAAGGGAACTTAGAAAGGTTTAATTGATTGAAAAATATCTTAGTGAGACAGAAAAAACATTCTAGACTCCCATTATCCCAATTATTTTAATTAATACCCAACAAGAACATCTAAGAACAGATTCATAAATTCATACATCAACTAGCAGTGAATAATAGCTACTACACTAGTCAAATTTTCTTGAATCAATAATCAGATAGCACATATAGTAGAAAATATCAAAGATAAGAAGAGTAGGAGCATTAGGGTACCATGCGAGGGTATATCCTAAGCCATCTTTCTGATTCTTACCAGAGAAATGAAGTGAAATGAATTACGATAGGAAAACAGAGACAAAGGCAGAAAAACATCACCGCTGCTTTAAATCAGGATCCAAAGAAATGTGTTTGTCATATTAAAGAGCAACACCAGTCATGTAAAACATTGTCCAACATCTTAATATTCAGTCTGAAAACATCTTCCTCAGCCTATCTTACAACTTTACATAGAGAACTATATCTCATGAGAAACAACTTAAAATTCACAGATATCCGATCAACAACCTTTACAATGAGTTTCTTCATGAGTTTTATATCTGAAAGAGAGGCAGAGGAGGTAGATGAAACAGTAAATGAAACATTAAAACAGAGGTAGGAAGAAAATCTCGAGGCCCATTCTGTCTTAACATTTATGCATTGATTTCTGGTACTCTTTGGATGGAAGAGTGGTCTTCGACAGGCTGAAATTAACTTAAGGTATGTTCTTTGATGTACTTTCGGCTGTAGTACTCTGTAGTACTTTGGTGAATAGAAAGGCAGATAAATGACTTTGAGGTCTGCCATACTGCATAACAAATGCTCTGGTAGCATTAGGACTTCTGTCAGGGTGGAGATATTCTCAAGAACACGATATAGAATAAAAACATTATGGGAAAGTGTCCTTTCACAGGAAAAACCTTCTGCTGATGTGTGACACTGATAACATAATTTTCTATGCTTTAGGCCTCATTAGGCCCTCTGTGTTAATCACAAGGTCTTTAATCTGGTACATTTTCCTTTTAAACACTGAATTAAGGCTTAAAATCTTCAATACCGAGCATTCAACCTCTTAATCCTTCACTAATACTCTTTGTCGCTTCGTTGACTGTCTAAGTCTGTGAAAATGGAACTTTAATGATGCTAGATGGTTTTGAAAAGTTAAACTCTGTTCTTTAATGAAATATTTCATTTAGAAACCTTCCCGGGGGTTTTCTCTACCATCTCAGGCTCTGAAAATGGCCTCTTCTGTGCTTTGTGTCACTATAACAGTGACTGTGTAGAACAGAACGGTTTTCACCGTCTGTATTCCCTGCAAAAAACACACAAAATATTAAGAAAATCCATGCGGTGGGAGTTTGGATGGAGTGGAAGGCTGTGAGAATGGCAGCGCAAAATGGTGGAAATGGTGGATGCAAATGGAAAACGGTGGAAAAATGCAGAGTAATGATGAAAATATGCTCTGATGGAGGTTTGGTGGAGGAATGGCTGTGGGCCATTCGATCAGATCCGGAGGTGATGATCGAAGGTGAGGATTAATTAATGGAATTACTTTGGAAGGTTGGGTGAAAATGAAATAAACTTCAATGTAAAACATTAAAGTTTTTATGTGAGCGGAGAAAATGATGTTTCAATGTAAATCGTGAAAGTTTAAACTTTGGCGAAAAACATAGAAAATGAATGAAAATGCAACGAAATCGGATGTGAATGGTGGGACTAGGTGTGGGTGGAAGGCGACTGAATATGGACCGTTAGATCTCAGGAGGAAATTGACGGTCGAGATGACGCGATGAAGTTCCAAGGTCGCCTGATGAAAAACCATGAGTGAAATGCGAGATGCAATGAGGGCCATTAATCTGAACAGATCAATGGTCGAGATCTGTGGATAGACTTTCGAGGCGGGAAGTGGGGAAGTATTTTTTTGGACAAAACCGCTGTTTTCGTGCAGAAAAAGGCGGGTAAGGTGGTTTTCACTTTTCGAACGCGATATAGGTCTTCGGCTAACACGTGGCCTTTAAAAACTGCCCATATCGCGTAGATTTGAGCTGTTAAACTTTGGACGCAAAATGAACGTGATATGGATGCTAGCCGTTGGATTTGGGACTGTTAGATCCAACGGTGATGGAAGAAGCGCGATACGAGAATGTGCACAGTCAGTTAAGGTGGGGTCCGATCAAAGGTGGTTTCAATACAGACCATCCGATCTATGAATGAACGGCTGAGATCTGCAAAAGGAAAGCAAAGGCAGTGGGTTTGTTAGTGTTCGGGAGAAATCTGAGCCGTTGGATCTATGGGATTGGACGGTGGAGATTTAATGATGAAGCGGAGGCCAAAAGGATAAGGGAATGATCGGGAGAAAGGAGGACCGTCGGATCCAAAGGGATGGACAGCTACAATCTAATCAGAGGGAGAGTGATGGAAGGCCCAAAACTCTGACAGTGTGATGGTGTGATTGCATTTGGACCGTTGGATTAGCTACATATCAACGGTTGCGATTGGATCGGAAGGTGGCCTATCGGGGAATACAAGAATGGCACAATAAGAATTTCCGATGATGCGATGGCCGTCAGATTTCCTTAAGATAAACGGTGGAGATCTTCATCGAGAATTAAAAAGGGAGGAGGTGGGGTGCGGTGAAATAAGCGCAGACCGTTAGATCTGTTAAGATCGATGGCCGATAATGCTCCAAAGGCCGACAGAATAAATACCATCGTATCGGGATATTTCACCTTAGCAAAGAAAATGCGCTCCCGAACATCTTCCGATTCCGATAAGCGCCATATGATTTAGCGCTTAGTTGCATGGAGGGGAAGTGGTTAAGGGGCTGGCCGAAAGGGGCTAAGCCTGCATATGGTAAAAAAAGGGTTTTTTGGCTTAAAAACAGAGTTTTTAAGGCTAGAAAGAAGCTTTCGGTAGAGGAGAAAATGGATTTTTAAGCCAAAAAAAGGGTGTTTGCAAGGTTTAAAGGGGAGATGGGATGATTTAGAAGGCTTAGGAAGGAATTTTTGGGGGTCAAAGGGGGAATTTGGGAAAGGAGAAAAAAGGTTAAAATGGGGAAATTTGCAGGGATACAAGGGGCAAATGGAGGCTTTTCTGAGCATAATCTTTTCACAGACAGTGAGGCTTTTTGGATGGAAACAACAGTGAATATTTTTTCAAAGGCAAAGGACACACAGAGGCTTCAAGGATGAGAGATTTTCATAGGAAATGTATCTCTTGAAGGCACAAAAACAATTTAGCCACCTGTTTTCTTGACAAAAAATTCATAGTTGGCCATCAGGTACAATTGGACCTCCTATAATTGAGTTGAAATATTTCCTCATATTCCTCTAAAGATTCATCAGGCCCAAAGGTCATCCTTGATGTAGGAGCATTAGAACTCAAATTAAATTAAATTGTTTGATTAGCCCAAGGAGGGGTCAAGTTGTAAATATTGTAATATTCTCTTGTAAAATGTTTAAATTCCTAGAAAACATAGATAGTGGATATTATAGTTTACTTTTGTAAATATATCCATAGAAAAAAGAGATATTAGAGAGGATAATTTCTTTTTATGCTCAAGAGATTAGATTAGTCATAAATTAGAGATAGGAAGGATTTATTTTAATAGATTTTGTTGCAAAGTCATAGGATTCGATTGTGAGAGATGGATAAGATCTATTGTAATTATAAATTCAATTGTAAGCTCAAAGGAAGGAATAGACCAATTAAAATGATGAAAATCGGGTCAGAGAGGAGAGGGAAATCTAAACAAAGAACATTAGCACTAGTAAATTTGGCGGAAATTCTGACACTTTAGTTCCGACACTTTTGTCGTATTGTCAAAACTTTCCCCAATTTCTATCATTTTTTCAAATCCTGCCAAAAACCGTCGCTATACTGACGTTTAGGGACATCGTCGCTTTTATGACGTTTATGTTTATCGTCGGAAATGAGACGTTTTAAACTCTTCATCGGTCTTATGACATTTATGGGACGAAGCGTTGGAATTGCGATGTCTCTAACACAGGCGTCAGTATTGCGATGCTTTGGAGCAAATGTCAGAAAAGCGACGTTTCTCAAATAAACGTCGGTCTTGCGACGTTTTGAAGCTACACGTCGCAAGACCAACATTTATTTGAGAAACGTCATTTTTTCGACGTTTTCTCCAAAGCATTGCAATACCGACGCCTGTGTTAGAGACGTCGCAATTCCAACGAATCGCTTAGAGTGATAAAGTATAACTTTTGGGAAAAAATATTACTTATCATTATTACAAGGTAAATCGAAATTTCAATTTATAACCTTTTGTTGCATAATAATTGTTTATGCTATTCTGGATGCGGATGATTAATTGGTTTGATGGGACATTCGTCCCTGGGCACCTCCCAAGGCGTCTCGCATGGGGTGGCCATATGGCCCCCCGCGGCGCCATTAATTTCGACATCAATTCGCCAGCGCTCAGAACTTTAACTCTTCAACGCCGGATCTTTTTCATCCTTGGCCAGCTCAGTCGACTCATTATGGATTCAGCCTCGGGTTCTCCAGATCATTCATGCTTTGTTTTCATCTCTTTGAAACCTATTTGTAGTGCATGCCCTGCAGCTTGTGCAGAGCCCAGTGCTTGCACACACACAGGCCGGCGCTGCTCGCTGCTCCGCTGTATAGAAACAACTCCTGGGTGTCATTTTTCTCATAGCGCCTTCTGTCATTCCAACTTCAATTTGTAGATCCCTCCTGGCTCTCACGGTGGTTTTTCTCCTGTCCAAGCTTATTCTCCTTGTCTGTGGCCTGTTCAAGCAGTTGCGACTGCCATGCCTAGGCTCAGACAACGTATGAGGTGCGGCCGAGGTGCAACTCATGGCAGGCCTGCAAGTGAACGTCCCTCATCCAGTCTCGGCGAAGCTCCCTTCACCGAGCATACTGATAAGCAGCAATCTCAGGACTCCCTCCGTCAATGGGACCATGATAGCCCTCCTGGATATGCCCATGACAATCATCCCTCCTCTCCTCCTCTGAATCCTGTTTCCTGTGTCCCCCATCCTTCTAGAAGCCATTTTCTGAGGCAAACCTCGCAGAGAGCGGAGCTCTGCTTTGACTGTGCCTACAATCACCCCACTATCACTGCATACATTACTATAACCCTGCGTGAAGAGTCAACTCTTCATGCTCCTCCGTGGCATGAACCTCCACCCTCTCCTCTTGACCCCCGCCCCAATCTTGCTGCAACGTCTTCTGCTGGTCCGGGTGATCCCCTTGTTACTGCCTCTCCCAACCTGGGTCATCTCTCTATGCAGGTGGACGCAAATCTCTTAGGCAAAGATGGAGCTCAGAGCGTTGCCGCAGAAGATTCAGAGGAGCAATACGGGTGTCGCATTGAGGAGGAGCCGCCTTCCCCAGCCCACACGCATTAGCTCTGCTATGCCTTGGCTCAGAATGGTATCTACATTTCACTATTTTGCAAGATATACTAGTTTTTTTCTTTTTGTTGTCTACAGCAACAAAAGCTGCATGCTAGTGCTGTCTTTCTGTAGTTTTCTTATGTTGAATATAAGGGACTATCCACCGGTTTCCCTTTCAAGGGCGGTGCAACTGCTTTTAAAAGAACTGGTTTCCCACTCTGGGCAGTTCGTCATATTGATAGAGCATGGACATCAAGCCCGGTTTCAGGCTCCCACAGCTAAACTGAGGCAATTTTGTAACAATATGTTTACATAATAGAATTAGCACAATTTAGAAAAAAAAAAATTTGTTTATGCTAATTCTATAACATTAATTATGATAAATATAATACACCATTGGTTTATATAGATATTGTGATGCTACTATGTACATTTACTTATAGCTACAAAATGTTATAATAAATATATTACACCATTGGCTTATATAGATATTGTGATGCTACTATGCACATTTACTAGCTACAGGTGATTTGTCGGGCACGCCGTGTGAGGTCGCCCGACCGAGCACGTTCGGTTTGGGCCATTTCGTTCGAGGGCGCTCGTATTAGTTTTTCTAAGTTGTGACCGCCCGTGCACCTTGTGCACATTCAGGCGGTCCATTTGTTGTTTTCACCCTTGTGGCAGCGTTAGGTCGGGCGCGCCGTGTGAGGTCACCCGACCGGGCGCGTTCAGTTCTGGCCGTTTCGTTCAAGGGCGCCCGTATCAGTTTTGCTAAGTTGTGACCGCCCGAGTGCCTTGTGCATGTTCGGGTGGCCCATTTGCTGTTTTATCCCTTGTGGCATTGTTCGGTCGGGCGCGCTGTGTTGCGCTGTGTGAGAATACATGGGCAAGGCGCGTTGATTCGAGTCGTTTCGTTGTGGCTTTAGTATCGGTTGTAAGTTGTGGCCCCAGCACAGGTGCCTTGTGCATGTTCGGGTGGCCCATTTGCTGTTTTATCCCTTGTGGCATTGTTCGGTCGGGCGCGCTGTGTTGCGCTGTGTGAGGTCGCCTGACCGGGCACGTTCGGTTCGGGTCGTTTAGGTTAATTTTGTATGGGTTTAACTAAGTTGTGACCACCCGAGTGCTATGTGCATGTTCGGGCAACCCATTTTCCTTTTTCTCCCTTGTGGCATCGTTCGTTCGGGCACATCGTGTCGCGCCATGTGAGGTCGCTTGACCGGGCGCATTCGGTTCGAGTCGTTTCGTTCGAGGGCACCCGTATCAGTTTTGCTAAGTTGTGACCGCCCAAGTGCCATGTGCACGTTCGGGTGGCCTGTTTTCCATTTTCTCCCTTATGGAATCGTTCATTCAAGTGACCTCGTGTCGCGTCGTGTGAGTTCGCCTGACCGAGTGCGTTCGGTTCGGGTCATTTCGTTCGAGGGCACCCGTATCAGTTTTGCTAAGTTGCGACTGCCCGAGTGTCGTGTGCACATTCGGGTGGCCTGTTTTCCGTTTTATCCCTTGTGGCATCGAGAGTGACCGTATCATTTTTTCTAAGTTGTGACCGCCCGGGTTCCTTGTGCACGTTCGAGTAGCCCATTTGCCATTTTCTCCCTTGTGGCATCGTTCGTTCGTTCAACTATCTCTTTCTGGTCAAGGGTAGGGGTTGGCTTTTCGTGTGAAAGGTGGGTTGGAAATTGAGTTGTTTTGTTTAGGTGTGCCTGAAGAATGGCCTTAGGTCATTTTTAGGGTCGTCAACTTTCTTCTCTCCATCTCCACTCGGTAGCATATGAGCGGTAATGTTGGCCATGCTTGTCTTGGGAGGCATGTTTGAACAATCTGCCCTGTCCGCTATGTTTTCTTGGGTCGGGCCGTTTTGTTCGAATGCTTTTCCTTGAGCGCCATCAGTACACGGGTATGGTTTCTAGACTAGTCATGAGGTGCATTCTGGTTAAGAAGACTTCATCAGATGGCCATTCTCAGGACTTAAATTGTGTGACAACACTATGGTTGAGTTTGAAACTGGAAATTGAACATACATTTTTTTTTATTGAAATAGACATTTTCATCAATAAATGTAAAGAAATGGCTAAAAAATACTATAAATAAATAAATAAATAAGACATGGCAACAAGTAACAATACTTACAAAATTGTTACATTTAGACGCAAAGAATAAGCAACTAATTTAACCCCTAGCCCATTTAACCCCTAAACCATAAACCTCTAAACCCTTAACCCCTAACCCATTTAACCCCCTAAACCCTAAACCTATAAACCCTTAACCCCTAACCCCTTAAACCCTAAACCATTAAACCCTTAACCCTAACCCCTTAAACCCTAATTCCCGACCCCTAACCCATCTAACCCCCTAAAACCTAACCCCATTAGCCCCTAACTTCTAACCCCTAAAATCCTTAACTGCTAAATCCCCTAACCCCCTAAACCCCTAGCCCATTCAACCCCCTAAACCCTAAACCTATAACCCGCTAACCCCTAACCCATTAAACCCTAATTCCCAACCCCTAACCCATTTAACCCCTTAAACCATAAACCTATAAACCCCTAACCCATTTAACCCCTAAACCCTAAACCTCTAAACCCTTAACCACTAACCCTTAAACCCCTAACACCTAACCCATTTAACCCCCTAAACCCCTAAACCCCTAACCCATTTAACCCCCTAAAACCTAAACCTCTAAACCCTTAACCCCTAATCCCTTAAACCCTATTTCCCAACCCTAACCCATTTAACCCCCATTTTCCGGTTTCTCCCTTGTGCCTTCATTCGGTCGTGCACGCTGTGTCGCACTGTGTGAGGGTGCCCAACCAAATCTGTCACACTCCTTAAGTACCTCTTGTGACCGCATGGGTGCCTTGTGCACGTTCGTGCAACCCGTTTGATTTTTTCTCCCTTTTGCCTTTATTCGGCCGGGCACCCCCCCAAACGCGTTCGAGTCGGGTCGGGTCGTTTCGTTTGAGGGTGGTCTTATCAAATTTTCTAATTTGTGATCGCACTGGTGCCTTTTGTATGTTCGTGCAGCCCATTTTCCATTTTCTCCCATGTGCCTTTGTTCGGTCATGCGCGTCGTGTCGCACCGTGTGAGGGTGCTTGCCTAAACACGTTCGGGTTGGGTCGTATCATTTAAGGGTGACCGTATCAAATTTCCTAAGTTGTGACCGCACTGGTGCCTTGTGCACGTCGGTGTGGCCCGTTTATCATTTTCTTCCTTTTGCCTTCGTTCGATCGGGCGCGCCGTGTCGTTTTGTTTGAGGGCGCCCACCCAAACCCATTCGGATCGGGTCGTTTCGGTTGAGTGCGCTCGCCCAAACGCGTTCGATTCGAGCCCCTTAAGCCCCCAATACCTAATCCCTTAACTACTAACTCATTATTCTACCCCTAACCCCTAACCCCCAATCCCCCAAGCCCTCCAAATTCGACAAATTAGCTTTGAAGAGGTAATTGTTTTCTGCAATATTGTTTGTAAGTTATTTAAATAGAGGTATCTTCTCTGGAGTTATTTTTTAGATCCACAGTTTCATTTACTAATTTTTGTACAAGGCGTATGACACTCTTCATGTCTATGGGATTTTTATCTTGAAGCTCATTAACTATACGATTATTTGCTGCTTCAAGGGTTTCCTGACGGAGAAAATCGCAATACAGGGTTTAGGGCGCATTATTGCGTTATTGCTGCTTCAAGGGTTTGCTGAACAAACCCCAAACCATTCATTTCCTTGGTACTTATCAGGTTCTTACTTCTGTCTAATTCACTATATACTCAGATCATGAATGTACTGAGAAGGTTGTTTGTGGATTATATTATTATTGTATCAATTACAGTGTAATTATTTCTGTGTTGTTATATCTTTCTAGTCAAAAACCTCATCTTCAAAAATATTTTCTTGTCATTTTCAAAATTAACTACTTCATTGAGCACAACATGCAGCTTATCTAATACTTTATTGAATCTAAGAGCTCCATCTTTGGGGCAAGCTGCTTTTTGGCTAACTCCATTTCTTTTGATCTCAATTTTTCCAATTGCTTCCTTCTCTCATATGATACCTGAGCCTTTGCCTTTCTCTTCCCTTCTAATTCCGTAATAGTGTCATAGTGATGCCATCCAACTTCTTTGGAAAGCCTTCCTAGCAGACAATACTTGTGACCTGGTTGAAGCCTCAACACTTTCAGAGCATCTGGAATGACCATTCTCTTCTTCCGGTCATATGGTGGGGGAACCCCTTCAAAATCCCTTAGCCTAGAAAGTGCTGCAGCACCACACTTGGTTTTGTGTGGAATATTCATTCCTCTAATTGTCCAATAGTCAAATCCTTCTCTTACTTTATTTTCATTTGCCCATACCTAACCAATGAGAGCACAAGAACACCTATTTCTATAAAATCACCTATAACTTCTCTTACTTTATTGTCATTTGCCCATAACTAACCAATGAGAACACAAGAACACCTATTTATATAAAATCACCTATATTACTTTTGTGGGTTTCACTAATATCCCTTTAGTTACTATGTGCAAAGTAGCCTAGATCCTAAAGTGATTCCCGTACAATGATAATCCACTAGGTGTATTTGTTCTTAAAAAAATATGCATGGATAGATGTCCCATTTATGGCCAAGTTCCACCAAAATGGTTCCCCCTACCTACCTAGTAACTACGTTACATTTATTTCATGACAAGACTACCCTACAACCCACCAAATTTCTATCATATCCTTGATGTCAACAACAATTTGTTGTTCAAGATATAGCTAAGTTGGAACAAACTTAGCTCTAGAGCTTAGGATATTTTTCCACCTAGAATGTTTATAAACCAATAGATATAAAATTTCTAAAGCATGTGGGAGCCCTCTAAGTATCACCTTTCCTATTTTGACTCCGTCTTAAAAATCATGGAAAATGTCCATAGATGAGTTATCCTTACCAAACCAAAAATTGCATTGAAAATAATCATTCATACCATAACATTAATACTTCCCTTTTAAGCACATAAAAATTATTTTTAAGTTACCATAATTCATCTTTAATATCACATAATTAGATTAAAAAATCAACCAAAATCCCTAGTTTATGAAATAAAAATTCAACAATTTTATATAATTAATAATTTAAATAAATGTCTTAGATCTAACCTCGTTAATAATTATTTATAATCAACAATACCACTTATTTACCCAAACCCCTTATTAACCCCAAGAAAAATCTCACACATTTTATTTAATGGAATTTGAGTGGCCTTAAAAAACACACGTATTTCATTTCAAAATGTCAAAAAAATTCAAATATCAAAAGTTTTAATTTCCCTCGTTCATTTCCCTCTTCAAAATGTCTAAAATTTTTGAATATCAAAAGTTTTAATTTCCCTCGTTCATTTCCCTCCAGTTGCATGGTTTGTCCAGGGAAAGAGGAAGGATGCGGCCATACTTTCGCTGGTTTAGAGGAAGGATGCAGCCATACTATTGCAGGTTTGGACGAAAGATGCGGCCATACTGTCGCAGGTTTGGTGGAAGGATGTGGTAAGTTAAGTTTCTGTGTTTATCCAATGATAATGCAATGCCCTTTAGGTTTCTAAGAAGTTCTTGTTTGCATCCGCGACAATAGTTGTTTGGTTTCACTTTGTTTTAGTTTGCTGATAGGCCCATTTCTGAATCCTAAACTCATCAACCCTTTCTGTCAAACTGATAACCCTACATAAAAAACTGATAACCCTTTATGCCCATGCTGGTCTTTAATCAGAGGTACCAAGCTATGCACACCATCCTTATACCTGAGAGAAAAAACCCATGACCCATCACGCAAAACCCTGTCTATCACATGCACAGCCGTGGCACCATCTTCTGCAACCCCACGAACAGGATTCTCATATCCAATGCAGGATGAAGGTCGCGTGTTCAATTTTGCTACAGGGCCAGTGACTCTGCCCGCAAATGCATGTTACTCTGATGCCCAGTAGTCTCTTTGATGGCGATATGTACATAGGAGTTCAATTTCTAAGTAGAAGGGAACTAGCCATAACGCTTAGCATTTTTGAAATTTCACGTCTCCAAAAACAAGGCCTGGGATTCAATCCTATCACTCGAGAATATAAATTCTCCAGTTTCAAAGGCCTTATAGCCATGTAATTCATAATTTCTAGCTTTGCAAACTTGGAGCCTATCGCTCCACGATTCACATTTTCCAGTGACAAGGAATCGAGCACTTGTTTTATTGCTCCATAAAGATCATTTTCTAGCAATACATAGGATTTGTGCTCTCTCCTTTATTTCTCCAAGAAGATCATTTTTAGTGATACGTGAAATCATCTCCTTCCTTTATCGCTACAAAAAGATTATTTACTAGTGATATATCGCTGGAAAAATTGGATTATCTAGCAATATGATTCAGGCCTTATTGCACGAAGATGTGGATTCTTCAGTGAAACAAAGGAGTTGGGCTTCTTCCTTTATTTCTTGAAGATGTAAATTGCTCAGGGATACATGGTTTATAATGATCACAGACTTGAATGTCACTTAAGGAAACTCGTGCTAAAGTACAGCAAGGGTTGTACCAGTGCTAAAGTTGTCACTTGACTGGTTTAAACTTTGTACCTTCTAAACTCAGACTGTGAGCGAGCCCTAGACTTCAAGTTGGTGAGTCATGGCGCTATCATGCAGGACTTTTCTCCCACATCAAACTTGAGCTGGAAAACCTTTTAAATGAATATTGAATGCTTGTGAATTGTCCATGGCCATGTATACCCCCATATTCACATAGTTGGTAAGGTATACCTCTCTGCAAAAGGGGGAAGGGGGGTTCATACTAGATTCAATTCCCCAAATTGAATCATGCCAAGTCTTTTAAGGATTGAATGATTACAAAATCTTCCCTATTAGACATGTAGTTTGGTCAATCACCTATAGGAGGATAATTTAAATTTTAAACCACATTTTGATATCTAGATTCCAAAGCTCAGGTACGAGCCTGAACTGTAGCAAGGGTTAATGCCAATGTTCATGGGGTACATAGCCTGTGACATACAAGCTGCCATAGTTTCCATTCTGTGAACTGTAAAATGAGCCAATTTTGGAATCATATCAGTCTTTAAATCCCAAGAATTTTAGTGTAACTACCAAGCAGGCTTGTAGCTCTGTTACCAATAGGGATGCCCCTCTTTTGGAGTGTATGGAGCAGAATCAATTTGAATTTTGTCCTTGAATTTTAAGGAGCCTAACTAGGCTCCTCATAGAACAAAATCAAAGGAATTGGCATTAATAAGGACTGTGCGTAGAATCCATATAATGGCCCTATTAAGTGTTGTGGTTTATAATTTTTTTTGCATATTTCCTAATTTCCTAAATTTTTGTTGATGATATCAAAGGCTAAGAAATTTTAGAGTTATAAGGGTAAGGTCAACAATCTCATGAATGAAATATTATTAAGGGATTACCCTAGTGGGTTATAGCTAAGTCATGAATAGTCTAGTGCCCTAACAAAAATTTTCCTCCCTCTATAAAATATCCCTCTTACTAGTCTGAAAAGAATCTATGAACATCTAGAATATAAATAGTAGTGTTACCTTTGGAGACCCTAAAATATTCCACATATTTGAAATCCAATCAAAATATATTTGGTAGGAAGGCAATAATTCCATCAATTTGCAAAGAAGATATTGTGAAATTTCCCCTATGCAAGCATCTCCTTATACCTTAGATCTGGCTCAAAAATAGTTAGTTGCAAGAGAGATTGTAGTGTAGCTGACCTACAATTGGGTGGATATTGGAACGCCCCCCTTCAGTTACCAGTTGTTCTCATACTCTCAGATAAGTATAATGACTTATGCATATTTGAATTATGGATGATGACTATGCTTGTTATGTTAGTGGATGATTTATGATTTAACACTCATGAAAGGTTTCTTAAATTCACTACATATTCATGGTTTACAAGTTGTCGTATATATATTCATGGCGATATTGAACTGCTGGAAATGTGTGATTTTTAGCATATTCATGAATTGCAAGATCACTTACATGATTATAACTAATTTTCTGAGTTAATTAAGTTGACCAGGTATCTTATAAGCTCTCAGTTATTTATATGTTTATGAATTGGGAAGCGCACTGTTATAACCTTGAATTTAGGTTATCTTGCATGCTATGAAATTTATTTATATTTCATGTGTTAAATGAGTATTTGGTTAGAGTTGATGGTCACATAATCTATGAATGATTCGATGACTCTATGAGTTAAGCACAAATATGTATTTTTGTAATCGAGAAATGTAATAAAATATATCAACCTAAGATTCACTATTAGTACATGATTTGTAATCCTTATGAATGGTCACGCAAACTAACGCAGCCAAAAGCTGCGTTTAACCACTATTTGCATATATAAATGCATTTATAGTTTTCCCAGGAAATTTCTTTACTATATTTAATGAAATTCTATTCAAATCAAGTTTTTAAATCTGCTTTAGCATGGTGACATCCACATTCCTAAAACCTTTCTACCTTTTCTCTTTATAAGGAAGCATTACTTCATTATTAAAATCCATGTTTTCAACCCATTAAAAATAATATCCATCTTATGGAAATTCATATCCATATATTTAACCTTGGTTAAATACTCATTTTTCAACCATAATATATTTGGGCCCATGCTTAACATTTCATTATTTTTTAGAAATTTGACTTTGGTTAAAAACCCAAAGCACCAACATAATATTATATCTGGGTCCCACAACATTTACCAACTCACCTTTTTTTTGTTTAATCGATTTATCCGCTTCCTTCTTCCAACAGCAGTCGTAAACCCAAAATGAAATGCTTCTAATCCAACGAATATCACATTCCATCAAACACGATGTTTAAGGTTTTAAACCTATGAGAAATAGGTGGTATTGAGGCACCATGTGTCAACCCACAACCACTATCGCGTTCACACAGGAAATTACCACTTACTAGGTTGTACCCACGCGAAAACCATTTGTTGTTTTGCAAAAACATATTCTCCACTCCTCTGCACCATCGTTTCTGCTTTCATTTGATGCGAGTTTCTGAACAGAACTATGGTTCCACCCTTAAGAATTTCACAACAACTATGCCATACATCTTCACTGTTTTAACTATGCCAACATTTATGCAGGGTTCCATAAATACATAGTTCTAGAATTCAGGAAATTCTACCAGTTACGAAAATGACTAAGTACATTTCCAAATTGCATAAATTACTTACCAGTATTTGCGTAGATGCCCTGGTTTTAAGAAATAATTGTAATAAATTCCACATTTTATTTAATTTTCCATTTCCTTAAAGTTTCTGCAAGACATTTGGTGATTTGAGAATTTGGCAGTGCCAGGGACCAACAATCATGTGAGGAGGCTATATCACCATAGGGCTAGATCTCCCTTCTTTCATAGTAGATTGGATACCATGATTCGTGCATCAAATGGTGCCAAGGGCTGACACTCCACTATGGATCTCAGATCACAGCGAGGTTTGGTTTTCTATTCGGAGTTGAGGATATTTAATATCCTTACATTTGAGATGTGTTGGCGTACTTAAACTTGCATCAAGTTGAATCAATGTTGGATTAAATACACCATGGAGGTAAGGTTACATCGAGGATATAGGGATCCATACTTGGATGGGGTTTCTTCCACCAATGCAGGCATATATGGGCATGGAGCCATATTTCCTTGAAGCTTCATTAGATATGGTGATCTAAGATCCAAGGTGGCAAGGGTGCACACTTGTATCAAGGCCCAGATGGGCACCGAGTCATATCTCCCACAATTAAACAAATGTATCCATAGATCCAAGGGCTCAGGGAGGTAAAATTCCAATGTAATGTTGATCACCGAGATGTGCCACAAAATAAATATAACATGGAAATGTTGCAAAACACGAAGGGGCAATTCCTTGTTGGACCCCATGCGCAAGTTAACATGGAAAGGGCCACAAGGATCTAACAATTCCCACATGGATGCCATGTATGAAACCATGATGTCATGGACCCAATTTTTTTGACGTGGTAGTGCCACATGGGTGATCCCTGTCTGTCATCGTAATTTCCTAACCTAATCTGGAGTCTTGAAACATGATAAAAAATTAAAATAGTATTCATAATTACAATGGAAGCTACCAAATCTGAATTACTATTTGCAGTTAATTACATGTAAAGATCCAAGGTAGAACCACTTAGCCCATATTTTGAACCTCAAATTTATGATATTATGGTATTTCGCTAGTTTCTCCCAAAGTTATTGTATTTACTTTGTCACCTGCAACAATGATCATGCAACTGTGTTTAAGCACTAGTAAAATTTAAGAAGCATATATTTCATTTGTCCGCAAAATACTAGGCACGGAGAAAACCAAATATCCCATTTCTGTTTACAGGCCAAGGAAATCCATAGGAAGTGATGAAGTTATGCACAGTTCATTGAAGGAGAGTTGTGCTGAGCTGGGACAACTTAGTTTATGGAAGCTACAGAATCTACACAAAGAAAATGAAACAAGAGCAAAGGATTCTGAAAAGGTGATAAGTAAAAAATTTGTTTCACGGAATTTTTCATCACCTGCACTGGAACAGAGGATGGAATCCTTGGATACACCACTGAAGACTCTTGTACATACAAAGGGCCATGATATATCTCCTTGCTTGTACACATTATTTGGACCAGATTTTCTTCTTTGCTATGGAAAGGATTAATTCATTTATTTTTTCATATTTAAGTTCTAGTCACACCCAAGAATATATAGACTGCATCCATCCTAAGAAACTATAATGACCCCCTGACACAAACACAAATTTTGAGATAGTTTGTAACAAGAATTTGACACATGCATGGAATTCAAAGAGATAATATAGAGCATAATGTAGGTTCAAAGGTAACATACCCCTCGAGGCATAAATAAGACATGTATACAAACGTACACATGTTTATCCAAGATAAAATGAAAGGCGCATACACACATATGCATAGTTTCAAAGGTAAGAATAGAATGTGCCTAGAAATTGAAGTGCACAATAAGACTAGTTATTTTTATTTTCAAAAAATCTCAAAGTTTGAGTATTTTCCAATCCATAGTTTTGACATGATGAATCCAATGTGTTCAACATATACACTATTCATACAATTTTATTTTTATGGATTGAAGGGCTATGTCAATTACAATACAATAGTGGAAATTTTATTGTGCACTTGTTTTACTAGATATAGTATACCCAACTATTATAGTTGTGACTGTGTGGCAGGTTTGTGAAGAGTTTGCATGTTTAAACTTTGAATGGAATGGTTTGCATACGATTTTTACTAGGTTATATATCTACAGTGTGCAATGCACCAGACCTCCAAAAAACCCAAGGGAAACCAAGTGCAAAAAATCCAAGGACGACAGGATCGTATCAGGGATAGGGTCTTGTTTTCAAAGTAAAGCAAGCAAGGTATCAATGTTAAGCAAGTCCAGTTATGTAATTCAAGAGGGAGGAAAAACCTTGAAAGAGGATTTCATTTAAATCAACGATTCGTTCTTCCTTCTTCTATTATCTACGCAATTTTGTTTTGTGTCTTGATAATTTTATATTTTTAGGTTGATAAATATGGTGATTTGAAAGAGCCTGAAGCACTCTTAAAAACATTATTAGGCCAAGATATTAGAGCTACTAACCGAAAATAATTAGGTCCATCACCTTCAAATCCAAATGACAACACAAATGTTATAACCATAGTTACATCATCCGTAAAAAGAATCAACATCCAAAAATAGGAGGTCGAGGGTATATTTAATTTTTTTTTAAATATTTTTATCAAAGTGTCGGAAGACCGACGCTATAGACGTCGGAAAAGCAATGTCTTTTTTTTTTTTTAAATATTTTTACCATTGCATCGGAAAAGCGACGCCTCGTAAACATTGGAAGTGCAACGCCTTACCTTTTCGTCGGTCTTGCGACGTTTGGCACGAAACGTCAGAAATGCGATGGTGCCAACATGTTCGTCGATATTGCAACGTTTGGCACCAAACGTCGGAAATGTGACGTTGTTTACATTTGTGTCAGTCTTGCGACGTTTGGCACAAAACGTTGGAAATGCGACGGTGCTAAAATTTTCATCATTCTTGCGACGTTTGGCATATAACGTTGGAATTGTGACATTTGTTTGAAAACCTTATAAGCGTCGGAAATGCGATAGTTCGGTATCGTTGGAAGACTGAAAATTGTGGCTCGTCAGAAGACCGACACTTACAAAACGTCAGAATAGCGACGATTTGGATAACGTCAGAATAAGTGTCGCTCTTCCGATGCTTTATTGAAGTGTCAGAATTGCGACGTAATGGCTAAACAAATTTTGCCCTGCCTCAAACTGTCACTCTTGTGACGCCTATGTGTCGGAATAGCGATGAATTGGCCATCAGAAATTGGGCCAAATGTGGTAGTGTAGGCAAGAGGCCAATATAAACAAAGAAAATAGGCCAAGAGATAGAGTAGAGATAGAGAGTCTGAGAACAGAGAGGGTTTTGTAGAAGATAGAAGGCCATGTAAAGATGCATCATGCCAAAGTCAGATTGTAAATAGGTTTTTTTATTTGTATCTGTACATTTATTCAATTAATGAAGAAATAGAATTCATTGTGAGTATGTGTCATTCCTTTTACGTGTTGAGTGATCCGTAACTGAGAAATTATGGTTTCTATGTAATAAAACATTTCTATATGAATTATGATTAAGGAATAAGTCTTACTGTGTGAATAAGACTTAATGGCTAGGGAGAATCATGTGTGATTCCTGTCTGGAGCAAGTGGATGTGAGTTCAGGTCGATTAAGAAATAAAACCAAATTCTGGATTCAGAGAAGTAATACAGAATGGTGTTCTGTATTCTGGATTGGAATAGTGAGTAAGGCGTGTAGCAAGCATGATAATTCCAAGTCAGAGTGAATAAAAAAATAGAAGAAAGCTTAGGAAGGAGTAGCCGTGGAGGAGACAGAGTTGCAGAGCAATGGCAGTTGAACAAACAGACGATAAAGATTAAATCGCAAAGATCAGCTTGAAGATCGACAGTTTAGATCTCATCACACATTAAATTGTGAAAGTTACGAAAAGGACGCGTGTTGGCACGTAGTACATGTGCATATCGCATAGCGCATGCAATATGGCATAATAATTAACGGTGGAGTTAAAGTTGCGAAGTTACGACGAGGTAATTTTTCGGTTTGCCAAAGTGTGACGGGAGTTAAAGGTGCAAAGAGCGATAAGTTTAATATCTGTGTGATGTGATAAATATCACACATCGCATGAGATAAGATATTGCAGTGATCGAAGGAATTGAATATTGGCGAAGTGAGATAGGGAGAAACTCGCGAAGTGACGAAGTGCGATATGTTATGATCGTCGATGTGCGAAATGTAATATTTTTCGATTTGAAAAATTTGCATAATTTCGATATTGCGATAAGTCTTGGAAATGCGTTGTCGTATATGTGATTTGGTTTAATGTTGCGATGGAATATGGTTCGTTGATACCATATGCGGTACCACGAGTAATGTAAAGAAGGTGGCCACGATATAAAGGTAAAGCATATTGCTGGTAATTTGAATTTTAAACCTGAACAATTTTATTAAAGATTCCACGTGCATATGCATAAAAGGTTAATGTCTAATAATAAAGTGGGTTCTACGTTAAAGAGTTTAAGAATAAAACTCATGGAGAAGTAGAAAAAACCATGCAATGGGTGAATAATGGAGGAAGTAATAATCAAGGTGCATTGGCGGGTAATTATGGGGTTTAATTGTAGCTTCTTGCTATCATTTTCTATAAGAACATGAGATTCATGAAGATGCAATTTTTGCTGCGTCATTTTTGGTATCAGAGCGAGTTAAAGCTCTTTTGAAGGTTAAATCTTGGTTGAAACTCAACATTTGGTGAAAAATCTTTATTTTAAATCAGAATATTGCAAAATGAAAGTAAAAAAATTGTGGAAGGAAGAAAATATCAGATTGTTGAATCTGATAAAGCAGCAAGAATACAGAGGTAAAGTATGATAGAATATGAGAGTGTGATTGCGGAAGAAAGAGGAAATTAGTAAAGTAAATGTGATTTGTAGAAGATTGACAAAAATGTTGCAAAGAGGAGATCAGGTTATTTGATTCTGATAAGCAGAAGGCATGGCAGAATATGGGAGTAAGTGATACTCTTAAGAAGAGATTGTAGAAGCATAAATAAATCACATCGATGGTTGTTTTCCTATGGAGAATGGAGATTCACTTGAATGTAAAGAGTGGATGGGGACTGCTTGTGAAATCATGCAAGTATTATATTAACTCCAATTTGAGTTTTGGAGGTTAAAGAAATATTTAAGATTGATAGTTGGAGCTAATGAAGTATCTCAGCAAAAGAAGATCAAGCTTTGAGACCAATGATGACAGAAGCAGGTAATATTTTCTTAGTGAAAGAAGAGTGTGGCCAAAACCTAGTATTTCATTTGTGATTGAAATACAAGAGGACAATTGTGTTCTCAAAAGTGCAGATGAGTTGAAGCCTAGAAGGAGCAGAGGAATTCTTAAAGAAAGTTCCAGAGAGGGGACTAGTGGCCAAGTATAGAGGAAAGCTTGGTGAGGTAAGTTGTAGCAAGGAGGACTTGTTATTTTAGAGGCTTAAGTACTTCTCATATTGAGTGAGGAAATCATAGATATAGAAGAGAAGATGACTACTAATAGCCATGACAGAGGTTCTGAGAGAGACCATAGTAGAAGAAGAGTGAAGAAAGATGTCAAAGAAGATGGCATGGATGAAGAGTATGAGAGAGAAAAGGCTCATACAAGAATGCAATTTAATTTGTTGATGAAGTTGTTCAAGAGAAGTAAAGAAGACCATAGGTATGGTTACATAATGAGAAAGAAGGTGAAATGGCACAAGCTACAAGATAAGAGAGAACAAAAGGTGAATACATAGTTAATAGAGGAGTTGAGGAAGCTTGAGAAGATAATGGATTTTCAATTGAGGATGGAGAAGCTCAAAGGAGTGGAGCTACAACAAAATGAAGTTGCTGGAAAGGAACAAGTTTCTTTTGAACTTGAAGATGGAGCAGTGATGTTTGAATCATCACTTGAGGAAATTGAGCCTTATGATTTTGAAATTAATAATTTGTGGATGTTTGCAGGTGATGTCAAAGAAGATGAAGAAGAGAGAAGGAATTTGAGTTTTGAGACAGTTAGATCTCATGAGGAAGTTCATACAGAATTGGAGGGAAATATTATTTTACAGCATATTGCTAAAGTTGTAAACAGAGGAATTTTGGCTCACAATGATGACCAAAAGCAAGAAGACGAAGCAAAATATACCAAGTACTCAAATTCTATGCTTGAGGAAGTTGATATGAATACCATTGAAGATTTCCCGAGTCATGTAGAAGACTTGGAACAGAAAAATGATTTGATGATAGAATCATCAAATAAGTCTATTGGGTCTTGTGGTTTTAAAACTAAAAATTTGTGTGTGATTTTAGGTTTTGTAGGTGATAGAAAGTCACTGGAAGTTGTCATAAAGATGAAGTAAAAAAAAAATGTACAAAAACATTTCAAATAAGAAAGATCAGAATTGTATTCTGATGGAGGATGAGGATATGTTATCTTATGAAGATAGCCAAGGGAAAGCAGATGTATAATTGGTTAGTAAATGGGAGAAAGAATTTGAGTTACTAGAGAATTGGTAGAAAGCACCGGTAGAGAAGAAAGAACATGGTGAAGACTGCAAAGAATCTAAAGTAGAGGAAGAAAATGTTGACAAAGGCAAAGAAGATTTCATGCAATGTAAGATTGTTGTGGTATGTGACAGTGCTAATTATATCATGGAAACGCAGAGAATAAGACATTGGAATTTATTATATGTCTTTGAAGGATGTGGAGAAGAAAAAGAAGGCAACAAGGGTTTTGAAACTCATATACAAGGGAAAGAAAAAAAACTGAAACTCATACACAAGGGAAAGGACAACAACAACAAAGTAATTTGGACAGAGAGATAGAAAAGTTTATGAAGCTTATGAGGAAGAAACATAAGGAAAAAATTTGCATAAGAAGAAGACAAACAATTAGTTGTATGAAAGGTTGGATTGTAACAAATGTTGAACGAAAGTTCAATGGAGTGTTACAAATGAAGGTATGGAAACTAGGAGAAGCAAGGAAGAACAGAAGAGTACGTGGACAAAAGTTTAAAGGAGAAAAGAGATCACTGAAGAATAAAGTATGGTATTTAGGTGGACAAAGATTGGAACACATGATCTGGAGATCATGATTCTTTTTTACTTTGGGAGTCTGATGCAGGAGCCTTAGCACTCAAATTAAATTTAATTGTTTGATTATCCCAAGGAGGGGTCAAGTTGTAAATATTGTAATATTCTCTTGTAGAATGTTTAAATTCCTAGAAAACATAGATAGGGGATATTCTAGTTGACTTTTGTAAACATATCCATAGAAAATTGGAATATTAGAAGGGATAATTTCTTTTTATGTTCAAGAGATTAGATTAGTCATAAATTAGAGATAGGAAGGATTTATTTTAATAAAGTTTGTTGAAAATTCATAGGAGTCGATTGTGAGAGTTGTAAGCTCTATTGTAATTATAAATTCAATTGTAAGCTCAAAGGAAGGCAGAGACCAATTAAAATGATGAAAAACAAGTCAGAGATGAGAGGCCAATCTAAACAAAGAATATTAGCCAAGAGGCAAATCTAAACAAAGAAAATAGGCCAAGAGATAGACTAGAGATAGAGAGTCCAAGAATAGAGAGGGTTTTGTAGAAGATAGAAGGCCATGTAAAGATGCATCAGGCCAAAGCCAAATTGTAAACATGTTTTTTTATTTGTATCTGTACATTTATTTAATTAATAAGGAAATCAAATTCATTGTGACTGTGTGTCATTCCTTTTACGTGCTGAGTGATCTGTAACTAAGAAATTATGGTTTTTGTGTAATAAACCATTTCTATATGAATTATGATTAAGGAATAAGTCTTACTATGTGAATAAGACTTAATGGCTGGGGAGAATCATGTGTGATTCCAGTCTGGAGCAAGTGGATGTGAGTGCAGGTCGATAAAGAAATAAAACTGAACTCTGGATTCAGAGAAGTAATACAGAATGGTGTTTTGTATTCTGGATTGAAATAGTGAGTAAGGTGTGCATCAAGCATGATAATTCCAAGTCGGAGTGAATAAACAAAAAGAAGAAATCTCAGGAAGGAGTAGTGGTGGAGAAGACAGAGTTGCAGAGTAGTGACAGTTGAAAAAACAGATGACAAAAATTAAATCGCAAACATCAGCTTGAAGATCGACAGTTAAGATCTCATCACAGATTAAATTTTGAAAGTGCAAAAGTGGACACATGTTAGCATGTAGTGCATGTGCATATTGCATAGTGCATGCAATATGTTATAATATTTAACAGTGGAGTTAAATTTGCAAAGTTGCGATGAGGTAAGTTTGCGGTTTGCCAAAGTGTGACAAGAGTTAAAGGTGCGAAGAGAGATAAGTTTAAGATTTGTGCAATGCGATAAATATCACACATTGCATGTGATAAGATATTGTGGCAATAGGAGGAATTGAAGATTGGCGAAGTGCGATAGGGAGAAACTCGCGAAGTGCTGAAGTGCGATATGTTATGATCGCCGATGTGCGAAATGTAATATTTTCCGATTTGCAAAATTGGCATAACTGTGATATTGTGATAAGTATTGGAAATGCGATGCCGTGTATGCGATATGGTTTAATATTGCAATGCGATATGGTTCGGTGATACCATATGCGGTGCCATGGGTAATGTAAATAAGGCGAAAATGATATAAAGGTAAAGCGTATTGTTGGTAATTTGAGTTTTAAACCTGAGAACCATTTTATTAAACCTTCTGCGTGCATATGCATAAAAGGTTAATATTTAATAATAGATCGGGTTCTATGTTAAAGAGTTTAAGAATAAAAATCATGGAGAAGTAGAGAAAACCATGGGATGGGTGAATAATGGAGGAAGCATGACTCCATAATGTTAATGTGGTAATTAGTGGGGTTTAATTCCACAAGCCCTGATATCATTTCATATCAGAACACAAGATTCATGAAGATGCAGTTTTTGTTGCGTCAATCCTAAAGATATCCTCCTTTGTTTATTTGGACCTACAATAATCTCGGTATTTGTCATTGAAGGCTTGTTGCACTTGGACCCAGATAGTGATGTTACCTCCAGGTATACCCATAAACCAACACAAGGCTACATATTTGAAGGCAGAAGGAAACAAATTTAACTTCTTCTCATCATAGGCATAGTCATAGTTCTTACAGACAATAACAAATTCAAACATGAAGGTGTCAGGGTCCTCAGAGGTCAAGCCATGGAAATTTGGAAGGGAAACATGGCTTATATTCTTCATTCTAGCCTCTTCATTTATTTATATGATAGGTAAAATCTTATTGTTCCTGTTTTTAGCCATAATTTGTGTAGGTGAGATATGTTCTTCTAATCCTATAGGTTCTTTAAATACTTCAGGCTGCTCACCTAAAGTGTCTTCTAACTCCCTTATAGTCAGAGAGAGAAGTTTATAGCCACCGAAGAAGAATGAAGGTTGGCTGCTTGAGGGGATGGGGGTTTTTGGTAAGAATTTTCATTGGTTATCCATACTCCTATGAGGCATGAAAGAAAATATTTATTTATTTATTTTTATTTTTCACTTTTTCAAAGCAATAAGACTAATGCAAAACAAGAAAAAAGAAGTGATGCTTAAGAATAAACAACACTGCTACACCAATTTTTTGGTCATCTAACCTGATACTATTAGATGGACCAAAGTACACCATGTAATACCAATTTTATCATAGTAAAATTTCTTTCACTATGGAAAATAACTTAACAATCCATAATTTATTAAGTTGTTTCTGGTCTAAACAAGAAACCCCATGAGGAATAATTGAATAAATCCTTATTTGTTTGATTTTCCTCAAGGAATAATTAATTAAACCACAGTTTAATTAATACTCCTCGTCATATTTAACCCAAAACAGGAAAATTAATCGATAAATCAGTATTTATCTTATTATTTTATAGAAATAATTATTTAAAACATTATTTAAATAATATTCCTTGTTAAATTTGACTAAATCATTTATAAATAATTGAATAAATCACTATTTATTTAATTATTACACAACCACATTATTAAAATAATAAATAGATCATTTATTTATTTATTTATTATTTACGAATAAAGGGATTTAACCAAATTCAAATTCTTTTTCCCTCCAACAAAAATAATAAAAAATTCCCTAAAAGTTGGATCTAGATTTGAGTAATAATATTTTAATTATGCACCAATATCTAGAATCAATATTTTGTTATAAATAGAAGGCTTTTTCCATTCATTCACTACCTTTTGTTGCCTAAAGATATATTTTTTCATGTTCAGGAAGCGGGAAACAACTTGAAACCTGCAACCTCACCAGAAAACAGGTCAGAACCTACGACCTGTAGTTTTTGCGGGAATTTTTCTGTGAATTTTCTGGGTTTTTCTGGGCTTCTTTTGAGGGTTATCTGACCTCCCTCTCCACCTGTCTTGGACCTGTACTTTCTTATTTTTACTTGTCGAAGTAGGAACCAAGCCCCCTAGGGCTTCATTACGCTTCCACCTTTTTAGGAGGAGTTTAGCTGAAGGAGGTTTTCTGAGATTTTAGTGTGTTCAACCATTTTTCAGATCTGAACCTGTACTTTCAAATCCATTTCAAATTGGTTATTCATCCATCCAAAACACCTATTTTCAGTTTTTTTTTCTCCTCCTTTAGGGTCCCCTCCGTTTCCCTTCAAGTTGTAGCCTTTCGCTACCCTTTTTGCAGCTTTTTTCTCTCTGGTTTTTTGCCATTTTTTGCACCTATTTCCAGTAGATCTAACCTTTAGATCCCATTCCCTCCTGACTTTAGATCCATTGGCCATTTTGTGTGTTTTTACTAGATTTGGCCCCCCCATAGACTAGTTGTTGGGAAGCCCTCCTCCTTGGGTTTAAATTGATGCATATTTAACTGTTTATTTTCTGTCATATTCAGTTTCCTTTATTGTCATTTTCAGATTTATTTACAATTATACGACACCTTTTTTCTTTTTTCTCTACACACGTTTGGCTTAATTAAAATTAACACACTTATCACATATACACACACCCTAAGTGAAGAGCGCACGGTTTACACTGCTAGGCCAAGACTAAAATATTGTAATCAATTGATCCTGCACCTCCTTGCCCTTGTTTTGACATTGTAATCAATTGATCCTACACCTCCCTGCCCTTGTTTTTCTCTCTTCCTTCTGTGATCCATGTTTGTTTTTCATAATTGCGCCCCCAAGGCGTTTATCCCAGAGACTCTAAGGCCTTCATCCTCAGTTTCTGTTAGGATTCCTTTCACATCCATACACTCATTGTTACACCAATTTTTGGTCATCTAACCTGTTACTATTAGTGGATCAAATTACACCATGTAAGACCAATTTTACACTAAGTAAAATTGCTTTCACTATGAAAAATAACGTAGTAGTCCATAATTTATTAAGTTTTTTATGGTCTAAACTGGAAACCCCATGAGGAATAATCCAATAAATCCTTATTTGTTTGATTTTCCTCAAGGGATAATTAGTTAAACAATAGTTTAATTAATATTCCTATTCATGTTTAACCAAAAACAGGAAAATTAATTAGATAAATCATTATTTATCTTATTATTTTCTAGGAATAATTATTTAAAACATTATTTAAATAATACTCCTTGTTACATTTGACTAAATCATTTATAAATAATTGAATAAATCATTATTTATTTAATTATTACTCAACCACATTCTTAAAATAATATATAAATAATTTACTTATTTATTATTTACAAATATAGGGATTTGACCAAATTTAAATTATTTTTCCCTCCAACAAATATAATAAAATATTCCATAAAAGTTAGATCTAGATTTGGTTAATAATATTTTAACTATGCACCAGTATCTAGACTAACTCAATATTTTGTTATAATAGAAGGGTTTTTCCATTCATTCACTACCTTTTGTTGCCTAAAGATCACTCTCGATCTATTTGGTCTGACTTTGATCCTCCATCATTGTCATATTTTGCTACCATTTTGCTTGTGAGCTCCTTTTGAGTTCCATTTTTTTTCTGGGTTTTCTACACCATCAAGAGAGAGAGATCTTAGATCTTAAGCATTGAGGACATACAAGAACCCATCCCATTGAGGGGGACTAATAACATCTTTCTATGTTCTCTTCCCAGGTGTCATAATACAAAAAATTCTTTAAAAATATTCTTATCTTGTTCATTGGATGCATGGTGCAACTCTTATTATTTGTTGTTTAATATCTTTAACTGCATAGATCGGGATTTCTGTAGCATTTGTCTTGGTCAACTAACTACATATCTGAAGAAATTGGCAACCATCTTTGATGTTAGGGTTGTTTGTTATGCACAGCTAAAGTGAGTTTTTTTTTGTACGCATGCAATTAGAATTCACACTAACAATTGGCGACTCCACTAGAAAATGGCAACTCATAATTGTCTGTACCATTGGAAAGCTCTCATCGAGCTCTAAAATGGGTATTAGTTAGTTTTTTGAGATTTGATACTTCACCTGGACACATTTTTTCCAAGAAGGGTCACTTCACCACTCCTCAAAATAGAATTTCTTCACTTGCAACACGTACTTGGGGCACCACTTTGCCTTCATACTTGTCCACGCTCGTGTCGATTTTCGTTGTGAGTACCCGCCTTGTACTCATGTTTTTTATGGTCCCTAGTGGGCCTATTCTATGTGGCAGCATCATCAAGTTGCCCTTGTTTAGAGCATCTGAGTTGAGTCGTCATTGCATTCATGAAGTCTATCCCGAGTCCCTTTGTATCCCGCCATAGTACTCCATCCTTCATTTATTTGTCCCTCTCTCGTGTCGCACAATTTGGCCTTCAGTCATACTGACCCCTATCCCCTCGGGTGTCGAGTCATTGCTGCCAAGTCATCCATGCCATTTATGCTCTAACAAGGGAAGTCGTTCGCCCGCTACTCAGTACCCCCCATTCCACCATCATCTCTGGTGTTAGTCTATAAATCGCTCTAACATTATATCTCATGCCTTAGTTGAGGACCCCTTATTACCTCACCTATGGCGGACCTCCTTTTGTGGACATTAGCTTGTTTATTCCAGAAGACAGGTCTAGAGGGCAGTGTACCTTGGTTCCAACTTCCACTCTTGTTCAGTGCCTCGAATTAGGAAAAGGAACCCTCTATTTCCCTTTGACTTGATTGTTTCTCAACTCTACCTCCTCATAGCATGATCGAGATCCGTATACTTGATTGTTCAACGATGCATCAAATCGTACCAGTGATTTCTCGGGTGTGTGTGATATGGTTCAAACCTCATGAGGGTGTGGCCCTTCAGGTAGCCCCTCACATGCCCGGATGACCTCTCTATTACAGCCTTGGATGCAGCTCCATAGATTTGATGGTTATGGCTGCAGCCGCTCGCATCGTCTTTTCAGTTTGCATGTATCATTCAGATTTTCAGAGCCCTTTCTTGTTTTACAGGGCCTCTTTGGTTGTACTTATATCTCATGTACTCATATATTATTGTATAAGTCTTGGTTTTTATCCCAGGCACACTATGTATGTGGGATCCATTATCATGTTTTTATCTGGCCCATGTTTATGCCAACATGTACTATATAGTTCAGTCCCTTATTTATTGGACGCATTATTCTTTGTACATTATTATCTTGGCAGGCATAGGTATGCCTCCACCTGCCTCTTGTAGAACAGGTACTCACTTGTTGAGCCTCAAAATTGTGCTTTCTTTCATCTTACTTTACCTCATTTTCCTTTGTCCATTGCTATCCTAGACCCAATTGATCAATGAATTTAGTTAAAATTACTTTTAGAATGATTTACATGACTGACTTGCTAAGTTTTGTGATTTTTTCCATTATAAAGCATTTTGACCGGAACTAGCTGTAGAATGCAGACATTCCATAGCTAACCGGTGATTTTGCAGCTGTCTTCACATTTGGGTATGTTCCAGGTGGCATCTCAAGAAAAACCACATATGGGCATATTCCACGTCATGTCTACATGGTTCGTTGCTCACCATGAAGGAAGAAACGAATTCTGTGTATGGTTTTGGTACGTGGGAACACATTTAAGAAGACAGACTTCTAATAGGACTGTCTTAGTCCAGATGTCCATTTCCTTGTTACGCAACCACTTCAAGAGTCCTAATGTGATTCCGATAAGGAAAGACAATGTTCCTGAAATTGTTGCAAGTCTTGTTATGTATATTTGTTATATAAACACTTGGGAAACCGAGAGTTAGGCTAGATTTTGTTCTAGATTTTGCTTAGATTCTGTGCTACATTTCTGAAGACGCAGAGTGCTCTGTTCAAGTTATTTCACTTTTAATGAAGCAGACAGTGTTGTTTTGAATGCGTTGATTTGATTTGGAGTTAGATTCCGTCAGGTGGTAGAGGGCCCCTGCCTCTTGCACAGATTTATTTGCGTAATTTAGATAAGTATTCTAGCTGCCTTTACGTTTTTGAATTTGAATTAGTAGTTGTTTTCATTAGCTACTGTGGTTATACTCATTCTAAAAACTATTCCAAAAGAAGAAGCTCTTCCAAAAGATTATAATGATGAATGGGAAATGGCTATAGTATTGTAGGGTTTAATTGTAGTCTCTTTTATTCACCATCACAGTTATACTTATGATAATCACTCTTCCACAAGAAGAAACTCTTCCAAGAAATCTTTATACTGTCTTAAGCATGATTGTGATCTTGAACGTTTTAGTTGTGTGTTTTCACTAAGTACCATAGTTTTTCTTGCTCTTAAACGCTTGTCAAAAATATCATAATGATGGGTAGGAGATGGCTATGATATCTTAGTTTTTCATTGCTTTCAGTCTTTATGTTTACATTTGCACTCAATTACACAGTCAAGATTGTTCTAAAAACTCTTCCAAAAGAAGGAACTCTTCCAAAATACCAATCATGATGGACAAACAGACTGTATAATTCCATAGAATAATGCATGACAACTTAGTTAGGATGCTCCGGAGTTTAATTGCACTTAACTCATGTTCAGTTGTTTTGCTTTAAGTTTGATAATGACTTGTAGTTTAACACTGTTTCAGGCTAGTGACATTTTAGGTTTGGTTGTAGTTCAACTCATTGCATTTGCACTCCATATTCAGTTGTCATTCACTGCATACTAGATTACTTCAGTTGTTAAATTTAACAAAACAACCTTCATTATTCACAAATCTCTTCTTGTTCTAAAATCCATAATTGATTCATAACCATATGAACAGAAGACCATATCATTTTAAGGCCTGAAGTACTTCTGCAACTTCCTTATCATCTTACAAAAAAACATTTTCCTCAATAGACTATTTCAAAAATCTATAACCTTTGAGTGAAGTGTAGTGCTATAAAACTGAGTTGCAGAATAGAGTTAGGAATTAGATTTAGAGTAGAAGATCTTATGATGGTATCGATGTTTTACTCCAAACATACTTCAACAAATCTCTAATCAAGGATAAAATGTTGCATCATTATAAGTTAGTTGTTTAAACTGTTTAGTTAGGAAGATTTGCATACTTAGTGACCATGTTTCAAGCTCTCTCTCAAATGCCTTTGATGAAAGAATTTGACAAGTTTAGTTTGTGTTTTGAATCATTTGCTTAAAAGTCATTATCAAGCTTTGCTTTTGCTTATTCATAGTTTAGATTTAATTCTGTTTTTAGTCTTGCATTTGCATTTACCATTTGATATCAACCAATTAGGTTTCACTCTGTTTTTAATCATTAGCTTCCTTCCATTAGCTTTCTAGTCATCTTTCTTGTGAACATAAAACCACCAAAAGACCAAAAACATCATAAATCATCACAAAAGACCAAAAACATCACAAAACACTACACACAACGCATTAAGAAACAAACACCTAGGTACATACAGTACACTTCACTTCAGCAGTTTACCAACCCTGGTTGAAAATTAAATGAGCTCAATTTAGGAGACTAGATTGAGACCAAACATCACTCATAAAAGAGACTTGTTGCACCTGTAAGTCTTGCCTCCTCAGGGTCTTGTCCTCTAGCGCTTTATTCTACCTTATATCTCTCTCTCTCTGACTACCCCTTTGGTGTCTGGTGATTGAGTTCTTACAACGTACTTCAGTCATATGATTAGCTCCTAATGTTCCCATGCTGGGGGGCAATTTGTTACACCAATTTTTGGTAGTCTAACCTGTTACTATTAGATGGACCAAAGTACACCATGTCAGACCAATTTTACCCTAAGTAAAATTGCTTTCACTATGAAAAATAACTTAGTAATCCATAATTTATTAAGTTGTTTATGTTATAAACAGGAAACCCCATGAGGAATAATCATATAAATCCTTATTTGTTAGGGAGTTGTCTTTACTGTGACTTTTTGGAGTTTCAGGTACCAGAATCCAGTGAAACAAATTGAGGTAAAATCTTGATTTATATTAATATTTAAACTGGTTTTTTTACTGTATATATGGATTCAGCACCCTAAAAAACCCTTAGGGCACTTTGATTGTGCAAGGTTACCCACCAAACTTCTATTTTCAATAAATTTCTGCCGATATTTAGAGAAACTAAACCAGAAAAAACTACCGTAAAAGCCTTCAAAAAGTCGCACTATAGACTACTCGGTTTGTTAGATTTTCCTCAAGGGATAATTAGTTAAACAACAGTTTAATTAATATTCCTGGTTATATTTAACCAAAAACAAGAAAATTAATTAGATAAATCATTATTTATCTTATTATTTTCTATGAATAATTATTTAAAACATTATTTAAATAATATTCCTTGTTAAATTTGACTAAATCATTTATAAATAATTGAATAAATCACTATTTATTTAATTATTACTCAACCACATTCTTAAAATAATAAATAAATCATTTATTTATTTATTTATTATTTACAAATAAAGAGATTTGACCAAATTAAAATTATTTTCCCCTCCAACAAATATAATAAAATATTCCATAAAAGTTGGATCTAGATTTGGTTAATAATATTTTAATTATGCACCAATATATAGACTAGCTCAATATTTTTTTATAAATAGAAGGGTTTTTCCATTCATTCACTACCTTTTGTTGCCTAAAGATCACTCTGGATCTATACTTCCGGTCTAACTTTGATCCTCCATCATTGTCATATTTTTCTACCATTTTTCTTGTGAGCTCCCTTTGAGTTCCATTTTTTGTCTGGGTTTTCTACACCATCAAGAGAGAGAGATATTAGATCTGAAGTGCTGAGGACATACAAGAACCCATCCTATTGAGGGGCACTGGTAACATCTTTCTATGTTCACTTCCCAGGTTTCATAATGCAAAAAATTCTTTTAAAATATTATTGTCTTGTTCATTGGATGCATGGTGCAACTCTTAATATTTGTTGTTTAATATCTTTAACTGCATAGATATGGATTTTTGTAGCATTTGTCTTAGTCAGCTAACTGCAGATATGAAGAAATTGGCAGTCATCTTTGATGTTAGGGCTATTTTTTTTGCATAATTAAAGTGAACTTTTTTCATACACTTGCGATTATAATTCACATTAACACTCATCCTCCTATGGGTTACTTTTTCCCTTAGGGAGGGGATAGCTCATCTAGCACTTTCCCCCTCCCGACAGCATGTATCTAGGACACGGCATGCCTCACACTTTTTCCCAACCTCATCCTCTGATGCAAGGGCCCGCTTTTGCCCAACTTATTTACCCCAATGTTGCTCCACCTCCTTATTATTTGTATCCGCAGCTAGGTGATCCAGCTCCTCCAGCACAAGAACCTCAGCCTCCCATGCCTTCTCAAGCTCTAGGTAATCCAACAAACAATCCCCAAGGGCATATATCTAACACTGCAACCCAACAACAGGGCAATCAACCAAAGTAGAACATGCCTCTTCGCACAAGGAAGCCTTGTTCTTGTTGCAGTGTCCATGGTCATTATACCCATGATTGTCCACTTTTACCTCAGATGCGTCAAATGTGGGAAGCTCAAGCAGCATCCTGAGGACATCAAACCTCCCCTTCGGTTCCTCTTAATGTTGCGCCTATCCAACCAGCTGCGTTTACCATTCCTTTCCCTCGGCAATGATATGTACCTTCCCAACCCCCTGAAAGTCAAGCGGAAACTCAACCTGCTCCATCTGGTACCTCTGATTACCAGACCCTCATGATGAACTCTGAGCAACCCAATACCACTGACCTCAACCTTCAGACTCGATCCCGCCAATACAACAAGCCCCCCACTACATATGCCACCGAGTTCCCTTCTTCAGGTTCCACAGAGCCTCTTTCGACACCCAATGGTCCTTTATAGATCCCTTAGACGAAAGTAGAGGTTCATACCAAGATCCTCGAGGGACCATAACGTTGAAACACTGCTTCAAATAAATCTTCCCACTCCTACAGTATAGTAGACGACTTGGCGCAATCCCCTGTTGTCATGTCAACACTGGAAGTCGTCCATCAATGCCCTTCACAACAAAAATATCTACTAACTTCCATGGGTGTTTTGGATCCTTCAGATGATCGTTTGATTGTCTTCAACATTGAAAAGTCAGAACATCCCCTCTTTCCTGCATTTGTCGCCTTCCAAACCTTGTCAAGATCCAGAATGCCAACATCTCTCGTTGTACCATTGACAAGGGGGCATCCAACTGTGTGATGTCCACTTTGGTTTGGAAGCAACTCGAATATCCTGAGTTAGCGCTTTCCACTATCACCTTCCATGCATGGGATGGCCACTCTTATCAGCACCTTGGCATGTTCTAAAATTGTCCTATTACTCTTGCGGGCAAGACTGTTTGTGTTGACATTGAAGTCCTTGATTCCCCCTTAGACTACAACATTCTATTGGGTCATAGCTACACTTATGCGATGTCTATTGTCCCATCTGCGGTCCATTGTAATATTTTCTTTCCTCACCATCATCACCATCTATCAATTGACATATTACGAACCGAAGTCTCAGACCTCCCCTGAGTCCATTATCTCTTCGGTGGCCAATAAACAAGTAGTCGAACCTCTGACCAGTGTCTCACCTGGAGTCTATAAATATTCCTCTGTGATTGGTTCATTCCCTGGTCTCCCTCCTCCTATCTCTGACCCTAGCTCATCGAATGTTTGCATGATTCAATCGTCTCGGTCCGACCTCAAAAAAACCGGTTCGACTAGTCAGTGGCTCTGTCCTCCGTAACCTGCTCCTCGTACATCGACTCAGCATTCAGGACCCCCTTCTCAAGGCCCCTCATCTGTAGCTGGTGTCCATGATCCTATCCACCCTCTTGGAATGGTTCCCCCTGGCCTTAACCATCTTGGATTTCTCCCGCCTGGTCATTACCCCTCGAGTCGGATACCATTTCTTGCTCCCCCTCCCGGAGTATTTTCGATACTTGTTATGGCTACCTTGTCTCTTCCTAACATGATCATGGGGATCCAAGTCTGGTACATTGATCCCCCAGCCACTTCCCACCTATTCATCCCAAACCTTATACAGATTTTACCCCGGCCTAACTGGTCGCCATGAGCCCTCCCTTTGCTTCTGGGCCTTAGCCACCTCAAAAAGAACCTACTCCTGTTGCGAAAGCCTCTAGTGAGGGGGGGAAATCTTGAAAGAAGGCACCTAACAACAAGGCTTCCCAGACAACCCCTACTCCTTCTCAGCCTCTAAAGCGTACCCACCTCCACCCCCCCCCCCATGTGCTTTGTGTGATGTTGTTGGTAATTCCACCCATAACTGTCCTGAATTGCCTCGTATCAAGCCCATGGTCCATGTAGTGTTTCTTGAGTCTAAGTTCCATGCAGTCCCTTCATCAACTACGGCCAAGAAACCTAATACCATGCACACCAACCACCTCTCTGCTTTGTGTGAGATCCATGGGCACTATACCCACCTCTGCCCCCACCTTAAGCACCACTGTGCCTCTTTGGAAGTAGTTCAAGAATACGAGACCGAACATAATGAGTCTGCCTCTCTCGTCCTTGCACAGTATGCTTCAACCCAACCTGAGGATACATATTCTCCCATTAACATTCCCCCTCCCATTGTCGAGATGACGAAGCCTTCGGTCACCATCGTCTACCTGTCATCATTTATGAGATCCACGGTGGAAGACCCCTCTAGTACTTCCTCTTCTATTTCACCTGACCTCCCTTCAACGATCACCCAGGACTCAACATCGGTGGATCCTTATCTAATTTTTCTTCTGTCACCCTCCGTGATGATGCACATGTGAACCTTTTTTCTCATGATGATGAGTCAGGTAGTTTTGCCGCATCATGTGGTCTCTCTTACACTAGTCACCCCATCTTCTACTGTGATGACGACATCATTGTTACACCAATTTTTGGTCATCTAACCTGTTACTGCTAGATGGACCAAAGTACACCATGTAAGACCAATTTTACCCTAGTAAAATTGTTTTCACTATGAAAAATAACTTAGTAATCCATAATTTATAACTTGTTTATGGTCTAAACATGAAACCCCAGGAGTAAATATTGAATAAATCCCTATTTGTTTGGTTTTCCTCAAGGGATAATTAATTAAACCACAATTTAATTAATATTTCTGGTCATATTTAACCCAAATCAGGAAAATTAATTAGATAAATCACTATTTATCTTATTATTTTCTATGAATAATTATTTAAAACATTATTTAAATAATATTCCTTGTTAAATTTGACTAAATCATTTATAAATAACTGAATAAATCACTATTTTTTTAATTATTACTCAACCAAATTCTTAAAATAATAAATAAATCATTTATTTATTTATTATTTACAAATAAAGGGATTTGACCAAATTCAAATTCTTTTTCCCTCCAAAAAAACAATAAAATATTCCATAAAAGTTGGATCTAGATTTGGTTAATAATATATTAATTATGCACCAATATCTAGACTAACTCAATATTTTGTTATAAATAGAAGGGTTTTCCCATTCATTCGCTATTTTTTGTTGCCTAAAGATCACTCTAGATATATACTTTTGGTCTGACTTTGATCCTCCATCATTGTCATATTTTTCTACTTTTTGCTTGTGAAATACCTTTGAGTTCCATTTTTGTCTGGGTTTTCTACGCTATCAAGAGAGAGAGAGATCTTAGATCTAAAGCACTGAGGACATACAAGAACCCATCCCATTATGGGGGATTGGTAACATCTTTCTATGTTCCCTTCCCAGGCATCCTAAATACAAAATTCTTTAAAAATATTCTTATCTTTTTTATTGGATGCATGGAGCAACTCTTGCTTTTATTTGTTGTTTAATGTCTTTAACTGCATAGATCTGGATTTTTTATCATTTATCTTGGTCAACTAATTGCATATTTCGAGTTTTGCATCTGAAAAACTACACCACAAAAACCTCCAATCTAGCAGAATGTGTATATTTTAAGAGTCAATTGTTCCAAAAATTTATTCTCGTGTTTTTAAGAGTCAATTGTTGCTATGGTACGTCGTTTCTTTTTTATTTACATTGACGTATATTATTTAATATTGAAATTTTCATTATTCTCACCAATGTATATACACTCGTTATAGTTTATTTTTAAGTTTGTAGATGGAAGGTGAAGAAGAAGAAAACAATCAACACTGTGAACAAAACATTCCTGAAAAATAACCCAAGTCATGGAAGTAGCTCTAGCAGTGATAGTAGTTCAAGTGAAGAATGATGATCACTATGTTTGGATATCAAAGCATGGCGTTGTATTTTTTGAAATATTTGTCTGTGAAATTAGACAATTTGTTTAATGTAATGGACATAATGTCCGAATTGAAAGGCAAAGGGATACCAATAACTGTCCCATTTTGTATGACAAATAACGTCTTATTCATTTATATATATAATAAAATATGTTTTAATTTATTCTATTGCGTTCTCCATTGTCGCTGTGAAATGTAACACCACTGATTAAATTTATGGATGATTAAATATTATAATGAAGAGATGTGAAATTTGATGATATGTTACAAAAAATTAATCCAAACATCACATTCAAATGCATTAATAAAAATTTAATTCATATGAATACTGTTATAAGATATATATGTGTCGAATTTTGATGAATAATGAATTTTTAAAATTCACAATAATTATGATATGTTATAACAAATTAATCTAAACATCACATTCAAATGCATTAATAAAAATTTAATTAATATGAATACTGTTATAAGATGTGTCGACTTTTGATGAATAATGAATTTTTTTAAATCACAATAATCGCACTGTCACAGGTCGATGTTTTTAAAAAATACAAAATGAACACCAGTGTGTGTCAGTCATTATACACCGGTGCGTTTGTATGTTGCAGCGCACCGGTGCGTTTCTACGACCTATGGGCACCGCAAAAATACCAATACCAATTATAAATCTCGGTGTGTTTGTTTGATACAACGCATCGGTGCCTTTCTATAAGTCTACGTACCGGTGCATTGAGACGACCTATGGGAACTGCACAAATCCCAAGACCAATTAGAATGGCCCCGTGCGTTATATCACCAACACTACGCCTAGTGCGGTTTTATACCTTGACGGCTCGGTGCATGCACCTTCGACCACCCTGAGCCACCTTCTAGATGACATGCACTGGTGCGTTGAAACCTTAGTAGCGCACCGATGAAAAAAAAATCCGTAATAACCTTTGGTCGCCCAGTTTTTTAGTTGTGTTGAATTTTCGTTAAAAGCTCCGCAAAAACCTCCGTAACCATAAACAGATGTTGTAGCAAATGTTTTTTTGACAATTTTGGCCAATTTTATAACACTAAAAACCTCCTTTATAACCTTCGCTAGAAGGTATTTTCCTTGTAGTGTTCATAATAGACCTTGGATATTGATCCAAATCAAAAAGTAACAACTCCCACATCTAAAGATAGTTCAAAAGGGTGGCAGGGACTGTTATAATTTCCCTCCAACCCAAGGGTTTTTTATATCAAGCCCCTTGGTGGCCTGCTCTATATGTCGAGGACTCTTTCCCCTTGAGCGTTGATGATTGTTCCAATGTAACCTTTAGAATTTGATTGAAGACTCCCCTATCATTTGTGAACCTCTACTCTATATATTTTTTCCTAATGGCGGTAAATCCCAATAAATTAAATCCCCTTGAATATTTTCATTCTCCTCCTATAGTCCCCGTGGCAGATTTATTTGACAAGATCCCATGACCCGGAGGTTACTTTACCTCGTCTTTTCTCCATTCATCAAAACGATGGAGATTCTCCCTTCATCAAAACTATGGAGCTTCTCCCTTAGTCAATCGAGCCATTCTTTCATTTTATTTCGATTCCTTATAATATAACACTTATAATTATCCTTATGACTCTTGGTGAATCCTCCTCTCAAAATCAACAATCTATTATTAAATATTCCCTCCATGCCTAGTATGACCATTAAGAGGTCCACACCAAGAGTTGGGATCGGGCCTCCTTTTATTATTTCTTTCATTCAAACTTTGACCAACTCACTATGGAAAACTATGGCCCCTCTTGCACCCATGTAGAATATTTTTTGTTGGTAGATCCCATCCAAGTCAACAGTCAGGACATATGAAGAGATCAAGGTTCGGTCCCTTTTGGTCACAAAATTTAAACTTTGTTGACAGTTTGATTTCCCCTTTCTCATGCACTCAGATATATTACTTTGTTGAACTTAGCACACACCTTAATTGGTTTGACAATCTATATATATATATATATATATATATATATATATATATATATATATATATATATATATATATATATATATATATATATATATATATATATATATATATATATATATATATATATATGTGTATATATATATATATATAGAGAGAGAGAGAGAGAGAACGTTCATCACACAGAAAAACCTCTGAGCCACACATGCTTCAAGTGAAATCGCTCTCAAACCAGATATCATTAAAGTTCTCTACCCTTATTTGACAAGGTGTGATACATGTGAAAATAGAGGGGTGAATTATGAGGATTTAAAGGTTAGTTTCTATTGCTCACCACTGGGAATTTACCCAAATTCCTTATCTATTACCACTTCCTTTATTGGGTGTTGATTTCGTTAGAAACAAAGCCTCACAACCAAACGAAAGACAACCAAATGTGAAAAAAATGAGAATTTGACGACAATATAATGTTGAAGCAAAGGCATGCGTTCTTATGACAAACTTAACACAATTTCTTATAGTACATCAAAAATACAGAGAAAATCATGACTTCTATTACCTTTAAAAAATACATTTGCAAAGTATCTACATTCAACTCCTTGCTTGAGCCTCCCCAACAACACTGCTACAAGAAAACCTCCTTTGTCTCCCCTCTCTAATTCCCGAAAAGTTGTCGATTCTACATTACATACATGTTTTTATGTACAATTATACTGCTCAGAATATCTCTACAGATAAAGAAAATTTGGACAACTATCCAAAATTCTAGAACTTCCTATCAACTAATCTAATACTTGTAATATTTACATAAGCCCATTTGGGAAAAATATCCTAGCGGCTAAATATTTTAGAAATAAGAGACTCGGCCTTACAACAAATTCTCCTAATTTCTTATTTATACAAAACTAAAGTTCTTCTAAAATCTACATGGCTTCATTGATGTAAAAAATGGTTCGCCCAAGGTGATGCTCCTGCATCAGACTCCCAAGGTGGAAAAATTTTAACCTCCTGGTCAAATGTCTGCAAAAACCTCCAGGATCCCAAAAAAGTGTTGTTGTTTCTCACACATATGGTCATGTTGATGGTTTAATCTTGACTTCAGTCTGTCAGGATCCCATACTTGATTCTACAATATGCCTCTTGCTTTGCTGAGGCAAAATTTCACAATCAACATGATGTTGGTTTTCATCTTCCTTCCTCAATCCCATATTCTACTTTGTAGTTGCTTCGCCTCTACCATGCTGTTGAAATTGATCACTCTTTCCTTTCCATTGTACCATACCTTAGGTACCCCCTTTTTCCGCATCATTATATCCTCAACTGCCATTTCCAATTTAACTTATTTCATATTATTGCTTCGAGTTATCCTCCTGAAAAACTCCTAAGACGGTAGTATTTCATTATATTCTTCCCCATAGAACAAACCACTTACATATTGAATGCACTTATAACGACAAAATTCATCCTCCTTGCTTCCTTCAACAAAATACACCATGAAAAATTGCTAGCTTCTTCCAAAAATAAAATTCTACCCCATATGTATTGTTTATAAATGAAATAAATTGTCATGAGACAAACTTGTCTCATGCTCCTTCCTATTTTATTCTCCTGGCAACACTTTATGTCTCTCCTTTGCATCTTTGACTATGTTGTTAACAACCTGCTTTCCACACAAAATTTTTAGGCTTTAAGCACCTCAGTTTCACATCCTTTGTATTCCTTCTCTTCCTTAACAATGTTCTCTACAAGAATTGCAAGATTTTTCTCCCACTTTTCTTCATTTGACATCACAATATATGGTTTCCATGCCAAATTATTTGCTAGCCTTATGAAAGGTTTTCAGCTACTATTTCGAGAATTCTACTTTTTTATCACACTTGCACATACAACAAACGTGTTATGGAAAACATTTTCTCTCTTTTTATTTTCTGCTACAAATGTATGGGTATTTATCTCATCATACAAATGAGTTTCTTCTTTAATCCTTTCACTCTCTCTTGCAACTTATTGGATGATATTACTGCCATCGTTCCATGGAACTATGGCTTGTTATGCATAATATTTCTCATCCATGCTTGGGCATTCTTCTCCTTGAGGTACTTCTATGTACCCGGCCTCATAATTATCCTCATAATACAGTGTTTGTCTCTCCCTGCTTGCATGATACAATGTTTCCTCCTCCTCGTTATCAACAAGCTCTTGATTTTCTTACTGTCCTTGGGTTCCTTTAACCTCCTTTGGATTAGATGAATTGTATTGTGTTGAGGGCTTCTCACTAGCTCTCCCTCCATCATCTTCATATTGAACCAATTCAAAAATATGCAAAACATGCAGTTTATTTTCTTTCCCCATTTCCATTGGTCTTCAACCCATGAAAAAATATTTTCAAAAATTATCTGATAAACACTAAATAAAAGAAAACATAACCAATCAATTATATCTCTAAGTTTACTCTTCTTCTCACTAACTTGGAGAGTGCTAACCTGAGCTTCTTCATGGCCTTCCTCCACACTATCTTCATGACATAATTTTTCATCTCCTTCCTTTGTGACATTCCTTGAGGATTTCCACCTCTTGAATCAACTTACTCTTGTTTTTCTTCATCAATGTAATTAGGCTCTTCTGGAGTTTCAACTTCCTCCATAATATCTAGTACTTTTTTAGCTCCATGGTTCTTTGTACTTGTAACTTCAAACTCACCCAAACAATTAGCTAAAATACATTTGTTTCTTCCTCCTCATTTGATGTTGCTGGAATTATTTTCTATTTTTTAAAAAATCACGTCACCACTTCATCATCCACATCATCCTCTACAAGGATTTTTCCTTGCTTAGGTTCATAGGAGTGAACTTCCTCTCCTCCATACTTAACAAATTTTAGTTCTTCTTTAATTAAAGAAGCATTCATGGTGTGCTTCAACCTATTTTGCAATAGAGGCCACTTCAGTTTCTTTCTCCATTTCAACACCCAACCACCTCTCTAAGTTTCATGGAGCAAGCTTATCTTCTTGTTCTCCTTTTGCACAATCTATCCATGCCTTCGATCTACAAGAGCATTTAATGGTTTCTCATCTTCTTTGCTTACAATACTTGCATCCACACATGATTTGTTAGTTTCAAAAACAAAAGGGTCTTTAGCCTCTCCTTCTGTCAACACCACTATTTTTTGTTTTGGACTCTTCTCACAGCCCATGAGACTTTCTACCAGTCTCCTCTCCTTATCTCCAATAGGTGGCATTCCTTCTTGTTTGTAGTAATGAATTGCTTTGAGCTCTTCTTCTTCCATCTACGCTTTCATTAATGGCATCATCTTCATATTTCGTAGCTCTCTATATTTTGGGGATTTATTCTTAAAACTCTTATGTCTAACACATAATTTGAACCTCCTCATCAGTTCACATCTCTATTTTTCTTCCCTCTTCTATAGCAGTTGAATTAGCAAATCAAGTTGTGCCCTCAACTCAACCATCTCATTTTCAAAATCTTCCTAGCTTAACTTCCTTGTACCATTTTTATTGGCATCCTTCTCCTCTTTGCTATGAATTTTACTCAACTCTACTCAACTCTTCATCATGACCAACAATTTTCAACTTCTTCCTTCTCTACTTATGCTCTTCCATGTTCACTATGGGCTAAAAAATATCCCTATAACATGTCTCACCTTACTTGTTACCCGAACACCTCATCTGCTCTAAGCTATCGGTGTCTCTCTTCGCTCCCTCTGTTGAAACCTATTGAGCGCTCTCTTGCTCCTCTCTAGTTGTTGTTCCTCTACTCACCTTCTGAGAACTTATATTGTTCTCTTCTCCTTGAGGACTTCCTTTGTCCTCCTCTTCCTTCCAACCTCAGCTGGAATGTTTCTCTTTATGTGCATATTCTCTATTGCAAGGGTTTTCTTCTACCATAGTCTTTTGAGAACACAACTAGTTCTCTCCTCAACCTATATCATCTCCTATGTATGAGAAAAGCCTCTCATGCTCACCTTACCTTGCATAATATCTATGTTGTATATGTTGCTACCTACACTCACAATTTTCTTCGCCAAACATAAACATAAAACCAATTATACCTATATAGTTATGATCCTCTGATATTTAAATCTCTCAGCTCTTCGAGTTCTTCCTCTAGATGGTGTGTCTTGCCTATTTCTCACTCTGTTGGAATTTCCTTCTTTGCTTTCTGTAATTCTCTATCAGATTTTCTTTTGCCTCTGATATCTCCTACCCCTTTTCAGAGTATCTTCTACTTGGGTATCTTCTATCTCTACCTTTGTGCCTTGCTTTCTCAACCCTGTCCTTACAAAAGGACCAAAATTTCAGTTACCATTTATATAAATACATAACTTACCTCTTTGCTCTAGTGTCTTCTCCTATTTATTGGCTGCAAGATCCACTGATTATTATTTTTTCTGCAAAACCTTCACTAATATCACCTTGCTACTGCAATATTCCTTAATCTGCTACTCTAATTCGCAGAGCTCTGATACAACATTGGTAGTAGGCCCTTTCAGTGGTCTGCTCTATATGCCTAAGAATATTTCGTCTTGAGCATCGACAATTGCTCCAACATGACCTTGAGAATTTTCTTGAAGAGTCCCCTACCATTTGCAAACCTCTACACTATATATATTTTCCAATGGAAACACATCCCAATAAATTAAAGCCCCTTATTTTCATTCTCCTCCTACTCCTCCTATAGTCCCATTGGTGGATTTATTTGATAAGAACCATGACCGAGAGGTTACTTTACCTCGTCGAGCTTCTCCCTTCGTCAATCGAGCCACTCTTTCATTTTAGTTCAATTCCTTATAATATAACCCTAGTAATTCTCCTTGCGACTGTCGGTGAATCGTGCTCTCAAAATCAACGATCTATTATAAAAGAATTCCCCCCGTGCCTAGTATGATCGTTGAGGGTCCACGCCAAGAGTCAAGATCATTCCTCTCTTTATTTTTTCTTTCATTCGAACTCTGACCAACCCACTATGGTTGACTATGGTCGCCCCTACACCCAAATAAAAATAAAATTTGTTGGTAGACCCCGATCAAGTCGGGGGTCGGAACTTATGAAGAGGTCGGGGTTTGACCTCTTTTGGCCACAGAATTTAAACTTTGCCAACGGTCAGATTTCCCCTTTGTTGAACTGATCACACACCTTAATTGGTTCGGTAGTATATATATATGCAGTCTGACTTTGGTGTTTTACAGCCAAATTATCAGTGGCCTAAACATAAATGTTTCGACGTTCATCACATAGAAAAACCTCTGAGCCACACATATTTCAAGTGAAATCGCTCTCAACCCGAAGATCGTTACAATTCTCTACCCTTTATTGACAAGGTGCGATACATGTGTGAATAGAGGGATGACGCACATGGATTTGCATGTTAGTTTCTATCGCTCACCACTGGGAATTTACCTAAATTCCTTATCTATTACGACTTTCCTCGCTGGGTGTTGATTTAGTTAGCAAACAAACTTCACAATCGAATGAAATATAGAGCCAAATTTGAAAAAAAAATGAGAATTCGAGAGTAATATAATGTTGAAGAAAAGGCATGCGTTCTTCTAGCTTAACACAATTTCTGATAGTGTATCGAAAATACAGAGAAAATCATGACTTATATTCCTTTAAAATAGACATTTGCAAAGTATCTGCATCTCGCTCCTTGCTTGAGCCTCCTCAACAACACTACTACAAGAAAACCTCCTCTATCTCCCCTCTTTGATTCCTAAAAAGTTGTCTATTCTAGCTTACATGCCCGTTTTAATGTACATTACACTGCTAAAAAAATATGTCTATAGACAAAGAAAATTTGGATAACTTTCCAGCATTATATAACTTCCTAACAACTAATCTAACACTGTCATCTTTACATAAGTGCATATGGGAAAAATATCCTAACAACTAAAAGATGGAAAGGACGACAAAGAGTAGGTACGCGGTATAGGGGCTGAAGTCCATAACCAAAAATGAACCAAAAAAATGGTTGAACTTTAGTGTATCCACTAAATACTTCGCTGCAAAGATACGTTTGCACTTTCAGCGTACTCACTAAATACTTTTGTTTAGTTTGTTGGTTAAATTTTCATTATGTTTATTCATACAGATTTACCATGTGGTTGACTATTCATGGAATTATTACAGATATATATTATTGTGCAGACAGAAAACCCATAAATTTTAAAAGTACTTTGCATGTCCGAGTTTAAAATTTGTTTGAATTATAAAATTGAGTGTTATAATAATTTTTGAAAGCATTTAATTTATTTATGTATTTTACAATGAAAAAAAATATTTCAAAAAAAAAGTGTTGTATTAAATATAAAATATTTCAATTTTTTGGGATAAAATATAGATATTTTGAGAATTATTTTAAATATAAATATTGAATATTTTGAAAATATTAAAAATAATTTAATTTTTCTTAATAATTTTAATATGATGGAAAAACTCTAGTTATATGATGTCCTTGATCCACGAAATAAAACCCTAAAATATGGTTGTTATGGAAAACATTTATATGATGAAAAGAAAATTAAAATTTCCAATTATAGGGATCATTTATTGGAAAATCTATTATTAGACCAACTTGTAAGGGACATAAAAAAAATAAAAATAAAAATAAAAATAAAAAAGAAGAAGAAGAAGAAGAAGAAGAAAATAAAAGAGCGAGTAGAATTCACATATGGTGAACTATAAAAGTTTGAGAGAGAAAGGGAGTAGAATTCACATATGGTGAACTATAAAAGTTTGAGAGAGAAAGAGAGTAAAGGTTCTTCATGGAATATTTTTGTGGTTATAATTTTGTAAGACCTATTTGCTTTTATTATTTCATATTCAGTTTTGGTGGAGAACAATACCATGTTTCATGGAGAAGACAATCTGGACCTATAGGAGACCTTTATTTGGATTGAAACCGAGACATATGAAAAGTCACTGGATTTCAGATTATAGTACTCCTTAATTTCAGACTGTATCTCTCTAGAATTTCAGATTGTGGTATCTCTCTGCAACCTGGGCCATCTCAGCACACTTCAGACCTGTGCAAAAATAAACCTTTGTACCATCGAATAAGTGGAAATTTGGGTGTTGGAATTTTTGTGATAGTGGTAATCCTCTGGAGCTGTAAATTGTTGCAAACCTCGATTGGAAATCTAAAGAAGTATAGAAGGAATTGTAATGTCTTGTTTTGTAACATATTTTGAAATACTTATGGACTTGAAGGATTATCTTTGGAACTTGTATTGCACAGAGGATTGGAATCCTCAAGAAGCCCAAGTTGGAGCTTGGTGGAGCACAAGGTTGGAGACTTGAAGTACGAGTTGGAGCTTGGTTTTATGAAGATTAGAGTCTTCTTCTAGGGTTGGAGCCCTAGAAGATTAGAGTGATTGTACAAATTGGAGATTGAATTTTTGTGATTGAAGATTGGAGTCCTCACCATTTGTTAAGAAAAATATTTATTTTGTTGTTCATTTTTTTGTTCTGTTTTAAGTGACCTTAATTGGTAAAATAAAAATTTTAAAAGGAAATATTGATTCACCCGCACCCTCCCCCCCTGCCCCCTCCAGTATTTCCAACAGTTAGACACAATTGAACTGCAATCAAAATGACACAACTGAACTTAAATGAATGGTTAGACACAATTGATCTGTAATCAAAATGACACATATGAACTATAATCACAATATAATTCCATTAACTGAACTGTAATCACAATGTAATTCCATTAACTGAACTGTAATGACAATGTAATTCCATTAACAGCTATGACTGAAAATTAAATTCCTTACATACACATTGTGTTGAGATATCAAAAAGGTACCAAAAATAAAGTGAGCTCATATATAAAAAACATAGCTCGTATAAATACATCAAAAATGATGGACATAATGATTGTTTATGTTGCTACAATAACATCATAAGAAATCAAAACATCGTAATAACCCCGATAACAACTGCAAGAACATTCATTAACATGCTACCTATATCATGACCTTGAATGAAAATTGCTGGAGCATATGCTTATTCCTCCCCATTTCTTGCACATCCACCTTCATTGAGTGTTGCTTTACAGAGTATATCATTAGCAACCCTATGAACATCTAACCAATAAGTTACGATAAAACTTTGAAATTGAGAAGAAATGTTTTTTTCTTCTTTATGAAGGGGTTTCATATTTTGACTTCTAACTTTATAATTCCAGTCATTTAATTTCATATCAATTATGAATTGGTGTAAATGACAATGTCATTTGCACCATAAATCCTCACTAATGTTAGCCGATCAACTAGGGAAATGTAGTAAGCTTCATCATTTGTTGTTATTTCGAGAATTTCTCTACTATTGTGATATGCCTGACTTAGTACTTCAGTGTGAAGCACAAATCTAATTTAAGCTTGACCATAGTTTGTATGGAAACAAACCTGAATGATCATATTGCACCATAAATCCTCTCTAATGTTAGCCCATCAACTCTATGGACGGTCCAAATCTGTCGAGGGGGAAGGTAGGTCCCAAAGGAGTTGGGCCTATCGGGTTGAATATGGACCGTAGGATCTAAAATATTGACGGCTCAGATTTAATCTCGGGGAAATGAAAGGAATATGAGGCAGGGGGTCGGGCGGAGATTGGGTGAATTTTGGACCGTTGATCTGCAAAGATCAACGGTGGATCTTTACTGAGGAATTATACTGTCGGGCTTTCTGAAATAACAAAGGGAAGCTGGGTTTGATCTGGACCATTAGATTTTTGGAATGGACGGCTCAGATTTGATCGCAAGATCGCAAGTTGGAGGAGGAAAAGGGGAAGACAACAATGAAATGCGCCGATGCGATCAAGCACGGGCCGTTAGATCTAGGAGAGATCAACGGTGGAGATTCAATCAGCGGGTGAAATGGTAAGGGCTTTCGAGCGGAGCGCGATTAAATCTGAGCCGTCAGTTCTTGTGGATTCGACGGTTCAGATTGAATTGAGGGATCGCAATTGAAGGAGGGAAAGGGCACAGACAAAAGGATTTTTACGATGCGATGAGGTAACGACCTGCGGATCAAAGGATGATCGACGGTCCTGATTAAATCGGAGATCGCATAATCGAAGGAAGCCAAGGGATGGCACTTCAAACTTTGCGCGATGCGATTAAGTGCGAGCCGTCGATCTAAAAGCTAGATAAACGGTGGAGATTTAATCATGAAGGAAAAAGGGGGAATGGCGGGTTTGGAAAATGGAGCAACATGGATCGTCGGATCTGGGCATAATGGATTAGATCAACGATGGAGAAACAATCGCGAGATCACATCGACGGGAGGGAAATAAAAAAGGGTAAGATGAATATTTGCGATGCGATTAGCTGATTATCATTGATCGGTTTTTAGATCGAGGGTCAACATTCATTTAAAGTTTGAACTGTCGGGTTTATTGAAAAAACAAAGGAAAGTCGGGTTTTACAAAATACAAAGGAGAAAAAGGTTTTGAATGGGTTCGGAGAGGAGTTTAGGCCCTTTAATTGCACGGTTGAGGGGCTTAAGGTCCTATGAAGCAAAAATTTATGAATGTTAAGCCCTCGGGGGCTAAAAAATTTTATATTGAAAAAGACTGTTTTTTGGCTTAAAAAACAGAGTTTTTAAAGGAAATTGAGGGTTCCGGTAGAGGAAAAAAGGCTTTTTAAAACCAATGGAAGGAGATCAAATGATTTTAAAAGGGGCTTGAAGTGAATTTGAAGGTTAAATGAGGCTTTATGGAGGGATTTTACAGAGGAAAAAGGGATGAAAATGGGGTTTACTTGTGAGTGAAAAGAGGGGTGAAAAATGATGAAGAATGGGGATTTTTAGCAGTCTTCTTTAGGCAAACATCAGATTTTTCTTAGGATTAATGAGGGAAACAAAAGTGAAGGTTTTCTGAAGGAAAAGAGACATCATTAAGACTTAAAGAACTCACATTTTGGAAATGAATTGTTTCTTGAAGGCTAGAAATATCTAGCCACCATTTGATATGACAAATTTTTATAGGTGGCTAACATTGGTTCCACATGGGGATGATGCCTTCTTGAAGGTATCAAAAATTTTAGACCTATCTTCTCTGGAAGCTGATCAATGCCTCATCCATTGGGCTGCAATTTGCTTTCTTTGCTGATCTTCTTTTGCTCTGACAGTGTTAGCAGCCATTAAAACCAATGGAATTCTATCAAAACAAGCTTTCTACCTACCCAATCCTAATGATCTAACATTTTTTCTTCTTTTCAGAGTGCATTTGGATTGGTTAAATATTTTTCCAACATTTTATTCTTTTGAGGAAACATAAAACTATTCTATTTCTACCCTTATTTCTCCATGAACTCAGATTAAGCAGTTGAGTTCATAAGCTTCTCTACCTAACTACTATCTGTCAGGATTAGAATGTTTGACAGATTTTTTATTCTCTACATTCTAAAACAAGAAATTTAAAAGAAAACAAGCTAGGATTGAACAGTATAACTTGTTGTTGATCTATGGCATAAAAACAAGTTGCACATAGACAAGAATTTACAGAGAAATAAAGCAAAATGGTGAAGGCTTAAGATCTGAAAACTAAAGAACATCCTTCACTTTCTTTCAGCTCTGTTTTTAGGCTTGTTTGAGCTGTTTTTCTCTTTGTTCACTGGTTCAAGTTTTGGGCATATTAGAACCAGTTCTTTTATTCTTGGCTCAAGATTTGATCAAGTTAGAGCCATTCTTTCTTTGAAACTCATAGGTTCAGATTTTGAGTTGGTTTGAACCTTTTTCTTCTATCCTAATCTACCTAACTGATAAGCCAAGATTAAGTTGTTTGACAAATCTATTTCACCAACCTATCGGCAGTAAATTGAAAACTAATTAGTCATGATTAGGCTGTATGACTAACTAAGAGTGTGTTTCTTAGGAGTGGCATTTGAGCTTGCACATTTTTAGATTTGTTTATCTTTTTGGTATGGGGCTGTACCTTTCTTGTTTTTACAATCTGCCCTCTTTTTCCCATCCTATTGATTTTGTATTTTTTTTTTCATTTTCTAAATTTGAATGCAATGAAGAGTGTGATATTTACAATGAGAAAAAATAAAAAGGCTTCCAAACTAATATGGTCAAGAAAAATAATGTTTGAGCATCCTGCCATTGACAGGACCCCCAAACAGTTCAACTCCACTCAATTCTTGTAAAAAGTAAGCATTGTTACCAGCAGTAGAATGAATGAGATAAGGGCCAAGCCATAAGTTATCAAATTTTCTATGCTTACCTTTATCTTCTCTCCTTGAATCCCACTTTAACACCTTGTCACCAATGTTGAAATTACTGGCCTTTGTCCATCTATCAAAAAGCTTCTTGATGCTTTCTTGCTTTTGTAATGCTCTGTTGTAGACCTCCTCTCTGGTTTGCTGAAGATGTATGGTCTAATTTATTCTTCTTATCATGTCATTGTCTTCAGACTGTACTTCTTGGATCAGCTTCATGACTGGCACTCCTAGGCTAGTTGGAAAAATTGCATCTACTCCATATACAAGCTGGTAGGGTGACATCCCAATTGATTTTTTAAGTGTTAATCTGTCAGCCCAAAGTGCATGTACCAGCTTTGTGTGCCATGACTTCTTATTGTCCTCCAGCAACTTATTTATTATGTTCACCAAGCTTTTGTTTGAGGATTCTGCCAGCCCATTACCTAGAGGGTAATAAGCAATAGAATGACCCAATGTAATCTGATATTTGTGACAGAATTCAACCGTATTTTTGGATCCAAATGCAGCAGCATTGTCAGTAATAATCTTTCTAGGAGAGCCAAATCTAGATAGGATATGAGTTTCAAGAAATTTTATAATAACGGAGTCATTGGCTTGCCTAGAAGGGATGGCTTCTATCCATTTGGTGAAGTAGTCTGTTGCAGTGAGAATCCATCTATGTTGGGCAAATGAGGGTGGATGGATTTCTCCTATGAAGTCTAGACCCCACTGTTGAAAAGGAGCTTCAACAGTGATTGGATGCAAATGTAAGGGAAGCAATTTTCTTTTGCCTTCAAAAATTTGGCATTTATGACAGGCAATAATCATCTTATGGACATCCTGAAAGAGGGAGGGCCTATAGTAACCAGCTCTAAGGATTTTGTTGGCAGTTGTCTTCCAATAGAGGTGGCCTCCACATTCTCCTTTGTGGAACTCATGCTTGACCTTATCTGCATCATTCTCAGGCAAACATTTAAGCAATAATCCACTAGCATTTTTCCAATAAAGACATTTATCTAAAATGCAGTAGTTCACAGCTTTTAACTTTAAAAACCTTGCCTTTGTTTTTGACAAACCAGGAGGTGTATTCAGATTGAGAAAAACATATAAAATATCAGCATACCAAGATGAATTCAAGAAATCATTTTCAATAATAGGAGTTGACAACTCCTCTTGTTCATCTAATGCATTTATCATATTTATATCAAGAGCTTCAAAATTAGACTCAGTCGTTAATCTTGCTAGTCCTTGGCCTTTAATGAGTTTAGTGGGCTTGATTTCTAAATCATACTCAAGTATCACAGCTATCCACTTACCTCTTTTTCCATCTAGGTCCTGTGTTAGAATGTCCTTTACAACTGAATTGGGCACAAATGCAATGATGAGAGAGTGTAGAATGTAAACTCTGAAGTCTTTTAAAGCTTTGACCAAAGTAAAAGCTTGCTTTTCCATTATGTTGTACTTCAGAGGTGCATCTCTCAATGCCTTTGTAAAGAATGCAATTGGCTGCTCTTGTCCCTGTGGGATTTTCTGCAATAGGACAGAAGCCACTGTATGTTCTGATGCAAATGAAAAAATGAAAAAATCTTTTGAAAAATCAGGACTTATAATAACTGGTGTTTTGGTTAATGCTTGTTTTACCAGCTCAAAAAATTTCTTTTCTTCTAAGGTCAATTTAACTCCTTGTTCCTTTTTCAACATGTTTGTTATGTTTCTAAGGAGTTCAGCCAAGTTGGGTATGAACCTTCTCAAGAAATTAATCTTTCCAATGAAAGATTGAAGCTCCTTGATGTTTCTAGGATGAGTGATTTGCAATATACCCTCAATCCTCTTTGGGTCTATCTTTATTCCTTCTTCTGATATGATGTGCCCAATAAGTTTACCTTTTTGGAGACCAAACATTGTTTTCTTAGGATTTAAAGACAAACCAAATTTTTTGCATTTCTCAAAGACTATTCTCAAGTGTTCTAGGTGTTCTTCATCTATTTTTGAAAAAACAGTGATATCATCAAGATAAATAATGATGAAGTAGCATAATTATTCCGAGAATGCAATATCCATGGCTCTCTGAAATGTAGCACCAGCATTCATTAAACCAAAGGGCATTTTCACATACATCAAAGTACCCCAAGGTGTAGTAAAAGCTGTCTTTAGTTGATCATCAAGATTTACTAATATCTGATTGTATCCTGAGAAGCCATCTAGCAAAGAAATTCTTTTGGAACCAACTACCCTTTCTAAAATATGATCCATCTTGGGTAAAGGGTAGTTATCCTTTACTGAGGCTTTGTCTAAGTTTCTAAAGTCAATACAAAGCCTAATCTCTCATGTTTTCTTCCTAACTAACACTAGATTAGACACCCACTCTGAATATCTAATAGGGACAATAATTTTAGCTTCATACATTTTCTTGATTTCCTTTTCAACCAAAGGTAATTGAACAGGGTTTATTCTGCGTAGTTTTTGTTTGAAAGGTTTTTGGTTTTCATTGAGGGGTATCTTGCGCTGAATTATTTCTGTGTCATAGGACTTGAGATCCTCATAACTCCATGCAAAAAGATCAGAAAAATCTTTAAACAACTCTATGTATTTCAGTTTGATATGAGCAGGGATACTTTTAAGGATGGAAAATTATCTTGAAGTTTAAAAAATTGGCGAATCTCACTAGTCCCTAATATGAAAACTATAAAATGTTTATTGATGTATTTGTAAAATTATTCAAATTTATAATGATATTATATATATTTTATATATAATGTTGGCGATTTTTAAGGTAAAATAATTTTATATTGTAAAATTTGGGCGAATCATTTTTATAAAAAAATGGAAATTTGCGAATATTTTTTTTGGAAAAACCATGGAAAATTAGCCCACCTGCGAATATTAGCCCCTAAAATTTTCCATGGATATGAGCTGGTAAAGTCTTAGACAGTTTGATCATTTTTGGGTTTAGTTCACTGCCTATATTACACTCTTCTACTTCAGTTTCCACGGGCTCCAGTTTTGGTTTCTTGGCAACATCATTGAATCAAACAATTCTTCCAAAGGGACCAGTCCTTTTGGAAAATCTTGTGTGTTAGATTGCAGTGTTTCTAAGTCTTCTTTTTCTAAATCTGCACTAATCTCTGTGGTATGTTTAATTTTATTAGTTAATAGATTTATATCAGCAATCCTGGGAGAGGTTTCTTCTTCATCAAGTAGATTTTCTTCATTAGAACAATCTGTTTCGTAATCTGAATCTAAACTTGGTAGTTCAAATTCATTTCTGGACTGTAAGAAGTCTTCTATTTGTTTGTCTTTGTTGTGTAACCAGCTCCAAAAATAGACGAAAAGAGATATCAACACCTTAGAAATAAGCCACTTCGAGGGGGCAACCTCCAATACATTACATAAATGAACAATTCTTGGATGATACAAATGAAAAATCCTCCTTTCTATATATAGGAGTCCATGGGGCCACAATGTAATCCTAGTGGGCCACAATGTAATCCTAGTCGACCTAACAATAATAATGTAAGGGCACAATAATAATAATATGGGGGTTACAGGGGTACAAAAATAACGATAAGGAGGGTTAGACTAACATAATAAGGGACTACACTATTAATATAGGGGCTTAACATGCCCCTCTCCTTCAAACAAGTGTTGTCCTCAATGCTTGATTATTTCTTGATGCTTCTATATAAAATTCTCATCGTCCCATGTGGAATCTTCTACAGGAAAATTCTTCCACTTGCTGAGATAATTTGAAATTGATTTTACTTGTCGAGTTCTTGTTTCTGTGACTGCTTCAAAACTTCTTTCGATGTGATATTGATATTCTGGTTGTTTCATTTGATTTTGCACCAAAGTTAGGTTATCCTTTGAGAGTTGGAGAACTTGTTGTTGATGCTCATTGTGATATTCCACTACTTTATCATCCATAATAGATTTTATTTGATCCTTCAAACCATCCAAATTAGCCTCCATTTTTGCTTTTAAACCATCGATGTCATCTTCGGTTGCTCTTCGTAAGATCGAAATTTGTTGCACTTGGTACTGTAATTTTGATATCTCATATTGCAATTCTTCCTCCTCATGCGTCATAGTATAGCTTTCTGAGGGCTTAATGGGTATGGAATTATTTTTTGGAGGCATAATAGAACCCATTACTGACAAAAATTCTTCAATAACTCAAACATAATATAACTCAAACATTCGTTCAATGAGGCCCGACGGGTGCGGTCCTATGGACCCCCGTGGCCCTACTCCTTAGCACCCACGACTGGCGGAGTGCCATATTTAGCGGCCGCCCCTATTTTGTCGGGGTTATCTGGCAGTCAGCCAGATTTAACTGGAGTTTGTTTAGGCCAACTGGCAGATGGAGTAAATGTGGCATAACTTTGGCTAGGAGAGGCCTTTTGAGACGAATTTTTATTTTATTTTGGGTGTAGAGATCATTCTGGAGCTGTTGGAAGTGTTTGCAGAGCCATCAGGGCATTCGAACAGTGAATTTACCAGCGTTTTTGGTCGTGGAGCCACCAGGGCCTAAGGGAAAGAGAGTTGTTTTGGACTACCTTCATCCAATGGAGGTGAATGTTTAGTCATTTTAGACTGATTTGGGCCTTCTGAATCTATTTTTGCAGTGTCTTTTTCCATTTGAGGCTTCTATACAGTTGTAATCACATTTTGAGCATTTAATCAAAGGAGAAAAAGCCTAATTAGAGGCTTTTGGACCCAGCGGAGGTAGCCCAAGAGAGGGGTGAACCGCTTAAACAATTATTTGTTGTCACACTATATAATTTTGCTGCATATTTTCAGATTCTGATCCTTTAAACAGTAAATTTTTATAAGCAAGTTTTTCCCAAACAAGTTTAAACAGTAAACAAAACTTGTTAGTTCATCTTCAAAACACTACACTTCATTTGCAGAATATGTATACTTGTCAATTCACACATTAAAGTTGGATCAATGAATACTTTGCAGTTAAAACAAATACTTTCATTTATCAGATCTTTGTGATTACATTTTATTTCTTTAGGCAGAGTCTGTAGAAGGGCCAGGTAGCCTCCGGATTCATCCTTTCTAGTAAAGGTGAAATATCCGGTGAATGCCCCTACAGTCAATCTCTGTATGAGAAATTATTTGTTCTCACAATTTCAGATCACATAATAGAACCCATTACTGACAAAAATTCTTCAATATTCCCTTGGAATCAATTCAACTTGATTCTTCAAACAAGACTTATGCAATTTGGAAAAAACAATACACACCTTTTTCTTGCTTTTGAGGAACTCGATATTCAAAATTGGATTATCTCTGTGATTGCGGCCCTTCAATATTTGAAATTCAGCACTAAAGTACCCTCTGAATTCTCTTTTTAATGCCATAGGTCTGACCTGATTTAGATTCTCCAAGAGAAAGTCGTGTCCAATCTCCCACAATGACCTAATTCTGGACTGGTTCAGTAGAGCGAACTTGTAGGACTTGCCACGTGTCACTGTTTCATCCTTTGTCTCTGAAATTGATAGCAAAGAAACTACAGTCTGTTTACTTGGACCACTTTTTACGAAACTCCAATCCAATGCCCAGAGAGAGAGTTATTGAAATTTTCCCACAATCACCTCTTTGAGATGAAATTCAGGAGCCTGAAAAAGCACTACCTTCCACAGATCATATCTCCAAAAATGTTGCGAACCAAGCTCTGAAATTTTTTGACAAATTTCCTCAGGATTTTAGCTTCGCACCATATGAATTTCAGATTCTGAACCTTCGTAGAAAAAAATTTATAGCACAAATTCCACGATCACCTTTTTAGGAGCTTGAAAACAAACCTAACTTCCACAGGTGATATCTCCGAAAATATTGTGAACCAAGCTCTGAAATTTTTAGAAAATATTCCTCAGGATTTCGGCTTTGCACCCTAAAAATTTCAGCTTCTGAAACTTCGTAGAAAAAAAATTATAGCGAAAATGCCACGATGACCTGTTTGGAGCAGCGAAACCCTAGAATCCAAAGCTACGTGCAAATGTTGTGCTTGACTCCAAAATAGGCAAAGAATATGTACTTGTAGAAATATAAGCCATGAGGGGAAACCTGTACATTAAATAAATGAACAATTCTTGGATGATACAAATGAAAAAACCTCCTTTACAATATATAGGTGTAGGACACAGTCATAATCCCTAGGCCCTGATGTGACTCCTAGCCGACCTAAAAATAATAATGTAAGGGAACAATAATAACAATATGGGGGTTACAGGGGTACAAAAATAACGATAAGGGGGTTAAACTAACATAATAAGGGACTACACTATTAATATAGGGGCTTAACAGTCTCCATCAAACACTTGCCAATATTTTTCATTGTCTGGGACAGCTAGTTGGAAATTTGATTTGGGTAGTGCATAGTTTGGTTTCATAAGGTGTTAAGCATGTTCTAGCAGCAAATTCCAAACCGTTAGCAGCAATATTCTGATTCCTTGGGACAAAGACAAGTTGAAATTCATCAAAAATTTTCAATAAATCCAGGGTATCATTCCTATAGGCTCTAAGTCTGGGATGTTTGGCACTATATTCCCCATTCACTTGCCTAATTATTAGTTCATAATCACCATGAGACTTTATCCTTTTGGCCCCTAATTTCTTCAATAAGTGTAGGCCTAAAAGGAGGGCTTCATATTCAGCTATGTTATTGGTGCATTGAAAATTTAATTTGCAGAAATGTCCTTCAGCATGATTGTTTACTGTATTGTGAAGCCATACTCCTACACCTGCATCACTCTTAGTGCAAGATCCATCAAAGTGCATACTCCAAAGAGGACTAGTTTCAGACTCACTAGTTTGATTACTATCCTCCTCATCTAGTGTGCTTTTGGATTGTTCTTGTAAGTCAGCACTATGTTGAATTTGATCTAGCTCCTCATGTTCTTCATTGTGTTGAGGATTCTTCTTTTGACTCTCAAGCTTGAAAAGCAATGGATGACTGATTTTTAGCTCAAGACTTGTGATTGGTTTTCTGTGACTTTCTATTTTAGCAAATTGTTTTGAAGCTTTCGTCTTGTCTTCCTCTTTTCCTATCTCTGCCCCTAATTTAGTTAAGGTTTCTTGCTCACTGAATGTTTCATCATTAAAAAGGATAAATGAGTCAAGGCCTGTGTGAACAGAATAAAGAGGAGAGTTTTGTGGTCTCTCTTGGCTAGTAACCATGTATTTCATATGAGATTCCCTATAAAGTCTTCTAGTTTGATTAAAAACAGTGATGGTCGCATATGTCATGTCCATCTGCATTATTCCTTGTAACTTAGCTCCCCAAGATCTTGATAACAGCATACCATACTTGGGGGGTACATCAGCCACTACAATATCCATTACTAAACATTTGGTTGGAATCTGGGCTAAGTTCACGCAGAGGTCTTTGATCAAACCTAAACATTTTACTCTGCTTGAGTCAAAAGAGTATAGATCTTTGTATGGCCTAGTGATTTCAAGACCTAGGCTCTCCATTACAGCTTTGGGAAGTAAATTGTGAGAGGCCCCTGAGTCATGCATGGCATTGTGTAAAATCTTGTCATGAATATTCAAACTAACATAGAATGGAGGAACTGGCCCTTCTTGGTATCTACCTTCAATCTTTGGACCAAATAAAAGCTCTGGTTGGTCATCATTAAGATTGACAGTGTCGTTATTCTCTTCTATGTTAAAAGCCTTCAAAATTTCGGATCTATATACATCTTGGGTGGCTAATTCAGTAAGAGGAACAAAGATTTTGATTTTGGCAATTTCTTGTTCCAAACTAAAAGGAAGCTGATTTTTTAACATGTTTGTTTCAGCCTTATTAACCACCACTTTATCAGCAAAATCAGTTTGTTGATTTCCTCTATTTACATTGGTCAAAATTTTTTTAATAGGAGCACTAGCTAAGGTACTAGCGCTGCTAAGATCTGCACTCTGTTTTTCATTGATTTGAGTGTCTTGTTCTTTGTTTTTATCAGAATTTGCAGCCACTGTTTTGTCTTTCTGTTTTGCAATCTTGGGTTTGTTTACAGGGCTGTTTTTTGCAGATTTATCAAAGGTTTGGGTTTTGGGAGTTTCCTGATTGCTTTTACTCCTAAGGTCATACTCTTTTGGAGTCTCTATGATGACATTTTCCATCTCTTGATAATAACTTTCATCCTCTGCTCTTTTATCATCATAGGGTGTGTATAGACCTTGTTTCCTATTATAATGAACTTCAAAATCATCATTGTCTACTCCCAGCATGTTTATATCATCTTCCTATGTTTGATCAATTGTGTCTTCAACCTCACTTACATAATTTTGATGAAAAGGAGGCATAATCTCCTGATCAGGGTCTCTTGGTCTGTTTTGAGGCTGATTTCTCCTAAAATTCTGATTTTGGTTTTGAGATTGGTTTCTGTTTTGAGGAGCTGATTGATTTTGACTTGCTTGTGCCTTCTCAAGTATGCTCATCTTTTTCATCATCTCCTCCATCATTCTTTCCATATTTGAGCTAGATGTGGAAGGTGTAGATTCCTCTCTAAATGACACTTTCTTCTCATTCTTCATTCTTGCTCTTTTCTTCATTAGATTAACTTCCACAGCAAGAGCTCCTTTTTGCATATCTTCAAGAGTCAAAGGATCTCTCTCTCTCAGCTGATAGGCCATTTCAGGATCAAATCCTTCAGGAAACTTGTTTAAAGCTGAGCCTTGTGGAGGTTTTAGATCTAGGGGAAGTGCATTATACACACTATTGAATCTAGTGCAATAAGCTTGAACACTTTCCCCAGTGTTTCTTTGGAGATTATTGCAGTTCGAAAGTATTTGTAGAGGGTTTTTCTTTACTTCCCATTTGTTTAAGAATAACTGATGGAAGGCTTGGAGATCATTAATACTGTGAGGGGTTAAGCCTTTGAACCATTTTCTTGCTTCTCCCCCTAAACTCTGATTAAATAATATAAGTTTGACAGTTTCATCATCAATCTCATTTCTGTCAAAGTAGTCATTCATCTTGTCCACATGTTGTGAAGCAACAGTAGCACCACTGGCATCATACAATGGTATCTTGTACTGATAGTCATGTGGAAGATTGACTAAGGGTAAAGGAAGGACTAGAGGGGCATACCATGTTGCCATGATAGGAGGTTGTGGAAAAGGTGGGGGGTTTACAGGTGGAGGATGTGAAATGAGAGGGGTTTGATGGAATGGTGTGGTTTGGACAGTGGATGTATGGATAATAGATGTGGATGGACCAGCAAGAGATCGTTGAGCGGATCTAGGATGAGAGAAACCAAAATTATGAAGGAAATGTAAATCAGGTGGTGTAGTTTCTCTCCTACTAGGATGCTCACTTCCCTCTAGGGATGAAAGTGGAGATTCAAAGTCTATCTGAATTATATCATCAAGTGACCTGGTTCTAAATGGGTTCCTTAAGTCAACTTGTGATTGTTGTAGAGCTGTAAGATTATCTGGGACAGAATTAGCTCTATGGAGTGATCTGAAAATAGTTGAAGATTTGGCCTTAGGAGACTTCCTAAGTATTCTTTCAGGGTTGTCAACTATCTCAGGGGGGTTTGGATCAGGATGGCTCCTAGTATGAATTCTTTTAGAAGACACTATGTTATGTTTTCAGACCCAACTAAAAAAAAAAGTTTAACCAAATATGACAATCTTTAGGAGGCTAACTGATCTTAAAAACAAGAAAAATTTAATCCTTAAAGTCTTCTAACTGAGTTTGTATGATGTTATGAGAGTAATGGGTTTCCCAGTGGAGTCTTAAGGTATTTTTAGGATTGTGGAGTCACCAGGTGGAAATTTTTAGCTCTTTTGGAGGTAAAATGTTTTATGGTCCACCACCATGTTTATTTAAAACCAATCTGAAGTATTTTTGGGTTTTATGAGTTTTTTCAGTTCTATGGGTTCTAAGAGTGTCCTAAATCTGTTTCAACACTTAGCTACAGTGACGAGACAAAGAAATTTTACTCTTATGGCTAAGCTAGCTGATTCCTTCAAGGTTTGATAAGCTCTTATAAGAATCCTAAGGGTTCCTTAGTTTTTCATTGATTCAAATAAGTTTTATCATGATTACCATTTGCTTGGTAGTGCTTGAAGAGAGCTACTTATACTACACTGAATGTTGAGTACTGTGTTTCAAGGATTTTACTCAGAAACTCCCCAGTGGAGTCGCCAGAATGTTAGGTATCTGTAATTTGCAAGATTGGAAAATACAAACTGCAAAGCCTACATATGAACCACTTTGGGATTCTAGGATCTAGCCCTCCTGAATCCAGAGAGGGATCTCTCTATAAGTGCAAAGATTGATTTATCTTTTAAGGCTTGAGATGTGATATTAGGCTAGTTATGAGGAACAAGGTTTTGTTTGTTTTGGTTGGGAAAAGATATGTGAAGGTGAAGGAAGTCTAAATGAAGGGTGAAGGTGTATGAAAGTGAAGGAATGATTCAGCTAATAAGATAGGCAAGGAGCAGCTTCAATCCATTGGGCTATGGAGTCATAATAGGATTTAATTGAAACAGCAAGGTTCAAAAGTGGTCCATGGGGCAATTCATCTATGTCAAAGGATCTCTTTAAGCTGATTTTATGGAATGGAATGAAACAATAAGAAGGGGAATCAAACAAATGAAGAAAAAAGAGCAGCCTAAGATCAAGTAAGTACTTTGAAACTATCCTTCTTTTGGCATACACTTAAGAAAGACATAAAAGCTATCTAAGATCAACTAAGTACTTTGAAACTAGCCTGCTTTCGATGCACTTTCAATAGAAACATTTAAAACACAAATAGAATAGCTTAAGATTAAGTAAGGACTTTGAACCTGTTAGTGTCCCATGATTTGGCTGATTGGCAAGCCAAATGACGGTGTAACATCAAACCAATCTTTGGAGTCCAAAGACCTAGTCTTCCTGGACTCAGAGAGGGCTCTCTCTATTTATGTAAGGGATATCTGTGTGTTTGCTTATTGTGTTATGATTTTAGGCTAGTTATGAAGTACATTTTTGGTTTTGGTTTTTAGGTTTGTGAGGGATGAACTGATCAAAGACTAAGATAGGTAAAAATATGTCAAATCAACTGGGCTATGGGGTCGAAAAGGTCAAGAAAGCTTTCAAATGGTGATACAAGGTTGTTGAAGGGCCGATTTGAGCAAGGTAAAATGGATCTTTGGGCAAAATGGAGTGAGATGGACATTAAACTTGTGAAGAAAAAAGGATTTCAAACATAAATAGTTTAATAGCTGACATAAACATGGTAGGGAAAACCATTAATCATGAGAAATGTAACTATAAACTGATCAATGCATAGAAATAAACATTCAAGCCATGCATAGAGATATATGACTCTCTAACTTTAGGAAATGACTATCAGACTTTGGGGAAATACACTTAAGACAAACAAACAACTCAAATCACTATGAAGGAACACCTAAACATAGTATTTCAAGCTATTGGGCACTTTGAAGACAATATTGCATAGTTTTAGGCAAAGGGCAAGATCAGTACAAGACCTCCTTGGTTCAACAAATGACAATCTAATCAATCAAAGAGAGGTTTCAGAGGTGGAGCTATGACTAGCCATGAGTAAGCAGGGCATACCGTGAATCATAATTCGCATGCATAAAACCATAAATGAAACAAGAAAACAATATTCTTTAGTTATTAAAGAGCAATCAAGGATTCTTTAACATGACTAAGAATGAAGAAAACATGGAAGCTATAAAGAAACAGAAAATTTTAGGTGCCTCCAAGGGCATGTCTCAAATCTGTTCTCTACTGTCTTATAGCAAGCGAGAACATGGATTTATGAATGAAAACTAGGAAACAAAACAGAGAGAGAGACACTATACCATTCTACCATGTCATGGAATCCAACAACAATCCTCTTTCATCATCCAAGAACATCCAAGAAACTATCCAAAAGAATGAGACAAGTGTTTCTTCCAAAGCTTATATGACCATATATTGCTTCTATTCATCAAGTTCAGCCTTGTTTACAATGAAAGCCTTTGGAATATATAGGCCAAAGTGAGGAAAACCTCTTAGTTCAACTTGCAATCTCATTGGCCTATCCAAAATATCTAATTTTGTCCTTGAGGCTTTGCAAAGCCCAAGGCATAAAATATCTAATAAAATATCTCAAAAATGCTAAAAAAGGGAAATATATTGACTTTTCATAACTAATCATGTAAAAAAATAGCTAAACGCACATGAGGAAAATTCACTTTTGAAAGGTTCGATTTTTACAAAAATACTCAAGAAATATATCAGCAGAAAGTCCCCTGACTTGCCGGCAACTTTTGGAGGCGTTCCTGATGTCGAAATGAGGCCCGTGATAGCTCGTTGAAAATATATGAATGTCTACTTTCTGGAACAACTTGAATTTTCCCAATATGATTCCTAGAAGTCTATCAAACACTGAACTGAGTGAAAAAAAAAAAACAAAAAACAAAAAACAAAACAAAAACAAAAAACCCAAAAAATAGGCCTTGCTGATATGTGGGCAGAGTGTCGAAAAAATGAGTGTTTTTTGCATCTTTGTGGGACCAAAACAACTTCAAATGCTCTGAAAATTTCTGAGTAGATGCCCCTAAATTTAATGCATCCAATGGTACCACTCTCAAGATTTGAGGATGCTCCAAACCAAAATGGCGGCGCCCATGATTTTATGCAATTAGGCCCAAAAATGTCAAAAAACAAGAACATGTCAAAATTTGCTCAATTTTGGTGAGCAAGTCCCTCAAGGCTTTTTAGAAACATGTCTAGAATCTCAGGCCAAAATTCCAAGCCTAAAGGTGTCTTTCTCCTTTTTTCTCACCGGGCGCCCTCTTTGGGCAGTTTTGAGCTTTTCTTGGTTTTCTTCTTTGTTGTTTGGCATTCTAGCTTTGGTGAAGAAGTCATGGCCTCTTGCCTAGGAGAGGCAGCTAGCACATGCTTTGGAGAGTGCCCTTCATGATCCATGTTTTGTATTTGCTTGCCCTCATGCTCTTTGCTGTGTTGGCTGCCATAATGTTCCTTTTCATTACTGCCTCACTGCCCATCACTTTGCTCTTCATTATCACTACTATGTTTAGACTCTTTGCCTTGTTCCTCATCATCACTAAAGCCATCTCTTCAGTATTGTGTTTGAGCCAAGAGGCCTTTAACAAGACATGTTTGTGGCTTCTTGAAAATAAGTCTCATTTTATTTGGTATAAAAACCCCTTCCCTTCAAACACTATTTTTATGAAGTCACTGTTATTTAAAAGACTGAAAAAAACCCCTTTTAAACTGATAAAAACACTTTCCCCAATCAATACCTTCCTTTGTGAGATCACTGCTTCTTTGTGGTTTTGATGGACATGGTGCTCTTTGAAATAATTGTTTTCAAAGACTCCTTCAGATTTGTTAAATACCCTCTACACACACTCTATTTTGTTTTCTTAGAGACTGTGTGAATCTTCAATTTTTCAAAGAAAGAAAACTCTCTTAAAATAACACCCTGACATTCCTTTTTAATAAACATGATAAGTCTTTGAAAAAGCAAGTTGTGCTTTCCCTTTAACTGCCTCCTAACACTTTATAAACATTCAACAAGCCATTACCCTTCTATCACTGTTTCTTCTTTGGTTTAGTAAACAAGGTGTTCTTTGAAACTACTGTCAAGATGACTCCTTAAATTGATTTGAAAGTCTTTTACAAAACTCTGTATTTGCCTCTATCAACTGTGTGTAACCTTAGTTGTCTCATAGCACAAAAAGGATTTTCAAATTTGCACATTAGCCCTTTTCCTTTTCATTGTTTCAATAAACAACCCTTTTGCAAACAGATCTTCAATAAACTATGATGATTTTACCTCTCAATCCCTGTTTTTCCCTTTAGAGGCTGTGTAGATTTTAAATATTTACAACAAAGACCTCTTTCAAACTGATAGCCAGCCCTTAACTTAAAAACTGTTCCCTTGTGATGACCCTAGCAATCAAGTTCTCTTGGAAGAAGGTTAGTTAGCTTGTCCACAGTAATATCTTCTTTTATTAGTGATTAAAACAACTCTGTTTTCTTTCCGGGAAACTGTGTTATCTCTAGCTGGCAAACAAGTCTTTCTTGATGGAAATGAGGCTACTAAAACTCCCTTTAAAAACTGTCCATGAACCCTTTTCACTCATCACTGTTTTCCTTTAAAATCTGATGTCTAACCTTCTCTTAAATCAAACATATGACCAGAGATATGAATAACTTCAAAACATGTCTTTTTGCTGCATTGGGAGATGAACTTGTTGTGAAAAAACTGAATTTGGCATCTTTGGAGACTTTGGCAAGTTTGCCATAAACCTGGTTGACAGTGTCCCGGGCGCCTGAGCGGTGGGCCGTTCAGGGGCAAACCGGGCGAGGTCAAAAACAGAGGTTAGGGACAGTTTTTTACAAATTCAAAGATTTAACTCGGAAAATGAGTGTATGGGGAGCATTTGGCACTTTGAAATGGAAAATTTTCATGCTTGGAGGGCTTTGAAAATGACAAAAAATGGTCGGGCCCTGCCGTTCAGGAGCAATCGGTGTTCAGGGGCAACACTGGGCTGGGCTAAAAACCAAATTTCAGAGTTGGTTTTTTCCAAATTCAAAGTAGACAGTAGGAGCTAAGCATAGCAAGGAAATTTGGCGATTGAGAGGGATTGTTTTCATGCTTCAAGTGCTTTGGAAAAAGTAAAAAATGCATGGGCCATTGCCGTTTAGCAGCAACTCTAGGCGTTGGGCCGTTCAGGAGTGTCCTGGGCAATGCTAAAAATCGAGGTTTAGAGGTGGCTTTTGCAATTTCAATGATTGGAAGTGATAACTGAGCATGATGAGGTCATTCGGAACTTGGAAGGAACTGTTTTCGTGCTTTGAAGGCCTTGGAAAAAACAAAGAAAGAATGGGTCGTGTCGTTCAGCAGCAACCATGGGCACCTGGGCTGTTCAGAGGTGGTCCGGGCTGTTCAGAAATGGGAAGTGCAGAGGTTAGAAATGGCACTGGCAATGCAATAAAGTCGAAGAGTGGGATGGCATGGTCCTTAGGTAGGTGAAAGGAGCTTTATATACATCCTGATGGCTTGGATATAAGCAAAAAACCCACGGGCGTTGTCATTCAGGAGGAACCGAGCCACCGAGTGCCAGGCCATTTAGACCTGGCCTGGGCCGATAAAAATTGGGTAGTGTGGAGGTGGAAAAAGGGCGAACCCATGGTTGATGAAGTAAATTAAAGGTGTTAAGAACGCATGACGATGAAAGGGAGGCTTACCAATGTTTAGATGCTTGGATAAAGCGTTTGAGAGCTCGGGCGATGGCGTTTAGCAGGTCACCGGGCCATTCAGGCATGAACGTGCCGCGTTCAGAAAAAGTTGGGCACCGAGCACAGGCGTGCCGCGCCTATCTACAGGTGCGCCGCGCCCTTCACAATTTTGTTCTATGTCCTCCTACAGGCGCACCGCTCTCATTCTCAGGCGTGCCATGCATACCATTAAGCTTGAAAAAGACCAAAAATCGCTCGATACAGCTTAAAAACGCTGTCAAGGACCTTGCTCAGTGGCATTCTCCCTAGCTTCCATACTGCATCCATTTCTGAGAACATTGATGAATGGCTGTAATGCACTAGATTTCATTATTTTAGCTTTATTCCTCTCATAAGTAGATAAATTTAAAAACGTTGTTACCGCATGTTCTGAGTTTTTGGATCTTCTGAAGAGACCAGCGATACAAAGTGAAGGCATGGCTCCTGCCTTTGCAATGCAAGCTCTATTGTCCACGATGCATCTGGCAAGAAGTTTGAGTTCATACGCAGCTCGCCTTTTTGCTTCAACAGGTCCTGCAACAAGCTTTTCCACAAGGAACGTTGTTGTCATCTTTGCAGCTTCTAAAACCTGCCTTGGAACTCATGATGCTTTCCATCGAAGAACATTTCTTGTTTTTTGGTTTTACAAAAGGGATATTATGCGCATCACAATACTGCATAATAAGGTTCCGGAGAGCATGATTTGGAATAAGATCTCTGTGCAAAAGCTTCTGCCTATTCTTCAAACAAGTAGAATTTCCCTCCTCGATCCATCTGGTAATGGATGGTAGCATCATACGTTTGCCCAGTAGAAACAATGACTGGTTCTTTCATCAAATTAAGTGAGATCGGACATCTGAAATCATCTGGAATAACAGGGAAAACCTTGGACTCTGATCTGGAAACTCTGTGTTCACTTGATGGCTGCAATTGTGCATCAAACTCCATCTTTGTAACCCCAAACAGGACACATTTGCAATAGCGCATGAAGCAATTCAAGCTATTAACAATTGAAACATTTTTATCTGCGCCTAGCTTATTTTGGTTTCTCATCTCTTCCTCTAAAAACTCTATCTCTCTCAGAAAATCTCTTGCATTTTTTAGATGCAAATCGTCAAAAATGTTTTCTGAGTTTAGATTCCTTTGGGGTCACCTCCTTCTTGAATTCATCAAGAACAGCAAGCACGTCTCTGTGGATCTATTCTTCAGAAGTATCAATGAAAATCTCAGCGCTTCTGGCCTGACTGTGAACCAACTCAATTTGCTCCTTAAGCACGTCTGAGACATCCAACGTTCTCAAGGAAAGTACATTCAATGCAATAGTGATGTCATGCGTTACAGCATTAAATTTACTTGATATTTCTTCGATTTGCATAATCATCCGAACACAACTTACATCGCTGCTACAGTCCTCCGCAATGCAACCCCTACATCTCTGACTTCTTCAAAAAAAACATAGACAAAACCTGAACATTTCTTGTAATGCAGATTGCATTTCTCCTTTGGCATCGTCTAGGCTTCTCTAATTCATATGTTGGATCTTATATCATGGTTGTCGATATATGAGTCAATTTTGGTTTATATAGAGGTTTATTAATAGTGATATAATGCCCCATTCTCCTCAACTCTAATTTTACAGTGGCAGAGGTATCATGATTCAACAGCCATGCAAATTTTACTATCCCTTGGTATTTGCTAAGATGAGATATTTGAGCCTTCCAGCTATTCATGTCCGCGTCCAGAAACCTTGTATCTATAACTACAAAAAAGTTGTGATATTTTGATATTTGATTCAAAAAAAGAATGATGGAGGACCCTTGTTTCATTTGCAGGGATTTGAGGCTTCTTTAATATTTGCAGACCCAAACTCATTCAATGAAGCCCCATGATTCAGAATACTCTCCAATTGAACCCTGTTCTTCTGGCATATTACCTACTGTAATTTATGAGGAGAAAACCGGAGTATAAGAATCCAACGCTGGAAAAACCCAAGGCAAGGCTCCAATATGATCCTTTTGGCCATGTGTTATAACAACTGCTTCTATCTTATAATTCCAGCGTCGAATGATATTTGTGTCAGGTAATACTTTCTGGATGCCAAGCTTATCATAGCAGATCATTTATGAGGCCTCAGCATCGAAACAAACATCTTTGTGGGTCAACTCTTTTGTGCAGCGCAGGCCTTTGCTAGCTCATTGTGGATTCTCTGTATGTGTGTAAACATCTTTGAGAAGGCACTTGTTTGCAAGGCATCCATCTTCAAATACATATCTTTGTGGAGTTCCTCAAACCAAGAATTTCATAATTTTATGCTTACATGATACTCATCACTGCAAGCATGCTTTTGTAGCCCTTCAATATCAGCTTTAATTATTCAAGTTCCACAACAGTTATGTGCAGTCTTGACAAATATAGAGAGAAGCTTGCATATCAGTATAAGAACTTCAGATTGGAAAATAGATTTGCAGATATTGGGGTGGAGCTCCATACTGTAAAGCATGTTTCCAATGAAAGACTTGGTAGATTTATCAATCAAATAGGTCCAAAGTTCAAACCTCCTCCTCAGATTTTGTTCCTTCATTCTCTTTGGCTGACTGTAATCTCCATTTTCTATGGATGATTGTGATCTCCATTATGCTCTGTAATGTGAACAGCTGATTTTTCAGAATTAATTTTGGCTTCAACTTTAAATCTATCAGAGACAGGACCCAAAGTTGTACATTGAATCATGCACATCCTCAAATTCAGTTAGCACTTTATTGACTGAGCTCACTATATTGGAATGTTTTTTCCACAACATTTGCACTCAAGTGACTAGCTATATTCCTTTCATCTGTTAACAATGCCTTTTTTGGACTTACTTCTGCCTTGTTATCTGTAGGTTGATTTACGTGACATACAACAACTCTAAAGACTTTTGTTTCACTTTCCTATACACCACTCTCATTATACTTATCAACAGTACCTGTGATCATAGAGTCATCAGCACAAAATGCATCTTCCTTCTTGTCATTGTATGCACTTGGAAAATCATCCCCCAATCCAGAATGAATTTTTGTGGTGAAGTCCAATTGGTCCATCATTTCTCTCTTTTGGATGGAAACTTCAGCGCTTGCTGGTTTAGAAGCAAATGTTATAACCATTGAAGCAGCACGGTGCACATTTACAGCTGAAGAATACAACTCTGATACATTTCCTTCTACAGTTTTCCTCCCAAAAACACCATGGGTGCTAAGGTCTGCAACTTGCAGAGGTGAATTAAAGTGCATGTTCTGAGTATCAGCACCCTGTGGATGGTATGTAGAGCTGATATATCAACTACAATAGGTTTCCTAATTAAATTCATGCTATTTGTATTACCATAGTCAACTTTAGTATAACAATGGATGTCAACTTCTCACCATCTTCAACTATTTTCGAAATACCATGCTCTAATCAGCAGAATAGCATGGTTTTACTTGCCCTTCTCTTTTGTATGCCTTAGGCTGTATTTTGGAGATGATTTCTTTGCTTTTATGAAGAAGGCAATTTTTGACAACTTTCATGGGCGCTCTTTAACCTCTGTTTTATTTCTCTTAAACTGCATTTCTCCATAATGATCTTTGGAGGCCCTTGTAACCTAAAAATTAGCCCTGTGGGACCTCTTAGCATTTACCTAGGTTGTAATACTTTGACAAACTTTCACAAAAGTATTACAAACATACCCTTAACAGTAAACACCCATATGTCCTTTCAAACTTTTTCTTTCATCATTTAATGGAGGAGCCCTTTAACTGTGAGTAAAACATGGCTTTATCATACTTTCAACCTTTTGAATCAGCTGCTTCACTGTGTAAATCTTTGGGGAGCTGACCCTCTGTTTCTCTGTGAAGAAGGCTATTCTTAAGTTTTCCAAACCAACTGCTTTTTCCCTATGTGACTTTGGTTGTGACATCTGTCTCTCTTAGCACTGTGTATTCTTTGAATTTTTAGACAAGAAACATGGTTTTGATTAGGAAAGTGCTCTTTGTCTATCTGTTTGGGAAAGGCACTTGGATAAATGGCAATTCTTTCTTCGAAACTGTAACCCACAACATTATCTGAAAAGGCTAAATGAAAACAGTCTTACTGCAGCCTTCAAAATCCTTAAGTATCCATTGTTTTTGAAGCAAGGAGGCTCCTTTAAACCAAAATTCGCCTTACTGTTGTTCATCAAGGAGGTGTTCTACAATTTCTGAAGTTATTTAAAACACCTTGACCCTCTGCTTTTAAATGAAGGAGGTCCTATTGATCCTGTTCCTAACCATCTGCTATTTTACTGGAGGAGGTTATCAACATGTTCCCAACCATCTGCTCTTGCTTGGAGGAGGTTTCTTATCATGATGTCTTCTAGCATTTTCTCTTTTGAAGGAGGTTAACATAGTCATGACATCTTATAATCTATCTCAAAACTGTGTCATCTCTCAGCCATATATGTCTTTGCTTGGTATATCAGAATAGGTAATAAAGTGAAATCTTGACAATCTGCTATATGAGGCATGTTTCTGGGATATGTATCCTTTTGTCAAAATATCTTTGTGAACTTTTAAACCAGAAACCACATGACATGTAGTTTGTGGAGTATTTGCTTGCTAGTCAGCATTTACTAACCTTTTTTGGACTGTGTTTGCAGAGGTACATTTGATTTGTTCTTTGACTAGTGTTTTTATCCCAGGCTCAACGCAGAATAAGAAGCAGTTGTCTTCTTATGTACTGTGATGATGTCCTTGGGAACACTTATGCATCATTACCTCTGAAGGAAAAACTGGAACACTGCATATCAACCTTATATCATTCCTCTGTATTTGTGTGGCTTTGAAGGATGGTATCAGCTTTTAGGGCAAATTTTGACCTTTGAAACATGCACTCCTACTTTGTTATCATTGCAGCTCTCCACCTACTGATGGAAAATTCTTCAACATGAGCCTTATTTGGACTTGTCTCTTTGATTTTGTCTGGAAACTGTTTGTCATTCAATTTTCCCCCTACAGAGATGCAAACAATATGACTTTGAAACTTTTAAAAGCTCCTTTAGTGTTCTATGGAGATTTTTCCAAATCTTAAGCATATTCTTTTAGACTGTGCACATGCTCATCTCTTTCTGTATTAGATCTTTGTAGAATTTCTTCCGGACTGAGACAACAAGTCTTCTTAGTGGCGCAACCTAGGGGTATATCAAGGTTTTCTTTTGCAGATTAAGCGCTAATTCAGGGCTGGTTGTTATTGAACAAAGGATTCTGGCTCAGGCTATTTTTGTCAAGGAAGGGATTCTCTAAAGCGCCACTACCTAACTTAGGGTCAACTTTCATTGATTTCTAATTGTATTTGACAAGAAGATCAAGGATAGGAAGGGAGATACTTTGTCAAATATTGGACAGTGGGTTTCATGAGAACCAAGGGGAAAATAATAGTAGACCAGCAAGACCAAGATAGCTATAGACAGGGATATTTTGCTGAAACAAGACATGACTTTAAAAACTGAAGATTGCTTTAATCATAGGCTGATAAGGAGGGCTAGGAAAGAAAAAATTTGTTTGGGGGTTTTCTAGATGACAAACTAACATATGGAGATTAGCTTCTAGAAAACTTAGCTAGGAATCTAGTCATCAATCAACAGGTGAAAAATACTGATGACTAACAGGTCCTATCCTGCTTTTAGCATATTCAAAGGAAAAACATTCAAGATAAACAATAAAAGTAGTCTAAGATCAAGTAAGGACTTTGAACTTACCCTGCTTTCAACATACTTTAAGGGAAACCTTCAGACAACTTTTGGAGATAAAACTAGAGGACAGGGCTAACCATAGACTTCTCTAGTTCAAATTTACTTAGCATAAACTGAAAATAACATTCAAGAGCAATGTTTAAAGTTTAGACAGAAAGAGATGGGAACACCAACACTCCTAAACTACTTGGACTGTATTAAATCATTCCTAAATACACAATTTCGAAGAAAACATGGAGATAAAGCTTATCAGTGAGAGTAGGGTACTTTTGACAGTAAATCCTAACTCTATAACTGTTGTTCTTTATCAGAGAAGATGGACAGAATGGAAACAAAATAAAATAACAATTTACAATAATAAAAAAATCACCATTGACATAAACCAGGATCCCGTAAATCAGCTTTTATTTGATGCTTCAGACCAGTTACAATCATCAAGTCCAGTGGGTCTCTATAGCTTCAAACTTCTCATCTCAACTTAGGTATATTCGATTACAAACAGAGCTTTCAGCGGCTTCAGAAAACTATTTACATGCAACATATATTCGGAGACCAACCTTTGTCTCATCTTCTACAGAGGTATTTATAGAAGAAAAGAGGAGGTGGGATGTAAAATAAGATCTCTAGGCTCAATTAATACAATTTAATGCTTCTCGGCCTTTGAGGGGCTCAATGGAAAAGATTTCTGATATTTCCTCTGTACTAATTGGTTTTCATCAAGTTTTTAGGCTACTTGGGAGAAATTGTTGACTTTAAAGCTCTTTCTTATCTTTGTAATAACTTTGCTAACAGATGTAATAAGTTCCTTTGATTTGAAATAACTGTTCAACTGTCTTTAGGAAAATATCTTATGTTATAAGGAAATAACTATGCCTTCTTTTATTTCTTTGAGGCTGCAAGTGGCTTTTGGTAGCTGGAAAGGACTCAATTAGCCTTTGATGTGGCAGTGGAGGCTTCTCGGATTGATAGATCTGCTTGTTTTTACCTAAAACACCTTTAATTTACTTTAGATTTGTGTTTTAGGTCTAATTAGGCTTAATTTCTATCTTCCAGTCTTCATATTGTCTTTAATTGTGTGTATTAGGCTTTTGATAGTTGAATTTATTCCTTAATCCCTCAAAATTGTGTTTAAACCTTTAATCATTGATTTCTGCTTTGATTTTATCCCTAGACACTTATACTCTTTATCTGATCAAGGTTTATTGTGTTTTGTTGCTGCGCAGGCGTACAGAGGGTCCTATAATGTTATCAGCACTCATGAGACATGGATAAATCATGATGTGAAACCCTGTAGAATGATCTCCTTCATTAATAAAGGTCTGGGGGATTGTCATCCCTGACCCTTGATTTCCTTTTTAAAAAAATGGAAAACCTTTAAAACCTGCACAAACAAGCAAAAATTATAAAAATCCTATGTGGATGGGTTTAAACTACTTCAGAGGTTTAGGTTATATCGTGGCCTTTGGATGAAAACATCCAACGACGAGGATTTCTTACCGGGGTCAAATGGAGAGGCGGTCGAAGGAAATGAGGATCAGATTAAGTCCGGGCTGTTGATCTATGTTGATCAACGACTGAGATCAATCGGAGATTTTATAATGCAGAAGGGGAAAAGTTATAATGAAAATGGAAGCAAATGTAATGTAAAAGGGAAAAAGCTGTGGCAGAAGGGAAAATGGGGCTAAATGAAATTTGGGGTTGTAGACTGATTTGGGCCATTGAATTAGATCAACTAAAAAAGATCGACGGTGGAGATCCTTTGATGAAATCTCTAGGAAGAATGGTGGAGGGCGATGGGCTTAATGGTTAGATGCAATCTGGGCCGTTGGATGAAAAGAAAGAATGGCAGAGATTTTAAATGAGAAAATGTAATGTGATGGGGAAAGGTGGTTTCGGCTGAAAAAACAGCTGGTTTCGCGTTGCTCCAAAGTGGTTTCCAAATTTCTCACAAATAATGCGATATGCTTCTCTGGCCGACACGTGTCTTTTAAATACCACCCATGTCGCGTAATTTTTAGGCATTAATGTTTAGGCAGAAGATTACGCGATATGGGATAGTAACCATCGGATAAGAGGCGAGGAGATTCGACAGTGGAAATGAGAGCGCGATGAGATAAGATGGGTGGGTGGAAAATGGTGGACAGGGTGAAGGTGGTTTAGATCTGGACTGTTGGATCTATGAAATGGATGGTCTAGATCTGTCGAGGGGGAAGGTAGGTCCTGTTATTGCCTAAATCTACCTCAGGCTGAAGGAAGGCAGAGTCTAGGGTAACATCAAACCATGCTCAGTCTGGTAGCTAGCCCTACCAGATCAGGAGAGGGCTCTCTCCGGGTCAATCTCAGCAAAAATAATCAATAAGGCTTGAGATGACTTGAAATAAAAGCTGATTTAAGGCTAGGTATATAAGTAAAAGAGTTTGATTTTGATTTTGGGGGTTTTGTTGGAATCAAAGGGAAAGGTAGATTTTGGGTTCGAGGATGAGGCCTAGTTTTTGCAGAGTTCTGAATGGGGCAAGGAAGGAAATTGTTTTGATGCTTGGATTAAATGAATGGATAGTTTTAGACCGGTGAGGAGCTGAAGAGGGAAAGAGGCTTTCAATAATTCTCTTCAAACAGATGAAAACATGGAAAATTAAACAAAACTCAAGGCAAAGCAAAGCAATCTAATGAATTCCACCTTTATAACTTGTTTGTTTAATTTGAGAAGAAAGGAGAAGGAAAATGATATACATAAAACATCAGTGAACTTACAACCACAGAGATAAACACACCATCAAAACATAGAGCCACATGGATCCCAAAGAGTGCTGCAAACCCTGGTCTATTCCTTTGCCAAAATTGCAGAGATGAAATGTACAATGAAGTGTCAAGCAATCCCAAGTGTCCAACCTCTAAAAATGACTGAGAAAATAAAAGATATAGACAAGCCTAACTCATTCCCATGCCGCTAGGGGTCGAGCTCACCATTCTAAGAGTCGTTTCAGCAAGATCTAAACTAGGAATTGGAAAATAGGCAATGAAATAGCTTGCCTCTATAAAATAGGAAACTGATTCATTCAGTTACATTTCCCTTTTTGGTGAATGAATCTACTTGGATGAGTAAAAATGTGGAAAAATTACATCAAAGTCATGAAATTACATCAAGTTACATCAAGAGTTTCACATTTGGAGATAAAAAATTCAAACTGGCCAAAACTAGGCGAAAATATGAGCTGCTGAGTGAAAACTAGGCCAAAATTCGCAATGCACCGCGCCTGAAATCTCTATGCGTCATGCCACTTTGGAGCTGATTTTGAGGGCCTTCCCAGAGTCCAAATTGCGTGTAGGATATATTTTTGGAAAGATCTACCTCTCTACTTTCCAACCCAAGTGGAATTTCTGAATTTGGTTTCCATTTTCCCCTCCAAAAATGAGTTTTCCCAACACTGCTTCCTGTGTGTCCAAAAAGTGGCAGAAAGGTCATTTTTAGGGTGTTTTTGACCCTTCAGGCAACCCAAAACTTGTCCAAATCTTTAGATAATGGGTAGGCATACCAAACTTTGGATGAAAAATCTAGAAATACAATTTTTTCCTCAAAAGAGCTGCCAATTATAAGCGCACGCCAAGTGGCACTACGCGTCGAGTAGGAAAATCTGTGTTAAGGCCAAAAAATTCAAAATTGACAAAAAGTTTCCCAAATTTCTTGAAATTTGGGATGAATGTCCATCATCAAGCACTATGCTAGGCCAAAGAAGCTTCAGCCAAAATATGGAGTCTATCATGCCTTTTACAACGCTTTAGTGCCCTCTTTAGTTTTGCCTTCAGGATCTTGATTCACGCCTTGCAAACATGATTTCGCATCCAATAATGGTTCTTCATGTGCCTAAGCATGTTATTTTCCTTTTTTTCCTTCTCCAAAAGCTTCTCAAGATGAATATTGACCCTCTCAAGCCAACTCTCTCTATCAGCCTCAATCTCCCGCTCAATGGGTGTCATCTCGATTTGGCTTCTTTGGGCAGCTTCCCAGTTCTCATGGATGTTTTGCAACTCCATGATTGTTTGCTGATCCTCCAACTGTTTGTTCCGCTGCTCCAGGTATTTTATGACCCATTGGGCTCTCTGCAATTTGATGGTCAATGTGTCTATCTCAGCCTTCTGCTCCTGAATGGTCTCTCTCAATTTTGAGCTTGGAGAGCTCAAATCCTCATCAATCAGTATGAAACCTGTGTCTTGGCCTCGTGAAGGGCCCTCATCCTACATAGGCCTCTTACCTCTGTCCTGTACCTGTACCTGTACTACTGATGATGGAAACGAGAACCCTTCCACCCTAGGTGGAGATAGTACTCGTCGGGCTGCTGCAAATAATCCTTTAGTGCCTCTCTGATAAGTGACATATGTCGGCACACTAGTAGTCTCTGCCTCCTGACCTTCATACTGATGTGAAGGTTCACCTGCATCATGGAAAACCTCCGGAGGAACCTGAGGAGCTGTGAAGAAATCATGGGAAATGAAATCTTCCCATGAAATACCCTGCAATCCAAGCTGATGTACAACCACGATCTTGATTAGTGCATAGTGATAAATACTGTTGTACTGCTGCTCGGGAGTTTTCTTCTGCACAAGAGTGGTCATTCTCTCGATGTTCCGGCACATGAAATAAGGAATGTTCATCATCCTCACTCTTGTGAAATGCATCAATAACCTGATGTGGTAGGCATAGAGGCGTGAAAATCGGCCCTCACAACTGAAGTATCTGATAATAAGTTTCATCAGAGGCGGATAGGATTCCTTTAGGAACCGGAATGGGAACACTCTGCTGAGCTGTCTCACAAAGCTAGGCCTGATATATGGTTCATAATGCACTCTGTCCACCTGCTGTCTTTTGTTCCACCGTTCACCCACATTCGGTATTCTGGTTGCTTGAGAGATGGTTTCCGGTGTCAATATGAAAGTTACACCGGCAAGGGTGACCTGACCATCATGTAAATGCAATACAAACAAACGAGCCAAATCCTGATGTTAATGAATCCTAGCAATCATTTCACAAAACTAATAGCATGACTGTAAATAACTGGAAATTATTTTGATGAACAGAACTAGGCCAGCAGGTACAAGACATGAGGGATATGAGTGATAAGACCCTTCCATCAGATGATCCATGCTCCTAATGGAATGCTGCTAACTGAATTGAATGAGACACCTAAAATGAAATGCAACAAAAGAGATTTTGATCTCTGACGGAGGGATGAAGATACCAATTCTAACATTGGCTCCAATGGGGATGGTAGCTCCTTGGAGGTGCCAAGAAATACAGATTTCTGGGAGAGTAGGCAGTGCCTTCTTCCATTGGGCTATGGAGTCCATAACTTCGAAAAATCAACACAAGACTCTTGACTCAATTTATTGACTGAAAATTCACTCAAACTGACTCAATTTTGAAACCAAATGACTGAAAGACCTGACTCGACAAACTCAAACAAAAGCTTAAATCATTCTTCAGAATTATAGCCTTCACTTCGGGCCCCAAACTGAAACTGTGTTGAAACTGACTAAAACAAAAATGACTCAAGACCTACTTAACTTAAATTAGTACTTACAAAGCTTTTTAATGGCAGCAGTCCATCGAGATTTGAGGGCTTCAAATCATGATGAAAACCAACTGCCTACTGATGGAATATGTACAATCATGTATAGTGAGCCTTCCAATGTAACCAATCCAGCAGATGGCTACATACCAAAATTCTGCTCTCACTTTTCTCAAATAGGTAGAACGATGTACATGTAGGCAACTCACAATAACCACTGAAACCAAGGCTTATGATAATGAACCAGCCAGCATTTATCTTTTCTGATGCTTGCAAAAGAATGCCGAAGGGATCTTGAAAATCCTGAAGCACTAGTTGGTCTTCAAATCCAGCAGCAAAATTACAACTACTCGCTTCATTCTGATTTGAAAGAACAATTGATTGCCGAGTGATAGGAAGGCACAGAGAGGTATAAGCTTCTGCCATCTGAGTGTTAGTTGTAAGCGCCTTGACCATGAGAAATTCTGGCATATTGTCTCTCTCAAGCTCATATTCCTCAACTTCATGGTCTAGGTCATTCTTAAACAGAAAACAATCTTCAAGATTATCAAACATGACAGCCTTATCATCTTCATGAAAGAAAATACTATCTGTTTGCTGATCTATAAAGCTAATTACAAGACCGTCATCATTTTCAAAAGAGGAAGAAGTTTCACCAACACTTTCTTGACCATATGCACACTCCAAATCTGCTTTAGCTTGGGTTGTAACATGACCTTTCAGGAGTTGATCTATCTCATCTTCAGACAAAGGAGATAATGTTTTTTGTTTTCTTTTTCTCAAACAATGATTGTCTTCATGAAATAACATTTTAAAACATGAAAAACCTGAATGACAGTCCTTAATTCCCTGATCTTCTGAAATTTGAAAACATTGTTGATCATCTTCATATGACATGGCAATCAAATTATCATTTATCACTGAGTTATTGAAACAAGATTTTTCACTTACTTGAACAAAGATCTCATCTTGTTTTTCATGAACTGACTAGATTACCTCCTCATGAAGGCTTTGTTCTAATGAAATGAGAACATTTGGATCAATAACTTTGTCTTCTTCATTCCAGATGATCTTAACAACAGAGCTCTCCCTCATGGGATTCAGCACAAGGTATTCTTGAACATCACGATCTGAAATAGCTGACTTGAATTTATCACATTCTAAAATTGAAACTTGATTTTCCTGCATATTGTCTTCTTTGATGGACAGATCTGAAATAAAACCTTCTCTTTCATCATTTTCCATTGTTTCAAGATCTTGATCCTGCTGCAAAGTTTCCTGAGCATCTTGATGAGTATCGTCTAAGTTCTCTTTATGCTGCTGAAATGGATTTTCGTACAGAGCCTCCATGATCTCATCGTCCATGAAGTCATCATCTTCATAAACTTTTTCAAGATTTTCAATAAAAATATGAACATGGCTACAACAGTTCTAAACTAAAGTTAAGGATGGATAAGATTCTTTATACCTTTCAAAGAACATGGTATGAAAATCCTTTAAATAGTAAATACAAGCAGGCAGCAAACTTTCATACCAAGATCGGGCTTCACCTTCCAGAGTGGTCATGAATATCTTCATCAAGCAGTCTTCAAGAAAATCAACCTTCAACTTGCGAATATGTATGTGAAATATAACCAGATGTAGAGCAGCATCCTTCCTATCATCATCTTTAAACGTAGGCAAATTCCTTTGCCAATCTACCTTAGGAATTCTATTTAGAAAACCTGGATTGTGATCTCGGCTCATGGGAGCATACCTTCAATCCAGCGAAACCATTTTGATAAGAATTAATTCACCAAGAAATTCCTCAGGCTATTGATTCTTGAATAGTAGAGTCGCAAAAAAAATTCTGAAACTTGGGATTCTTAGACACTGGAGTCACCAGGAGAATGATTTCAGCCTTGCGATGCTCTGATCGTTGTCCACCATCAACAATCAGATCTAACTTGATACATGTACTAGGGAAATTTTCAAGTCAGATGTTACGTTTACAAACTAGACCGGAGATTCACTGAAGCAGCGTTTATCTACTTTCGCTAATGCAAAGCAAGAGCGTTTTGAAGGCTACCTGGCATAACTTCAGGCTTCTTCTATAGCTTATAAAATGAATAACACTAACAAGAAAACCATTTTAATCCCTAGTATGGTCACCACTATGTTATTGCCTAAATCTACCTCAGACTGAAGGAAGGCAGAGTCTAGGGTAACATCAAACCACGCTCAGTCTGGTAGCTAGCCCTACCAGATCAGGAGAGGGCTCTCTCCGGGTAAATCTCAGCAAAAAAAATCAATAAGGCTTGAGATGACTTGAAATAAAAGCTGATTTTAGGCTAGGTATATAAGTAAAAGAGTTTGATTTTGATTTTGGGGGTTTTTTTGGAATCAAAGGGAAAGGCAGATTTTGGGTTCGGGGATGACGCCTAGTTTTTGCAGAGTTCTAAATGGGGCAAGAAAGGAAATTGTTTTGATGCTTGGATTAAATGAATGGATAGTTTCAGAGCGATGAGGAGTTGAAGAGGGCAAGAGAATTTCAAGAATCCTCTTCAAACAGATGAAAACATGGAAAATTAAACAAAATTCAAGGGAGAGCAAAGCAATCTAATGAATTCCAACTTTATAACTTGTTTGTTTAATTTGAGAAGAAAGGAGAAGGAAAATGATATACATAAAACATCAATGAACTTACAACCACAGAGAGAAACACACCATCAAAACATAGAGCCACATGGATCCCAAAGAGTGCTGCAAACCTTGGTCTATTCCTTTGCCAAAATTGCAGAGATGAAATGTACAATGAAGTGCCAGGCAATCCCAAGTGTCCAACCTCTGAAAATGACTGAGAAAATACAAGATATAGACAAGCCTAACTCATTCCCATGCCTCTAGGGGTCGAACTCACCATTCTAGGAGGTTTTTCAACAATATCTAAACTAAGAACTGGAAAATAGGCAATGAAACAGCTTGCCTCTATAAGATAGGAAACTGATTCATTCAATTACATTTCACTTTTTTGTGAATGAATCTACTTGGATGAGTAAAAATGTGACAAAATTACATCAAAGTCATGAAATTACATCAAGTTACATCAAGAGTTTCACATTTGGAGATAAAAAAGTAAAACTGGCCAAAACTAGGCGAAAATCTGAGCTGCTGAGTGAAAACTAGGCCAAAATTCCCAATGTGCCACGCCTGAAATCTCTATGCGTCATGCCACTTTTGAGCTGATTTTGAGGGCCTTCCTGGAGTCACAATTGAGTGCAGGATAGCTTGTTGGAAAGCTCTACCTGTCTAATTTCCAACCCAAGTGTAATTTATAAATTTGGTTGCTGTTTGCCCCTCCAAAAATGAGTTTTCCCAACACTGCTTCCTGTGTCTCCAAAAAGTGGCAGAAAGGTCATTTTTAGGGTGTTTTTGACCCTTCAGGCAACCCAAAACTTGTCCAAATATTTAGGTAATGGGTAGGCATGCACAAATTTGGATGAAAAATCCAGAAATACAAATTTTCCCTCAAAAGAGCTGCCAATTATAAGCGCGCGCCAAGTGGCGCTACGCGTCGGGCAGGAAAATCTGTGTTAAGGCCAAAAAATTCAAAATTTACAAAAAGTTTCCCAAATTTATTGAAATTTGGGCTGAATGTCCATCATCAAGCACTATGCTGGGCCAAAGAATCTTCAGCCAAAATTTTGAGTCTATCATGCCTTTTACGACGCTTTAGTGCCCTCTTTAGTTTTGCCTTCAGGATCTTGATTTGCGCCTTGCAAACATGATTTCGCACCCAATAATGGTTCTTCATGTGCCTGAGCATGTTCTTTTCCTTGTTGACCTTCTCCAAAATCTTCTCAAGATGAATGTTTACCCTCTCAAGCCAATTCTCTCTATCAACCTCAATCTCCCGCTCAATGGGTGTCATCTCGATTTGGATTCTTTAGGCAGCTTGCCAGTTCTCATGGATGTTTTGCAACTCCATGATTGTTTGCTGATCCTCCAACTGTTTGTTTCGATGCTCTAGGTAGTTTATGACCCATTGGGCTCTCTACAATTTGACAGTCAATGTGTCTATCTCAGCCTTCTTCTCCTGAATGATCTCTCTCAATTTTGAGCTTGGAGAGCTCAAATCCTCATCAATCAGTATGAAACATGTGTCTTGGCCTCCTGAAGGGCCCTCATCCTGCATAGGCCTCTTACCTCTGTCCTGTACCTATACCTGTGCTACTGATGACGACAATGAGACCCCTTCCACCCCAGGTGGAGATAGTACTCGCCGGGCTGCTGCAAATAATCCTCTAGTGCCTCTCTGATAAGTGACATATGTCGGCACACTAGTAGTCTCTGCCTCCTGACCTTCATACTGATGTGAAGGTTCACCTGCATCATGGACAACCTCCGGAGGAACCTGAAGAGCTGTGAAGAAATCATGGGAAATGAAATCTTCCCATGAAATACCCTGCAATCCAAGCTGATGTACAACTACGATCTTGATGAGTGCATAGTGATAAATAATGTTGTACTGCTGCTCGGGAGTTTTCTTCTACACAAGAGTGGTCATTCTCTCGATGTTCTAGCACCTGAAATAAGGAATGTTCATCATCCTCACTCTTGTGAAATGCATAAATACCCTGATGTGGTAGGCATAGAGGCGTGAAAACCGGCCCTCACAACTGAAGTATCTGATAATAAGTTTCATCATAGGCGCATAGGATTCCTTTAGGAACCGGAATGGGAACACTCTGCTGAGATGTCTCACAAAGCTAGGCCTAATATATGGTTCATAATGCACTCTTTCCACCTGCTGTCTTTTGTTCCACCGTTCACCCACATTCGGTATTTCGGTTGCTTGAGAGATGGTTTCCGGTGTCAAAATGAAAGTTACACCGGAAAGGGTGACCTCACCATCATGTAAATGCAATACAAACAAACGAGCCAACTCCTGATGATAATGAATCCTAGCAATCATTTCACAAAACTGATAGTGTTAGTCTCCTATACCAATAGGTTTCATTTTTCATGATTGTCTTGATTGAACTATGGAATATGTTCAAACCTTTTTTCTTAAGCAAAGGTGTTCCATATTCTTAAAAAAAAAAAAAACTAAAAAATCAAAAATTTTAAAAAATGTAAAGAGGGTATACCCTAAAAAGAAAAATCAAAGGGTAAGAAAAATAAAAATGGCCAAAAAGCAAAATAAATGAACCCCAAACAAAAAATAGGCCAAAGAAAGTGTGCAAATCCAAATGCCACTATTTTTTACTCTGATGTAATAAACAAATTGTTTGCAACTTGTATTTTATGCCACAATTCATGAATAGCCAAACTGCTTAAGCTTGGCTAGTTCATTTTTCAATTTCATGTTGTAGAATAGAGAATAAATATCTGACCAAACAGTTTAATCTTGGCAGATAAGTAGATAGGTAGAGTGAATAAAGGGTGCTCAACAGCTTAATCTGAGCCCTTGGATGTAATAAGGGTAGAATTAGATAGATTTGCCTTGTAAAAAAGAAAAATATTGATAAGGGTTTGCAAGTCTAAATGCACCCTAATAAAGAAGAGAAAATGGTAGTGTCAAGTAGATAGGGTAGGTAGATGGTTGCAAAGTTTTATCTGATGAATGATGCCGCTACATGTTTTTGATCCTTTACTTTCATCACAAATACTAAAGCAGGAAATACACTGGAAAATCACAGCAAGCAAAGTCAAAATCATTAACTTCCCTCATCACTTTTCCCTTAATGTTTTACTAATTTCCCCCAAAGTACTAGGGTACTTGGAGATCAAAAGGGCTCAAGGCATTTCCTTGACTTTTGGAGGGACCGGACCCTCGGCCTAATGATCAAAAAGACCTAAGTTTTTGAGATAATTCATCATTATAATTATTCATCTTTAACCTTGTCCTAAGAGAAATCTCATTTTGCTTAGGAAAATTATGCAAAATTCCATAAAAATCCCTCAAAATAACTTACTATCCTAAGTTTAAGTGTTGAAGATGAGATATTGCAATTTACTTCAGAAAATATCACTTTCTTAGATGAGCAAAGTGTTTTGAGTTCCATTGTCCCTTTCTCATATTTACATCTAACTCTATTTACTAAATCCCTAGTGAAAATGCCTTGTCCTAAGTATATAACTCCTTTTACATACATATCCCAAAAAACCCATCTATTATGTTTTAACCAAAGTATTTACTTCCCAAATATTCACTAAAAACCCGCTTCATACGCCCTTTGGTTAAATATATTCTTATATTATAGTCCCGCCCCTATGGTAAATTAATTGTATCGGTTAATTTATCGTATAATAAAAAAAATATATAAAAAAAAAAGCTTTAGACATATTATACATGTTTAAACGCAAAAAAGGGATAAAACCCAAAGTTTTGTTTTTAAATCAAAAACCTTGGAAAAAGCCCCTATGCCACCGTGGCCCATCCACCTAGCATTCCGCCCGACGTTTCAACCACAAATTAAAACCCCGCCGCGACCCCTCTTTCCATTATATTATGGGATTAATTAGTTATCTGAATTAATTAATAACCTTCCATTCACCAATCAAAAGCCTCCCGGGGTGATTAAATTAAACATTGATTGTTTCAAAAACCCGACGGGCCCGCACCTTAAAACCTTCGCTTACTCCACGTCCCTTTCCACCGTTGGATCGTCCCTCCGCGGATCGACGCTCCACATCAATTCCGCTACCCATCCTTTGTCAGAGTTTTAACGCGCGGGGGATTGGTGGTATTTGATCAGTCCTCCGTCCACGTGGCAACGATCCAATGGAATCGCTCCCCCCGCGATCAATACCACCTTTGCCAATAAGCGGTGCGAGGACTAAACTGCTTACCGCCCAGCCCTCCTGCCCCACGTCAGCCCGTACCAAAGTGACGTCACTCCTCGAAAGACTAAAACCCCTCTTTTGACTTTGGGAATAAAACAAAATTGCGTGTTTTTGTGTCATTTTCATCGTTTGAACGCTACTGTGCTTTCCGCTAAGAAATCCAAATTTCCACTGAAATCCACGGTTCAATTCGATTTCGCTCCGGAATCCCGCCAGACCTGTGTTCAAGTATCCTCCTGCTACCGCCTGGTACCTGTTAAAAGTCAGTTTGCCTCCAAGAACAGGTATTTATCCTATTTCGCCCCGAACTGCAAGTAAAACTCTGTTTTCTTTGTTTTTCGCTGAATCAGTGTTTAAATCATATTCCTAAGATCATTCCCTGAGTTTTACGACTGTGAATTGTTCCCCCGAACCTGCAATTGTGCCAATTTCCCTCGTTACAATTGAAATCGCGCACGGCCTGTGAAGAAAACCCAGAAACTTCCGTTTTGAATCCACAAGAACCAAAATGGAAGCCCCGGCAGCCCTGAATGTGACTCCATTGAATGCCCCCCACAGAGAGTTAGAATATTTGCCTTTGGTAGATAAATATTTTCAGATTAAAGACTTGCATTTTGATGAAAGTCCCCTTCTGAGTTATTGTCGCTGCAGAGACGAGTACTCAAAGGGGCAAGATCTCATTGGGTTGTGGGAATCCAATCTCCCCAGATATCTCATCCCCTCAGTCATTTCTTTCCCAGAAATCATCCACTATTGCCATTCTAACTATGATCCCACTCAAAGAGCTGTAATATCCCCTGACCAGAGTGTTCTTTTCCACATTACTCCCCAGGCTATCAATGCAATGCTACATTTTGAACCAGGTCAAGAACTAGCACCTTTGTCTATAGAAGCACTGATTGAAAAGTCTAATCAATTGACCCCAGAAAAATTGAAGGCCATTTGCCAGAATTTCATGCTGCCTGAACATCAACCTAAGGGACTTCCTCCCTATGGTTTTTATTATTTCACTAAGTTGGGAAGGCTCATCCTAAATATGATCTCTTTTGTCTTGGGTTTCAATACCGGTGAATATGTTGATGAGATAACCCTGGCTTTGCTGTCTATTTTTACTCCTGGGCAACCTCCTGAAATCAGATATGACTTTGCCTCCTTCATAGCCAATAAGATCCATGATCAGTTCATGAGGCTAGATGATGAGAAAGTTTTCAAATATTCCTCAGTTATTTATCATCTCATTATCTTCTATCAATCAGAAAAGTTCCCTTTCCCTGTTAAAAAGCTTGATGCCAAGGGAAATCCCAGGTCAGTTATATTTTGGTCTCCCATAATTCATTCTTCCTCTGATTCTCCCTACTCCTACACTGAGTTCATTGATCAGTTTGTATATCCTGCAACAACCTTGTTGATAGGAATCCCTCCCCCAAGGCTCAGTAATGAAATAAAGAAGACCTTGCAGCTTTCAAGGACTTATAAAATTGGAGATTGGTATTTATATCAGAACCATACAGTCATCAGAATCTATGGATGTGAATTACATCCATTCAAGTTGCCAAGATATGTGCCCATGAGACTTTTTGCCTTGGAATATTTCAGGCAAATGAATAATTCAGATGTGATCCATTTTTGTAGTGTGAAGAAGAAAGCCCAACTAAGGATCAAAAGTCAATTAGGTCCTTTCATATGCAACTCTAGGGAGGCCGAGCGAGAGGCAGAAAATATATTACAAAGCAAGTTCCAAAGAACTTTTCGTTGGGTTCCTTATGACCCATTTGGTTTTATTTGTGAAAAGAGAATAAAGAATAAATCATCCCCTTACATACACCACAAGATTCCTGAACTAGAACAATATGCCAATCAAGATGAATGGGTTGAAGGAACACTTGTTGAGGAAGAAAGTGAAGCTAACAAAATGAACAAAATTATGAAAGATCTCGAGAAGAAGTATGACCTAGAATCTTGTGGTCAAGTGCAGGTACCCCACATTGGCACTTCTTCAGCTGCAAATCTACAGCAGGCATTACAGGAGAGCAGTTCATCAGTTGCAGCAGAACCAAAAGGTAAAGGAAAGGAACCTGAAATCTAGGTCATTGAAACTTTAGTCATGGCAGAGAAACCACAAACTTCCAAAGCACCTGAACAAACCCAAGTTTCTCCCACTCAGATAAAACACCCTGAAGTTTCAGAATTACAAACTCCATCCAATGTGGAAATAGGAAAGAAAAGGAAGGTTCCAGATACTACTCCTCCTAAAGAGTCCTCAAAGCTACATCAAGCCAAGAAACAGAAACCAGATCCACTTCCAGATGTGGAAATCATAGATGAGGTGTTTGATGATGGAAGAGAAGACAGTCAGCTAACTGGTTCTGTCAGTGTGACCCATACAGAGCAGAAAGGAAAAGCTTTACACAAGCAGTTGAGTACTGAGGTATCCTCTTTCAGACCACCAAAAACAGATACAGGGGATATAAAAAGAACCTTCATCAATATAAAGGCAAAGAATGATCCATTAAGAATGAAGGTATATGATCAATATTTGAAAATGGCTCCACATAATCAGGAGAGGTTAATGTCAGCATTTTACATTTCACAAGGCAAAATGATGATGAGCCACTTCAAGTCAAAGGTGCCAAAACCCATGTCAGCAGCTGATTATATTAGAACAAATTTTGAGGTCCTGGCAAAGGACATTCACCCTTTAGACCAGATTGAGCTGCACAAACATACTGGGGAAATGGTGTATTCCACTCTGACTAATAAGGCCATGGCAGCCCTAACGCTGCAAGATTATTTAAATAACACAAGTGCCCAATTGCAAATTGAGAAGGCCTCTTCTCAGGCCAAAGATAATAGAATAAAGTCTCTAGAAGACATAATCATCGGCTTGGGTCACAACCCCAAAGACATTAAAAGTATTGAGGCATTAATAAAAAATAAAGATGATGACATAGCTGCACTGAGAAAGCAGCTAAAATTTCCAGCCTCAAGGCACCCTCAGACCCAAGAAGTTTTGAAGGAGAGTTCACAAGAAGAGGTAATGGAGTTGCTCTTAAAAGTAACTGAGCGACTAAGTGAAACAGAGAAGGAATTGGAACAAGCTTTGCAGGAAAAGGAAACCATCAAACAGGCTACATCCACAGGTACTGCAACAACAAAGCAACAAACAGAGCCAGAACAGGTAAACACTTCTGGTTTGAGTTCTGATGAGTTAATAAAACAAATGGAAAGTCTACAATTAAGAGTCACAGAACTTCAAACCACAAAGTTACAATTAAAATATTTGGAGCAGAAGTATGATACATCTAAGAAGACAGTTGCTGATCATACCAGGGAAATTAAAAGATTGGACAAATTAGTTAAGGCTTTGGAAAAAGATCTTTCACTAGAAAAGCCTATGAAGGAAATAAATGAAATTCTTTGGGGTAACATAATTGAGTTAATAAAGAGTATTTGGCCCTCTATTCAAGCAATTTTTGAGCAAAATGACCTGATTAAAGTAGCTCAGGAAGAAATAAACAGAACAAGAGATGAACTAAGAGGTAGACCTGAGCAGGCCAATCAACTTATTCAATTTTTGAACACCCGAACAAAACAACAGCTTGCAAGATTAGGAATTGAAGACAGGACCGGCACTATTTTGATGATTAAAAGAGTTTTCATTAAAAGAAATTTTATGCAGAATTTAGAAAGGAAGTGTGCAGATATTTTGGATGATATTAATGCTTTCAGAGAAAAATTTCAAGTTTTGTTAGACAGTGGGTTACCCAGTCCAATGCTCTCACAGGACCAAATAATGGAATTGGAAGCCTATGTCAAGAAAATAGATATCCATGCTCAAAATACAACTGCTAGTTCTAGTAGTTTGATAGAAACAATGTTGCCAACAGGGAGAAATATCTATGACAGGTTGAAGAACTTATTTCATCTTGAGCATGAAATAAAGTATTTGTTTCCTAATGAGCCCACTTTTTACAAACTCACAGAGGCTGATGAGACATTGAGGAAGCTTAAAAGGACTATGATACCAGAAGATCAATGGTGGAATGACCTATTGGAAATTCTATGAAAATTATCTTCAGTATGAGAATTTTATCTTTTTACTATTATGTAAAAGATAAAAATGAACACAGATGAAAGAGTATCCGTGAAGACAAAGAGTATCAAACAAGTAAAGAAAAATTGGGCAGAGTAAAACCACAGATATATTACTTTTACCTCATTTGTAATAAAAATAAGAAGACAGCACATCCATGATTGCTATTAATTCCCTATCGACGGAATACCTTTATATGTTTATTTGTAAGTACTCAACCAGTCTTACAGATTATTAGCTGGTTAGTATTGAATTTTACAAAATATTTCTTATACTCAATAGCCTCAAAAGAAGTATTGAGGGTGGATTCTATACTATATTTGTAACATTAAATTTTAGGAATAAAAGCATTTTGGAGAATTTATTAGGTAACCTAACGGATAGCGATTTGAAGTTAGGACTTTTTACAAATTCGTAATTGCATTGCAGTTCGATGTTTCTACCTTACGTCTTAAGTTTTATGTCGATTCCTTAATATCATTATGTCCATTTCTGAATAATTTACATAAAGGATTGAATCAGAATTTACTTAATTGTACTCTGATTTCAGATGTGATTGTTCTTAATGTTTTCCTCAAAATTAGTTATAACCATGAATTCTTAAATGCTCTTGCTTTGCTTATTTAAACATTGTTGATTACTATAATAAAGAATTCTCCATTGCTCTTTGTTTGTAGTCATCTTATCTCTTTCTTTTGAACATGGTGAAAGATTCTTAGCTGCCTTTCATCCCTTCAAAATCATCCCATCCACTCTAAATTTTTAAGGATTGTTTGTATTGCTTTATCTGCAATCCATCTGGTAGTAGAATAGAAATCGATTAAGCCATCCTTTGACTCCATAGCCCCATCGAGTGAAAACCCCTCAACCTTGCCCCGCTGGTTTATGGATTCCACCATTTTTCCAAACAAGCTCTTGGATCTCTCTTCGCTAAAACCTTCTAGAGAGCAGATAAATTACTAAAAGAAGACCCTCTCTGGATCAAGATTGGCTAGATTACTCATCCGAGAAGTTTGATTTATTAGTTACTAATTTTCTTTCCTCTTTCTGGCTGGAAGGAAAACACGGTATTGATAACATGATGACCTATCAGGATGGATCATTTTATTGATACTATTGTTTGATTTATAAGCTATAGACAGAGTATGAAGATCAGCCAGGTAGCCTTTAAAATTGCTTTTGCTTTGCAATTGCAAAAGTAAATAAATGTTGCTTCAGTCTATCTCTGATTTAGCTTATATATTGAATCTTAGTTTCAAAATTTTCAATCAGTTTCTCTAGTTTAAACAGATCTTTGAGAAATCTTAATCACACATCATTATTTCTTGAAGAATTTGTAGAAGTTGTATTTATTCTTTCAATTAAAACCAAATCAAAACTACATCATTGAAGATTGGCTTAGAAAAAGTTGACATACTGAGATTAATAAGACCCCAATCCACCACCAATATTTGAAAATCCAAATCTGATTCCTAGGATTCTTAGAAGACAAGGAAGTCAAGAAAGTTCTGAAAGAGGAATTCAAGAGAGTTTAGGAAGTTCTAGACCACTTTCTAGATCTGCATCTTGTCCTGTGAAAATTATATATATTGATGAAATTCCTTTTGATGCACGATTTGAAACATCTTTATTTGTGAATTTTTCTGAAACCAAATTATCCAGATTATTTCCAGATCCATTGTTCTTTGAATATTTGCAATACAGATTTGTTTCACATCATCTTGACAGACAATTACAGAACTCTATTCAATCTGAACAAACCTTTGAAGAAAATTCAAACATCTCTGTAATTACGGAAGTATCTCCAAGTTCAGTTACTTTTTCTCAAGCTTTTCAAACACCTGTCACCCCTTCTACTCCTCCATCTCCTCCTACCAGACCATCAACTCCTGTTACCCCACTATATCTTCCAATGGCCAATCGATACGCCCCTTTACAGTTACCAGCCAACCCTACTGCTTTGCCTCAAGATTACCAGAGTAAGATCACACCTTTTGATGGATCAGGTACTTACACAGCACAACAACACACCAAAAGGATGACTGATTACTTTGAGTTTTATGAAATTGATACTGATAATGTCCGAATGAGAATTTTCGTTCAGAGTCTTACTGGAGAAGTTAGGACATGGTTTAGGGCCCTTACTCCAAATACTATTGCTGATTTACCAGCTTTATATAGGGCATTTTTGAACAGATGGGAGAAGAAGAAGGACCCCCTTCAGATCCTGTCAGAGTTCGAAAAATTAAGAAGAAGACCTAACGAAACAGTACAAGATTACATCATTAGATTCAATGAAGCATATAATGCAGTTCCTCAAAACCTAAGACCCCCACCTAACTCTGTATTGGTTAAATTTCCAGATGGTTTTGAATTTGATATAGCTTATTCCCTCAGGGAAAGAGCTCCCCAAACATTAGAGGAAATGCAGAGCATAGTGGTGAGTGTAGAAGCAAATCTGATAGAAAAACGAGCCAGAGCAAGAGCAGAAAGAAGAATGCCTCTGAATGAAGAACCTTCAGCTTTTGAAAAGAAGTTGGATGCAATCATTAAAGGTATGGAAAGATTAGGAGACAGAGTGGAGACCATTGAAAGAAAGTCTTCTAGTGATAATCAGAATGTTGCAAGAAACCCAAACTTTAGGAGAAATCTGAATCAAAATATTGGAAAGAATGTCCCTGACCAAAACATTAGGCCACCTTTCCAAAAAAACTTCGTTGAAGGTTCCACTTCTGAAGAACCTATAGAAGATGTAGAAATAAACAATGTAACTGATGACAAAAATGAACCAGAAGTCTTCCTATCCCAGGATGATCAAGAGAATCATATCCTTGAAACATTCCAAACTCATTCAGGTGAGACTTTTGATTTTAAGGAAGGCTATGATACAGCAATTTATGAGGTCCATAAACAGTATAATTTGAGAAGTAGACGGATTGATGTGCCAGAGAATAGCAAACAAAAAAATGCAAAACAAAATGTCAAAGGTAAAGGTAACATTCCCCCTGTACAAAACATTCCCCAAGTACAAATTCTGTCTAGGATAACTCCCAACTCTTCAAATCCAATAATTGAAGATGTCTCTGACAACCAACCAAACAATAAACAACAATCTAATGCTTCTCCTCCTGTAGGAAATGTAGAAGAAACAGTAGAAGTTAGTTTAGATACCCTTTCAAAACAAAATTTCATTCATGAAAAAGAGAAAAACATTGAAGACCCAAAAAATAGAGAAAACCCAACTGTGCAAAACACTAAAACTCAAACAGAAAAACCTTTCAATCTAGAGGCTGAAATAGGCAAACTAAAGATAGATGTTCCTTTATCAGAATTGGCTAAACATGATGTCTATAGAAGTCAAATTACCAAGTCCCTAAACATTAACATTACTGGATTGGTTGATTCAGTAAATATTCTTGATGATCAACCCAAACTTCTTTTTGGCCCCGAGGTCAATGGCAAACCAGAAAGTGGAAGAACTCCTCCATTTTATGTAAGCCTGAATGTTCATGACAAGATACTCCATAATGCAATGCTTGATTCTGGAGCATCTCATAATTTGATGCCAAAAGCAGTAATGGAAAGATTAAATCTAGATATTACCAGACCATACAAAGATTTGTTTTCATTTGATTCTAGTCAGGTAAAATGTTTAGGTTTGATTAAAGATCTGTGTGTTACTTTGGTACAATACCCTGCTAAGTCTGTTTTAATGGACATAGTAGTTGCTGATATTCCACCTAAATATGGTATGCTATTGTCTAGATCTTGGGGTGCTAAACTTGGAGGGTCTATTCAACTAGACATGTCATATGCAACTATTTCAGTATTTGGTCAGCCTAAAAGACTTTACAGAGAGACATTGATGAAATATTTAGTTAGTAGCCATGAGAAGCCTGAGAACTTCCCTGTTTACTCTATACATTATGATATGGACTCTTTTATTTTATACAATGCTGAGTTGGATCTCCCCACTGAAATAGAAGCTCCAGAATTGGAAACCACAAACAAAACTATTGTTAAAATTGAAGAAATTTTTGAAAACAAAGAAACACGAGATGATCAAGAAAAACCAGAAGAAGCTAAACAACTAGCTCCTGTCAAGAAACATTTTAAAACAATTGATGAAGATTATGAACATGAAATTCTATGGCATTTAGAGTTTGATGGCTCAGTAAACAAATTAGGGGCAGGAGCTGAGATTTGGTTACATAATGTTGAGAATAATCATGCAGAGGGTCATGCTTATAGGTTGAATTTCAAATGCACTAACAACATGGCAGAGTACGAAGCTCTTTTATTAGGGCTTAAACATGCCAAGAAATTGGGAGCTATTAGGGTATCAATCATAGGAGACTCCGAACTAATCATTCAACAGATTAAAGGAGAATGTTCAACAAAAGACATGAGACTGAAACAATACAGAGAGACAGTTGTAGAGATTCTCAACACATTTCTACAAGCTCAACTTGCCAAGATTCCCAGGAAACAAAATTTGCATGCTCACAGCCTCGCCATGTTTGCTAGCACATGAAAGTTACCTTTTGACCCTAATCATCAGTTTTCAGCTGAGATTAGACATAGGCCTGCTATACCAGACAATCTTTTGAATTGGCAAGTATTTGTTAATAACAATCAAATCAATAATTTTTTGACACTTCAAAATGAGTTTTCAAACTGTAATATAGATGAAGACATAACTATTGATGAATCTGATCAAGAAAAAGAACAAAAAATAGAAATTTCAAGAGAAAATGAAATTCATATGCTGCACCCAACCACATTCACAGAAAAAGACATGCAGAATCTAAAAAACATGGAATCTGATGAGATCATAGAAGATGAGACAGAAATCATTAATTTAAAAGATAATCATTTACCCAAAGGATTAACTCCTTTGGAAGATCTGTTTGACTCAAATGATATTCCATTTGGACCTAAAATGGAACCTGTTAAGGCTGATATGGAAGAATGCAACTTAGGAACCCCAGAAAATCCCAAAATGGTTAAGTTGTCCAAATCTCTTCCACAAGATCAAAAGATCAAATATGTTGAACTATTGAGAGAATTCCAGGATGTTTTTGCCTGGAGTTACGAAGATCTGAAATCTTATGATACATCCATCATTCAACACACTATACCTTTGAAACCGGATCAGAAACCTTTCAAACAAAAGCTTAGAAGAATAAATCCTGTTTTATTACCTTCAATTGAAAAGGAAATTAAAAGAATGTTTGAAGAAGGGATTATAGCTCCTATCAGATTCTCAAAATGGGTTTCTAACCTGGTACCAACAAGGAAGAAGACTGGGGAAATTAGACTGTGTGTTGATCTAAGAAATTTGAATAAAGTTTCTTTAAAAGATAACTATCCTCTACCAAAAATGGACCATATTCTACAAAGGGTAGTAGGATCTTCTAGGATATCTTTATTGGATGGATTTTCAGGGTACAACCAGATTCTGGTTCATCCTGATGATCAGGATAAAACAGCATTCACTACACCATGGGGTACGTTTAAATATGTCAAAATGCCATTTGGGCTCAAGAATGCAGGAGCTACATTTCAAAGAGCAATGGATATTGCTTTTGATAAAGAAATACATGATTTTCTGGTTATTTATCTAGATGATTTAACTGTTTTTTCTAAAACAGATCAAGAACATTTAGATTATTTAAGACAAGTATTTATAAAGTGCAGAAAATATGGGATTTCTTTAAACCCTAAAAAGTCATTATTTGGTTTGGAAGAAGGAAAGCTTTTAGGCCATATCATTTCTAAAGATGGCATTAGGATTGATCCAGAAAGAATACAAGCAATTTTACAGATACCTCATCCTAGAAACATAAAAGAGTTGCAAGCATTCATAGGAAAAATTAATTTCTTGAGAAGATTTATTTCTAGTTTAGCTGAGTTACTTAGATTGCTTACTAACATGTTGAGGAAAGATTCAAGCATTGACTGGACTGTAGAAGCCAAACAATCATTTGAGGAAATTAAAATGGCTTTAACAAGGACACCAGTTCTTACCAGTCCCAAATTTGACAGAGATTTCATTATTTTTTCATTTGCTTCTGAACATACAGTTGCAGCTGTTTTACTTCAAAAAGATGACCAAGGGTGTGAAAAACCAATAGCATTTTTTAGTAAAGCACTTAGGATGCATCTCTGAAATACAATATTATGGAAAAACAGGCTTTTGCATTGGTAAAAGCAATTAAAGATTTCAGGGTTTACATATTATATTCTCATGTGATAGCTTATGTGCCTAATGTTGTAGTTAAAGATATTTTGACTCAAGATGGCATTGAAGGTAAAAGAGGTAAGTGGATAGCTACCATTTTAGAATATGATATTGAGATTAAACCAACAAAACTCATAAAAGGTCAAGGTTTGGCACAACTCATGACTAAAACTAATTGCCAAGCCTTAGACATTAACGAACTGGATGACAATCAGGAGATGGCGACTCCACAGATCAGTCAAGCTTTCTTAGATTCACCCTGGTACACTGATATAATTCATGTTTTATTAAACCTGCAATCTCCTCCAGGGTTGTCCAGAACGAAAAGAAGATTTTTAAAAATGACATCTTTGAAATATTGTATTTTAGATATCACTCTATTTTGGAAAAATCATGAAGGAATCTTGTTGAATTGTCTATTAAAAGATGAAACTGATAAAGTTCTTAATGAATTTCATGCAGGGGATTGTGGAGGACATCTCTACTGGAAATCAACTGCAGACAAAATATTAAGGGCTGGTTTTTACTGGCCAACTTTATTTTCTGATGTTAAGAAATTTGTAACAACTTTTCATAAGTGTCAGATATTTGAGGGTAAAAGAAAGTTGTTACCTTTGCCTTTAAAACCAATTTCCACAGAAAGACCTTTTCAACAATGGGGATTAGATTTTATTGGAGAAATCCATCCCCCTTCTTCAGGGCAACACAGATGGATTCTTACTGCCACAGACTACTTCACTAAGTGGATTGAAGCTATCCCATGCAGACAGGCCAATGATTATGTGATTATAGGGGTTTTAGAAACCAACATACTTTCAAGATTTGGCTGTCCATAAAAGATTATAACAGATAATGCTGTTGCATTTAAGTCAAAGAAAATGATTAGTTTCTGTAGTAAATATCATATTACTTTAGGCCATTCAACAGCTTATTACCCTCAGGGTAATGGACTAGCAGAATCCTCCAATAAAAGCCTTATCAATATCATCAAAAAGTTATTGGAAGAAAACAAAAAGAATTGGCACAAGAAACTGACCAATGCATTGTGGGCAGACAGACTTACAACTAAGAAATCAATTGGGACTAGTCCATATGAGTTAGTTTATGGCCTTGAAGCAAGATTTCCATCCTCTTTAGGAATTCCTGTTATGAAATTACTTCAAGAAGCTCAAGTGGAACCAAATGACATTCAAAGAAGAATTAATCAAACAATCCATTTGCAACAAACCAGGGAAGAGGTATACCAAAGATCACAAGTCTTGCAGGAAAAGCTAAAGAAAATGTTTGATAAAAGGACTAAAGCAGAAGATTTTCAACTAGGTGATAAAGTCCTAAGATGGGATTCTAGAAGAGAAGAAAAAGGGAAACATGGAAAATTTGATTTCTTATGGAAAGGGCCTTACATCATACATGCCTTGCAAGGAAACAACACATACTTTTTGAAGGATTTGGACAATTCAGAAGCTGAAGAAGGACCAGTCAATGGTCGAATGCTGAAGCATTATTTTGATCCTATTTACTAGAATGTTTTAATTTTTCTAACTTGTACATAATATATCCTTTTCTAATGCAGTTTTGATTGGATGGTGACTTCTTGGAGTTGAAGCCCGAAGTGAAGGCCCTAAGCTTCAAAATTTTCACTATCATAAGTACAATAAAGCTACCAGAAGAAGGAGATTACATAGTTCAGTTTGAAGACATTTTGAGGCATCTGACCTGCTGTTCTTGACTTTTCATAGGGAAAAGCCATCCCCAAGTGGAGCCAGTGTTAGTCTCCTATACCAATAGGTTTCATTTTTCATGATTGTCTTGATTGAAATATGGAATATGTTCAAACCTTTTTCTTGAGCAAAGGTGTTCCATATTCTTAAAAAAAAACTAAAAAATCAAAAATTTTAAAAAAATGTAAAGAGGGTATACCCTAAAAGAAAAACCAAAGGGTAAGAAAAATAAAAATGGCCAAAAAGCAAAAGAAATGAACCCCAAACAAAAAATAGGCCAAAGAAAGTGTGCAAATCCAAATTCCACTACTTTTTACTCTGATGTAATAAACAAAATTGTGTGCAACTTGTATTTTATGCCACAATTCATGAATAGCCAAACTGCTTAAACTTGGCTAGTTCATTTCTCAATTTCATGTTGTAGAATAGAGAATAAATATCTGACCAAACAGTTTAATCTTGGTAGATAAGTAGATAGGTAGAGTGAATAAAGGGTGCTCAACAGCTTAATCTGAGCCCTTGGATGTAATCAGGGTAGAATTAGATAGATTTGCCTTGTAAAAAAGAAAAAGATTGATAAGGGTTTGCAAGTCTAAATGCACCCTAATAAAGAAGAGAAAATGGTAGTGTCAAGTAGATAGGGTAGGTAGATGGTTGCAAAGTTTTATCTGATGAATGATGCTGCTACATGTTTTTGATCCTTTACTTTCATCACAAATATTGAAGCAGGAAATACACTGGAAAATCACAGCAAGCAAAGTCAAAATCATTAACTTCCCTCATCACTTTCCCCTTAAAGTTTTACTAATTTCCCCCAAAGTACTAGGGTACTTGGAGATCAAAAGGGCTCAAGGCATTTCTTTGACTTTTGGAGGGACCGGACCCTCGTCCTAATGATCAAAAAGACCTAAGCACTTGAGATCATTCATCATTATAATCATTCATCTTGTCCAGAGAACTGTTTCGCTTGTGAAAATTATGTACCCTAGAAAACTCTCAAAATAGCTTTCACATCCCAAGTTTGTTGAAGATGAGATATTGCAATTTTACTTCAGAAAATATCACTTTCTTAGATGAGAAAAGTGTTTTCAGTTCCATTGTCCCTTTGTCATATTTACATCTAACTCTATTTACTAAATCCCTAGTGAAAATGCCTTGTCCTAAGTATATAACTCCTTTTACATACATATCCCAAAAAACCCATCTATTATGTTTTAACCAAAGTATTTACTTCCCAAATATTCACTAAAAACCCGCTTCATACGCCCTTTGGTTAAATATATTCTTATATTATAGTCCCGCCCCTATGGTAAATTAATTGTATAGGTTAATTTATCGTATAATAAAAAAATATATAAAAAAATTTTTTGTATTATTATTATATATAAAGCAAACGCAAAAAAGGGATAAACCTGGTTTTGTTTTAAATCAAAAACCTTGAAAAAGCCCCGAGCAATCGCGGCCCATCCATCTAAGTATTCAAATACCGACGTTTCAACCACCTCCTGTCCTGTCGCCGACTCCCTCTTTCCATTATATTATGGATTAATTAGTTATCTCAATTAATTACCTTCCATTCAATTAACTGTGCAACCTGGGTGATTAAATTAAACATTAATTGTTTCAAAAAACCCGACGGTCCGCGACCTTAAAACCTTCAGCTCCACGCCCCTTCCCACCGTTGATCGTCCTCCGCGATCGACCGCTCCACATCACTCCATCCTTTTTCGAGTTTTAATTGCGGGGATTGGTGGTATTTGACTAGTCTCCGTCCACGTGGCACGACCAATGGAATCGCTCTCCCTCTGCTGACAATACTCACTAGCTTAATAAGTAAGTGGATTGAATCATATCGCTCGCTCTTCCCGCTCTTATCGTCACTATTGCATTAAAGTAATGCCAATTCGAAAGACTAAAACCCCTCTTTTGACTTTGGGAATAAAACAAAATTGCGTGTTTTTGTGTCATTTTCATCGTTTGAACGCTACTGTGCTTTCCGCTAAGAAATTCAAATTTCCACTGAAATCCACGGCTCAATTCGATTTCGCTCCGGAATCTCGCCAGACCTGTGTTCAAGTATCCTCCTGCTACCGCCTGGTACCTGTTAAAAGTCAGTTTGCCTCCAAGAACAGGTATTTATCCTATTTCGCCCCGAACTGCAAGTAAAACTCTGTTTTCTTTTTTTTTCGCTGAATCAGTGTTTAAATCATATTCCTAAGATCATTCCCTGAGTTTTACGACTGTAAATTGTTCCCTTGAACCTGCAATTGTGTCAACTTCCTTCAGTAAGATCAAAATCACGCCCGGCCTGTGAAGAAAACCAGAAACCTCCGTTTTGAATCCACAAGAACCAAAATGGAGGCCGCAGCAGCTTTGAATGTAACTCCACTGAATGCCCCTCACCGAGAGTTAGAATATTTACCTTTGGTAGATAAAGATTTCCAGATTAAAGACTTGCATTTTGATGAAAGTCCCCTTCTGAGTTATTGTCGCTGCAGAGACGAATACTCAAAGGGGCAAGATCTAACCTTGTAACCACCCCAAGGTATGGATCCCTTCCGCCATTTTTTTCCTGGGGATGATCCATTTGCCAAGGGTCAATTCTATGATCCCAATAAAAGGAACAGAATTCACCATACAGAGAAACTTCCCATGATACCCTGCATCTATTAATGTAATGCCACATTTTGAACCAGGTCAAGAACTAGCACCTTTGTCTATAGAAGCACTGATTGAAAAGTCTAATCAATTGACCCCAGAAAAATTGAAGGCCATTTGCCAGAATTTCATGCTGCCTGAACATCAACCTAAGGGACTTCCTCCCTATGGTTTTTATTATTTCACTAGGTTGGGAAGGCTCATCCTAAATATGATATCTTTTGTCTTGGGTTTCAATACCAGTGAATATGTTGATGAGATAACCCTGGCTTTGCTGTTTATTTTTACTCCTGGGCAACCTCCTGAAATCAAATATGACTTTGCCTCCTTCATAGCCAATAAGATCCATGATCAGTTCATGAGGCTAGATGATGAGAAAGTTTTCAAATATTCCTCAGTTATTTATCATCTCATTATCTTCTATCAGTCAGAAAAGTTCCCTTTCCCTGTTAAAAGGCTTGATGCCAAGGGAAACCCCAGGTCAGTCATATTTTGGTCCCCCATAATTCATTCTTCCTCTGATTCTCCCTATTCCTACACTGAGTTCATTGATCAATTTGTATATCCTACAACAACTTTGTTAACACGAATCCCTCCCCCAAGGCTCAGTAATGAAATAAAAAAGACCTTGCAACTTTCAAGGACTTATAAAGTTGGAGATTGGTATTTGTATCAAAACCATACAGTCATCAGAATTTATGGATGTGAATTACATCCATTCAAGTTACCAAGATATGTGCCCATGAATATTTTTGCCTTGGAATATTTAAGGCAAATGAATAATTCAGATGTGATCCATTTTTGTAGTGTAAAGAAGAAAGCCCAACTAAGGATCAAAAGTCAATTAGGTCCTTTCATCTGCAACTCTAGGGAGGCCGAGTGAGAGGCAGAAAATATATTACAAAGCAAGTTCCAAAGAACTTTCTGTTGGGTTCCTTATGACCCATTTGGTTTTATTTGTGAAAAGAGATTAAAGAACAAATCATCCTCTTATATACACCACAAGATTCCTGAACTAGAACAATATGCCAATCAAGATGAATGGGTTGAAGGAACACTTGTTGAGGAAGAAAGTGAAGCTGACAAAATGAACAAAATTATGAAATATCTCGAGAAGAAGTATGACCTAGAATCTTGTGGTCAAGTGCAGGTACCCCACATTGGCACTTCTTCAGCAGCAAATCTACAGCAGGCATTACAGGAAAGCGGTTCATCAGTTGCAGCAGAACCAAAAGGCAAAGGAAAGGAACTTGAAATCCAGGTCATTGAAACTTTAGTGATGGCAGAGAAACCACAAACTTCCAAAGCACCTGAACAAACCCAAGTTTCTCCCACTCAGATAAAACACCCTGAAGTTTCAGAATTACAAACTCCATCCAATGTGGAAATAGGAAAGAAAAGGCAG